>JBBJLR010000133.1:26483248-26512044 GCA_037577145.1 Brachypetersius gabonensis | reverse complement strand
CTTGAATTTTCTGGTAAATTTAAGCGTAAAAATGCAAGTGGGAAGCTGCGGCAGGACAACTACTGTGCTAGCGTTAGCCATGTTAGCTAGTGGTGCGTTTCAGATACAGAACACCGGTATTGTTACTGTACTTTAACACCAACTTGCAGGTTGTGCAGGTCTCCGTACTGTTTGTTTGTTTAGAGTGGAAAAATCTCCACACATGCTGTGTGTGTCTGTCTTCTCTGCTGCATGTCTCTCTTCTTGTTGTGATCGAGTGTTTAGTTTCCCCTCGTTTCAACGGTACCACTCCTTTTATGAAGGGACTATAATAATCGGTTAAACCAAGAAACGCGCGTCACTGTAAGCCATTCAGAGGCAGAGAATGCATTGCGTATACAAGCGAGAGCAGAGAGGGAAGGGAAAAAACATACGATTAGTCGACTTCTCTCAGGGGGCGTCCACTTGTGCCTCTGTAATCGACTTGTGTTAGTGTGATGAATCGTGAATAAACCTTCAATTCAAGCCATGAATTTCAAAACAATCAAAATACGTCAAAACAGGATATTTGAAGCTTGAAAAAGGCATCACAGGATTTAATTGAAGTTTGTAACAGACATATTAACATATATTTCACCTAGTACTTAGTAGCATTTCTAGAGTGATTTCTTAGTGAAAAAGCTCTAACAAAGAAAAGTCCTAACAAAGCCCCTGCCACAGTTTTGCTTTTCCCAAAAGCCACTGGTTAGGCTAATGTCTATTCAAAGCCAGAAACATATCTTGGACTTGCAGAAGGCCTGAAGTGACACTTTTCTTATCCATGAGTCTAAACATCATTGGTTGATTCCTAATTACGCTAGTGGTTAGTCTGACACTGTTTGACTTTAATCCAGCACCTGAAAGCTTCAATAATCTGAGATCTTGATTAGCTATTTTTATCTAGATGGAGAACTGCAGAGAAAAAAATCCTGACCATTTTTAATTGAGTGGTTCAACATTTTAATCCCATTATTTCCAAACCAAATTCATAAGAATAAGATTAATACTTCAGTTCTTGCTGAAATCAAATGCAAACATGTTTCTATTGAATAATAATGACAAAACAGACTAGATTTGTTCCCCCAGAAATCCTTGAATCATTAGTTCTTTAAAGGTCTAGTAGGCCCTGATGGTTCACCTCAGACTGGACTATCACTTTAGTTTGCAAAATTTGTTGCATTATCATTCAGCTTATACTGATCTTCAAAATATAAACCTGCTCATAAAATTATATGACATTTTTTTCCAAATATTCACAGATATGTGCAAATATGTATGTGATGCATATGTGTAATGAAAGCATAATTACTCTGCATTAACAGATGTGCCTTGGTTGTCATGCCACAGTGCAAATTGACTGATGATTGTTTTATGAGTTCAGCCTATGTATAAGCATGTGAGAGGGAGAGAGGGAGAAAGAGAGAGAATAAGTGAGAGAATCTCACCTTTGTCCCAATATTTAACTGATCTAGCGCATGGATTGAATTGTTACCAAGGCTGCAGTATTGAAACATGTTTGCTTACTGGATGACTGATAAACTCTAGCTTAGGCACAGAGTCATACTGTAGTGCAATGCAATTCACAGAGCACAGTCTATTCCCAGATTTGAATGTTAGGTGTATGCAAATCTGTGAATAGACTGTAACAGGCTAGCTCTTATTAACACATTTCTAGCAGTGTGCCACAGTCACAAGCACTGGTCCTTTGAATAAAACAAACTATTAATTCAAGTTTCTCTCTCTCTCTCTGGAATAAATTACTCCAAAGCATTAGGAATGCCTTATACAGTTCTAATAAGACTGAAAAGAAAGTAAGCACTTATGGCTGCAAGGGGCTTTACTGTAATCCTGACAATTCTGACAAACCTTTCATGTTGTGTGAGCATGTGTGTGTGTGTGTGGGGGTCAATGCATAACAGACTTGTTGAACACATTGCTCTGGTTTCTGGTTTTTTGAACACAAGTCTGGTTCACTTTTTGTTTGTTTTTGTGTTTGCATGTTGAATGAGACTCATTTCAGTTCTAATGATGTGCATATGTGTGTGTGTGTGTGTGTGTGTGTGTGTTAATGTTTGTGTTTGTTTGTGTGTGTGTGTGTGTGTGTGTGTGTGTGTGTGTGTGTTTGTGTTTGTATGCAAATAAAAGAAGAGATGAATTTTTGTTTTGAGGGGTGGAACAGTTGTCAAGTGTGACCTCCTTAGAGGGACACATAAGCATATGACGCTTGATTTGTTGAAATGTATGTGTGCATGTTGTGTTTGTGTGTATGAGTGTGTGTGTGTTCGTTAAGAGAGAAAAAAGAGCCACTTTGCTGTTCCAATTGAACTTGACCTGCAGGCCAGATCAATGTTGTGCAGCATGCGACGGAATGAGGGTACTCACTTATTACCCTGGAGGGAGGAGAAGACGGGGGTGGGGGGATTTAGCTAGAGCTGTGATGAGAGAAGCAGAGAGAAGAAGAAAAATACAAGTAGAATGACAATGTCATTCCTCCTCTCGTCATGCTTCTATGCTGTAACCAGTCAAAAAGCCTAGCTGCAGGAATCCTTTTTATCTAGCTGAAACTGATTAAATGATAGCTTCAATAATCAGCTCTTTAGGCACTATAATTCACATTTTTAATGTAGTTGAATATTCATAAACGTTAGACACTTATCAAAGGGGTTAAATAAAACAATGCATTCCAATACCCAGTCCCCCAATTTTGCTCCATGACACCTCCTGAGATTCTCCTAAACTTCCTTAGGACGATTAGTATCATACAAAAAGGAGATATAAGTTACTCACAGTTTGAAGACTGAGCAGATACTTAGTCTGTGATGAATACGAGAAAGAATCCAAATGCAGAGTAACCAAAAAATAGTAGGATTTATTGACCAAATAACGTCCACAGGACAAAAAGCGAACAACCAAATTCCAGAGCAAAAGTCAAAACCAGATAATCCAAGAAGACAAGAGTCTGTAGACCAAAAAGGGGAAGTCCAAAAAACAGAAATAGGTCGGTAACAGGCATCAAAGACAAGATAAGCAGACTTGGTTTATAACAAGGCTAGTATACTTTGCAATGTGAACTTGTCAGCACTGACTATATATAGTTCCTGCCACCTAGTACTCAGGTGAGGCCGATCTCTGCCTAATTGGTCTGGTGGAAGTCCCGGAGTGAGGTTCAGGATTGGGTTGTTCCATAGGGCCTGCTTGCCACTCCCCTTCATCTCCTGAGCCAGGCCTTACAGAATCCCCCCCTCCACGGGCGGCTCCAGACGACCTAGGACAACCACGACGACGCGGGGCAGGCCGATCAGGATGGGACCCATGAAAGTTCTCGATGAGACCAGGATCCAAGACGACCGAAGCGGCAATCCAAGACTGCTCCTCGGGACCATAACCATCCCAGTCCATCAGGTGTTGACTGGGCCACCTCACCGTCCAAGTCCAAGGGAGGAGGACGATCCATCTCAGGTGGATGCATGGGACTGTACACCACAGGCTTTAATAATGAAACATGGAAAACAATGAGCCAAGGTGAGAGCTTTCTCGAAGGAAGGTGCAATTTCAAATCCCGAGTCGACAGTCAGACTCGTTGACCAGGTCGAAACAAGGGGGCCTGTCTCCTGTGATGGTCTGCATACAACTTCTGTTGCCGAACAGCTTGTTGAAGATGAACGTGTGACGCCTCCCATACCTGACCACACTGACGGAACCACTCATCCACTGCAGGAACATCGGAACGTTCGGACTCCCAGGGAAAAAATGGAGGCTGGAACCCTAAAACATGTTGGAAAGGGGTGAGTAGCAGGGAAGAATGGCGCAAAGAGTTTTGAGCATATTCAGCCCATAACAGGTACTTCACCCAGGAACGCTGATTTCTAGCACAATATGAACGGAAGAATCTGCCGACTTCCTGATTCAGCCTCTCTACTTGGCCATTACTTTGTGGATGGTACTCTGATGTCAGGCTGATATTGATACCCAAATGGGCGAAAAAAGCTCTCAGCCTGAGACGTGAATTGGGGACCCCGATCCGAGGCAATATCCTCTGGGATACCAAATAGCAGAAAAACCTCTCTCACCAGTAACTCGGCAGTTTCTAGGTCAGTTGGTAAACCTGGTAAAGGGATCAGTCAACACATCTTGGAGAAGTGGTCCACCACAACCATAATAGTTATTTTACCCTCAGATACAGGGCAGTCAGTGGTGAAATCGATGGCAATATGAGACCAGGGCCTTCGAGGTACTGGTAAGGGCTCCAAGAGTCCAGCAGGAAGTTGGTGCGGAGTTTTAGATTGTGCGCAAACAGGACATGACAGAACAAAATCTGATACATCCTCCCGAAGAGAGGCCCGAGAGTAGTTGGACTGTCTTAGATATCCCAGGGTGACCAGTACTTAGCGTGGTATGCGCCCACTGCATCAATGTATTTCTACAACTAAGGGGTACAAATAATTTCCCCTCGGGAGTTTTGTCAGGTGGAGGACTATTCCGGTTGATCTCTTCGATCCGATCCACCACTTCCCATCTAACAGGAGCCACAATACAAGAAGGGAGTATCAGAGGAAGAGGGTAACGGAATTTGACAGTGACCTTGTTTAGGGCTATGCAGGGTCACAAACCTCCATCTTTCTTTTCCACAAAGAAGAAACCTGAAGCAGCAGGAGAAGTTGAAGGCCGAAAAATACCTGTGGCCAAAGCCTCCTCTATGTACTTATCCATTGCCTGTGTTTCAGGAAGAGATAGAGGGTACGGTCGGCTACGAGGCAAGGGGGCGTTTGGTAATAAATCAATAGCACAATCCCATGAGTGATGTGGAGGTAGATTTTTTACGGGAGGTGAATTAAATAGGTCAGCACAGGCAGAATAAACAGGAGGCATTATGTTACCATGTTTCGTTAAAGGGCTCAACGGTGGTAGCACATAAAGGAAATTGGATACATTCCTTTAAACAATTCTGACTCCAAGATATAATCTCCCTCTCAGGTCACGAAATATGAGGATTATGTTTCATAAGACAAGAATGTCCTAATACTACTGGATCTCTAGGAGAAGAAATTATGAACAACAAGATACTCTCATTATGTAATGCTCCAATCTGTAACTTTATTGCACTTGTTTGTTGTGTAATGTAACCAGTGTCGAGGGATCATCCATCCAATGTATGCACTGTGAGGGGTGTATTCAGCCGTAGGAAAGGTTCGCCCAATTTTCTAGCCAGTTGATGGTCAATGAAATTTCCTGCGGCTCTAGAATCAACTAAGGCTGTGGTAAACACAGATTGGGCATTAACAGAAAGTTTAATGGGAATAGTGAACTGTTCAGCTGTAAAAACAGAAAGATTTGAAATCTCTAACTGTTTCCTTGGGGGACGTGTAGGACAGGAAGATAATACATGCCCCGATTGACCACAGTACCAGCACAAATGTTTCTGTAGGCGGCGCTGTCGTTCTCTGGCAGATAGTGGTGCTGGATCCAGTATTCTGTGATGAATACGAAAAAGAATCCAAATGCAGAGTAACCAAAAAATTGTAGGATTTATTAACCAAATAACGTCCACAGGGCAAAAAGGGAACAACCAAAGTCCAGGGCAAAAGTCAAAACCAGATAATCCAAGAAGACAAGAGTCTGTAGACCAAAAAGGGGAAGTCCAAAAAACAGAAATAGGCCGGTAACAGGCATCAAAGACAAGATAAGCAGACTTGGTATCTAACAAGGCTAGTATACTTCGCAATGTGAACTTGTCAGCACTGACTATATATAGTTCCTGTCCCTAGTACTCAGGTGAGGCCGATTTCGGCCTAATTGGTCTGGTGGGAGTCCCGGAGTGAGGTTCAGGATTGGGTTGTTCTATAGGCCCTGCTTGCCACTCCCCTTCACCTCCTGAGCCAGGCTCAACATAGTACCTGATTCAAAGATGTAGATTGTGTGGTGATAAGAGAACTACAGCATCTCTGGATTGAAGATTTTAAAAATAATATTGAACAAAATAAACAAATCACTTAAAAACATATTTTCCCTGTTTAGAATTTGTATTATATTACGTTTCACTGACTGAAAATCTGTAGCAGTTGTGCTGTTTGCTGTTGGTTGCTTTGGGGGAACCTCACTAAAAGCCAACTGTAGTTTACCCAATGTGTAGGTGGAGTGACTTGTGCCCCAAAGTAGCCTAAAACTGCAGCATTACTAAAATATAATTTAATCTCAAGCATTTTAAGCATATTATTTAATGTTTCAACAATTATGTTAACTGCTCATTCTTTGTAGGAAAGTTCTTGACACAAAGTGCCACATAATTTGGCTGATTGCTGTTCAGCTCATTTGCCTAAGAACATTTCAGCACTCCCAACCTAAAACACCTTCACACATGGATGAGAAGTGGTTGAATTCAAATTGAGATGGCTTTCTTTAGTTCAGCTAAATATAATCATGTTCAGCTTTATTATCTTGGCCAATCAGGGCATTTATAACATGTTTAAGAGTTCTACAAAAGTGAGATGTCTATTGTTCAAGAGAAGTATTTAAAAATCAAAATGTAAAAGTCTGCTGTATCTGAGAAACCAGTTAGAGAATAGACCTTAGAGCCAGTGTTGGGGTAATGCTCAAATGCTAACAGCTCACTGGTTAACATAGTAAAATGTCTTCACAAGCTAACTCCACAATGCCGTATGAGGAAATGAACTGCAGAAAATATGCTTGTAATTTAACCAGCAATGTAGGCAAATTAGCCTGCCATTAGTTAACTAGTTAACCAGCTAGACAACGACAATACTGAAAGCCAGTGACACGGTAAAAATCTTTCTCATACAAAAAAACTGATACTGCAGGTTTCATTTTCATGAGGAAAAAGGATGGTGGCTTCTGGAACTGTCTTGACTACCAGGGCCTAAATAAAACCACAGTCAAGGGCTGTTTCCCTTACCTCCCATGAACTTGGCCTTTGAGGGACTGCAATAGGGACTTTGACAATAGGGGTTTTGTGCTTGTTGTGTTCTACTGGCTGTATCTTAACCTAGTAAGCGAGCTTGAGTTTGTTCTGTTGCTTAACTGTTGTGCTGCCATTTTACTGTCCACTTTGACTTCCTTGTTCTAGTTTGCTACTTTGTTTGTGTGCTTTGTTTGTTTGTTGGCTGCCTTTGTCCTTGTGGGGGTTAGCTTCATTAGCTTCTTCAGCTTCATTGCAATCAGCTAGATTAGCCTCACCTGGTGTAATTAAGGGGAGTGGCTTATACTCACGCTCAAGAATAAAGGAGATACACTGTGGTCTAGAATCTGTTCGTGCTTGTTGTGTTCTACTGGTTGTATCTTCACCTAGTAAGCAAGCTTGAGTTTGTTCTGTTACTTAACTGTTGTGCTGCTATTTTACTGTCCACTTTGACTTCCTTGTTCTAGTTTGCTATTTTGTTTGTGTGCTTTGTTTGTTGGCTGCCTTTGTCCCTGTGGGGGTTAGTTTCATTAGCTTCTTCAGCTTCATTGCAATCAGCTAGATTAGCCTCACCTGGTGTAATTAGGGGGAGTGCCTTATACTCACCTCAAGAATATAGGTGATACACTACGCCACAGATGACTCAGCTAAGTATCCCCTCTCATTTTTATTCTGTTTGATTTACTTTTTACGACAGAAAATGTGCATCACTCCTATACCTGTTCACATATCCTGCAGGCCAAGAAAATACATTCCCTGTCGACATGGGGGAAACTATAATAACTCTCTCAGCTGTTTTTTCTCCTCAGCCTTCTACAGTAGTTCATGGTGGTCTGTGGAATTGCCAATCCTGCATCAGGAAAGCTGACTTTATCTCTGGACTGTTGTCTCTCCATTCTTTCCACTTCCTGGCCCTCACAGAGACCTGGACTACACTCTGTTACCTGGACTACACGGAGAACTCTGTTACTCTCTCTCACACTCCTCGCACTACAAGCAGAGGATGGGGTACAGGTTTGCTTCTCTCACGTAGTTGGCCACCTGGTTCTCTGGGCAACTTTATCGAAGAACTGGACATCCTCCTGAGCTACTTTCCTGATGAGTCTCCACTCCTCCTTCTCGGTGACTTTAATCTGTCAGGTGACAAGTTGAAGACCTGTGAGCTTGCGATGCTCCTATCGTCCTTTGGCCTGTCCCTCTGCGACTCTCCTCCGACCCATAAAGCAGGCAACTCTCTTGACTTATTAATCGACCAGGTCTCTTCCTAAGTTCAATATATTGTCCAGTCCTTTACATGTCTCTGACGATCATCTTCTGTCTTTCAACGTTCCTCTCCAGGCCTCTTCGTCTCATCTCCCATGTATGCCTACGACTACCCACAGAGATCTTTCCTCTTTATCTCTACACGCTCTCTCCTCTGCTGTTCTATCTTCCTTATTTCTCCCTAACTCCACTACACCCTGTTCATCCTCAGTTGAATCGGCGACCAATGACCTTCTCATCTCTCCACAGCTCAATTAATCTACTTTACCCCTTGTCTTCCAGACCAAGGCATGCCTCTCTCCCAGCTCCATGGCTGTCTTAGGTCCTGAGACGTAACAGAAGGGAGTTGAGAGCAGCTGAAAGAAGATGGTGGAAAACGCTTCATGACTGTGATCTTATCCCTTATTGCTCTCTCTTATCCAAATTTGTCGCTGATTTAACTTCTGCAAAGTCTTCCTTCTACAGGATGAAGTTTGAAGAATCTGCATCCAATCCTCGAAAGCTGTTTACCACATTTTTGTCTCTTCTTAAGTCTTCGTCTCTCCCTGTTCTTTCAGCTCTCTCACCTGAAGATTTCGCTGTGTTCTTTGATGAGAAGATTGAGGACATTAGCAGATCCTTCCCACCAATCGCCAAGCCGCCTGTCAACCAGAGACAGGCCAATGCTACCCAGTTTCTTGGCTTCTCACCTCTCTCTCTTGATGATGTGGCATCGCTTCTGATGTCCAGCAAACCAACCACATCTCCACTTGACCCTGTCCCGTCGAGTACGCTCCAGATGATATCTTCAAAACTTATCCCTTCAGGATCCTCACCAGTCCGGGTTCAAGGCTGTGCACTCTACTGAAACGGCACACCTAGGCAACCTGTTTTCTGCTTTGATTCTTCTTGACCTTTCTGCAGCCTTCGACACGGTTAATCATCAAGTCCTCTTGGCTACTCTCTCCAGCCTTGGGATATTGGACACAGCCTGGCAATGGTTTGAATCCTACCTTGATGAGCGGAAGTACCAGGTACCATGGCAAGGCGCCCAGTCTGCCCCACGAAGATTGTCCATTGGTGTACCTCAGGGCTTGGTCCTTGGACCGCTTCTCTTTTCTCTATATACTGGTTCTCTTGTGGATGTAATAGCCTCACACAGATTTTCCTACCACGTTTATGCAGATGACACTCAACTAATCCTCTCTTTCCCACGCAGTGATGATCAGGTTTCAACCCACATCTCAGACTGCCTGACTGACATCTCCTCTTGGATGGCAGCCCACCACCTTAAGCTGAATCCCAGCAAGACTGAGCTGCTTTTCATCAAAGGGGTTCCATTACCAAGCCACGACCTCAATGTTTCTTTTGAGATCTCTGTTATCATACCTCAAAGAAGGTAAGAAATCTTGGTGTCATGTTGGATGACAAACATTCATTCCTGTCATATGTTGACCACCTCTCCAGGACATGCAGATACCGAACCTTTCTCACCATGGAAGCCACACAGTTACTCGTCCAGTCTCTGATTATCTTTAAGCTGGACTACTGCAAATTACTTCTAGTTGGACTGCCAATGAAGGTGACAAGACAACTTCAGCTGATTCAGAATGCAGCTATGAGGTTAGTCTTCAATCTTCCTAAATTCTCACACACTACGCCTCTACTACAGAACCTTCATTGGCTCCCTGTGGCCGCTCGCATTAAGTTCAAAACCTTAACACTTGCTTTAAAGGCTAAGAATAGGCTTGCACCTCCTTCCTTGTCTGCACTGATCAAGCAGCGTCTCATTTTTCGTCCTCTCAGGGCATCAAGCACAGCTTGTCTTCAACCTCCATTGCTCAAAAGAAGAGAAAGACATGCATCTAGACTCTTTTCGGTCTTGGCCCCCCCAGTGGTGGAATGAACTCCCTCTTGCAATCAGATCTGCGGAGTCCCTAGCTGTCTTTAAGCATCGTCTGAAGACCCACCTCTTTAAAGAGCATATTGGTGACTAGCCAGTCCTCCCATGAACCTCATATATCTTTTCCTATATATTTACAAATCCCTCAGCCACTTACCCTTTTAATTGTTTTACTGTTTTTACTTACTTGTATTAATCTCTGACTTGTTTTTCTCTTTGACAGGGTTTATGGTGTGTAACTTAGCCAGCAGTAACTTGGTTAAATAGCTGCTGTTGATTTAAGTATAGCTTTACAGGTTTAAGAACAGTTGTGGACTACATTAAGCACTGGATAAGAGCGTCTGCTAAATGCCATAAACGTAAACGTAAATGTAAAACAAAATGGCAGCTATTCACTTTTCCTGTTCTACAGTTCCTAGTCCCCTACGAAAACCCCTTTGTAGTGAAAGTAGATACCTCTATGGCAATATTGGGATAATGCTCTCCCAGTGAACTAACATGGATCCTAACCTCCCCATGAGCCTATTATTTGCACTCCCTCACACATGCAGAGAGAAAATATGCTGAGGGGGTCTGGGAGCTCTTGCAGGTGAAACTGGCGCTGGTGGAATGGTACTGGCTAGAGGGGTCCCACCTTTAGTTACTTGTCTGGATGGTTCTATAAAGTGACTTTGTTGTAACATATTGGCTGGGCATTAAAAATCCCAAACTGGACACCCAGGCTTTGGCAGTGGGAACCAAAGCCTATCATCCCCAACACACACCCTTCCCCCAGTCCATTGCGACAGTAAGAAGACCATCAGAAATGCATTCTAGGAAAAGCTGGACTCCAGGGGTTGTCTCCCAGGCCAACTCTGTCTGCTGGGGTCAAACATCCCCTCTCACTGCCCATCTGTGAGAGTGTCCAAGCAGCAAGGACCCCATAACAAAACCCACAGAGCTACTCTGTCCCTTCTTGTACCATCAAAGTCTTGATACCATCTGTGCTGGATTTTTTTTACCTGTTGTGGTGGATCTTTTCTTCAATGTCTATATGTTCATAGCTCTCCCTAATCTACCAATGGCCATTGTGGAGCATCTACTGCATTAAGTGGTACACCAACAGACAAGAGAATGCTTTCTAGAAGTGGCTGGTGAACTCAGTCCCTTGGTCAGAGACCAGGTCCACCAGGGTCTTGTTGTTGGGGGCATTGGCTAGCCTGCTGTCCAGCTACTATCATTCAGCCAGACAGAGCAAAGCAACCAGGATCTGATGAATATGATCTGATGGCTTGCCTTCTCCAATCCCTCCTCTTGGGCTGACAACCAATTCTGGGAAGAGTTCACTCACAACAGCTCTTGGCAGGCATCCCTTGGGATGTCCCCATTTGAGTGAAAATTTTGGTACACCCTGTGAAATCCAGGACCAGATGCCATTTCTTTTGAGCAAAAATGGGTTCCCATGGTAGACCACTTTGTTTGGCACTATTGTGAGGTGTGAAGACGGTCTCTGCAGGAGACTGGTGGATGTATAAAGCAGATTGCCTGTGCATTTTGTATCAATTGTTTCATTCACAATTGACAACTAAAACTCCCCTGCTACGTGTCTCACCTGAAACCCATGTAGCGAAAATGAGCATTTCACATGATATACAGTGCATCTGGAAAGTATTCACAGCGCATCACTTTTTCCACATTTTTTATATTAATCTTGTTCCAAAATGGATTAAATTCATTTTTTTCCTCAGAATTCGCAACACCCCATAATGACAACGTGAAAAAAGTTTACTTGAAATTTTTGCAAATGTATTAAAAATTAAAAAATGTAGATTGCACATTTACATAAGTATTCACAGCCTTTGCCATGAAGCTCAAAATTGAGCTCAGGTGCATCCTGTTGCCCCTGATCATCCTTGATATGTTACTGCAGCTTAATTGGAGTCCACCTGTGGTAAATTCAGTTGACTGGACATGATTTTGAAAGGCACACACCTGTCTATATAAGGTCCCACAGTTGACAGTAAATGTCAGAGCACAAACAAAGCATGAAGTCAAAGGAATTGTCTGTAGACCTTTGAGACAGGATTGTCTCAAGGCACAAATTTGGGGAAGGTTACGGAAAAATTTCTGCTGCTTTGAAGGTCCCAGTGAGCACAGTGGCCTCCATCATCTGTAAGTGAAAGAAGTTCAAAACCACCAGAACTCTTCCTAGAGCTGGATGGCTATCTAAATTGAGCGATAGAGGGAGAAGGGCCTAAATCATGGAGGTGAGCAAGAACCTGATGGTCACTTCCAGAAGGACAACCATTTCTGCAGCAATCCACCAATGAGGCCTGTATGGTAGAGTGGCCAGATGGAAGCCCCTGCTTAGTAAAAGGCACATGGCAGCCCACCTGGAGTTTGCCAAAAGGCACCTGAAGGCACCTGAAGGACTCTCAGACGATGAGAAACAAAATTCTCTGGTCTGATGAGACAAAGATTTAACTATTTGGTGTGAATGCCAGGCATCACGTTTGGAGGAAACAACGACATCCTGGATGAAAACCTGCTCCAGAGTGCTCTTGGCCTCAGACTGGGGCGACAGTTTATCTTTCAGCAGGACAACGACCCTAAGCACACAGCCAAGATATCAAAGGAGTGGCTTCAGGAAAACTCTGTGAATGGCCCAGCCAGAGCCCAGCCTTGAATACAAGCGAACAACTCTGGAGAGATCTTAAAATGGCTGTGCACTGACGCTTCCCATCCAACCTGATGGAGCTTGAGAGGTGCTGCAAAGAGGAATGGGTGAAACTGGCCAAGGATAGGTGTGTCAAGTTTGTGGCATCATATTGAAAAAGACCTGTGGCTGTAATTACTGCCAAAGGTGCATCGACAAAGCATTGAGCAAAGGCTGTGGATACTTATGTACATGTAATTTCTCAGTTTATTTTTAATAACACATTTTTTTAATAATTTTTAATAATGTCATTCCAAAAATCTCGTTGCCAGATAATTGAAATGGATTCCTGACAAAAATAAACATGCTTTTTGAGCTCCAGGAGGAATGCTATTTTACCAATCAAAGCTGCATCATACTTCTAGTCTCCCTCCTTTCTGGGCAAGCAGCTGAGTGGGCAGCCTACCATCTGCTTTTTCAAGCACCTCGGAGTCTGTGGCTGTCCGTTTTCCACCTCTGTCCGTGGACTCCGGAGCCAGTGGGGAACCCATGCAGTTAGGGCAAGAGAAAGACAGATGTGTGCCAAGTGGCTGTGTGCCTACTTTGCATCCCACAAACACCATCGTGCTGTCTGTCCTCTCTGTCCGGGAAATGGACAGACCAGGTAAGTGGGTTGGGGGGTCCTACCTGGCCCTTGGTGATTTCTTTCACTGCAACCTCCCTTTTTTTTCATCTGGCACCACCTGTGTGTGGCAGCCTGTTACGGCAAACAAATTTCCCAGTTATGGGACTAATAAAGGTTTATCTTATCTAAATTTTTCCCGGTTTATTTTACAGACTCCTTTTACAGACTGTGAGGTTAGAACCGTTATCTCAGCCTATTTCTACTGCAGTTGTTGTCCAAACCCTCTCTGCAAGTCCCATCATGCATCAGACCCACTGAACAGATCCAGTTTTTTGTTACTACCTTCACTTCTCCTCCTCTGTTGTTGGGATTCCTGCATCACGACCCGCTTCTTCCCTGGACCAGAGATAAGATTCTTCAGTGGGGTCTGTCCTGTCAGGAGCTTTGTCTTTGGGTTAAGTTATAGTTGGGATATAGTTAGGGGAGACCAAGGCCTCTGAAGTTGACCTCGAGGCCATTCCTGTCCCATATTGTGACCTGGCAGAGGTCTTTAGTAAGAGAAAAGCCAGCACCTTACCACCTCATTGGCCATATGATCTGGCCATAGACCTTCTGCCGGGCACAGTACCTCCCCACGGGCTTTTTTATTCTCTTTCTGTAATAGAACAGCAGGCTATAGAAGATTATATTAATGATCTTCAAGCATCTATTCAACCCTCTACTTCACCGGCGGCTAACGGTCTTGACTATCGGGGGCTCAACCGCATAATGGTGAAGAACAAGCAGAACCCACTTCCACTCTCTAATACTGCCCTCAATGTTCTTTCTGGTGCTACAATATTCCCTCAACTGGACCTCAGGAGTGCCTACAATCTGGTGCACATCAAGGAGTGCAATGAGTGGAAGACGTCTTTTATACCAACTGGTCATTATGAAACCTTAGTAATTCTGTTCAGCTTGTGTATTTGTGTAATAGTCCAGCGGTATTGCAGCAGCTGATCAATGATGTGCTGAGGGACATGTTAGCCCGATGGGCCTTTGTATACCTGGACAACATCTTAATATTCTCTAAAACCACCGAAGAACATGTTCATCATGTGGAGTACAATCGTACTCCAGAGGCTGCTGGCCCACCAACTTTACTCCAAAGGCTGCTGGCCCACAAACTTTAAACGTTAGTTGGAAAAACCACCACATTCTTGGGATTTGTTATTACCCCTAATGGTGTGGCCATGGATCCCCAGAAGTTGAAGGCTGTAATTGACCCCTTCCCAAAGTGCTTAAGCAGCTCCAACATTTCTTGGGTTGTGTGAACTTCTATAGGAGGGTCATCTAGGACTTCAGTTCTTTTGCACCTCTGACCGTTTTCACCATGTCACCCAGAACATCCTTTCATCTCGATTCATCTGCTGTTCAGGCCTTCCATCGACTGTGCCTGCTCTTCACTTCAGGTCCCATCCTTTTTCGTCTTGATCCAGCTAAATCATTTGTTGTGTAGGTGGATACCTATGATGTGGTTGGATCAGTCTGGACCAGAAACTGCATCCTTGTAGATCTTCTCCGGGAAACTTAATTCCACTCAACAGCAGTATGGCATAGGGGACTGTGAGCTTTTGGCTATCAAGTGAGCCTTGGAAGAGTGCCATTACTGGCTAAAGGGTGGTAGCAAGCAATTTACAGTCTGGACTGATCTTCAAAACCTCATATCCATACAGGAAGTTAAACAGGCTAACCCTAGGTAGATGCCCTCTCATGCCAACATGATATGTTGGCTCCCCGGATGGGGAGCACATAGTCTGATTGCATGGGTTCCCCAGGGCCCCAGTTCACAGCCAAGTTCTGGCGGACTTTCTGCCATCTGATTGGTTTGTCCAGCAGTCTCTTCTCAGGACACTATCCCCAGACGAATGATCTGATGGAGCAGGCCAACCAACAGCTTTCTGAGATGCTTTGTGTCTGTTCAGCATCCAGAAACAGAGGTTGATGTACCTTTGGAATAGTTAGTCGGCAGGTGCCGGCGGCTTTGGACATCTGCACATGCTGCAATTCAGAGGGCCAATGATCAGGCACCGTCGGCACCCCAGGGATGATTGTTTTATGTTGATGACAGGGTATGGTTAGCCACTAAACAATTGCACCTAGTTTGCACCCCCAGTTTACTGGACCTGGAAGCACCCGGGTGGTGGTAGCTCAGTGCGTAGGATGCATGCTTCCAGACCAAGAGGTCATGGGTTCTAATCCTACCCTCAGCATACCACCACTGGGTCCCTGAGCAAGACCCTCAACCCCAAGTTGCTCCAGGCAGACTGCCCTTTGTAGTTAGGGAATGGAGGTCACTTTGGATAAAACACATCTGTTTTTTCTTCAAAGCTGGAATTCCACAGACCTCTGTGTTTGGGATAAGAAAGTGTGTGTGTGTGTGTGTGTGTGTGTGTGGGGGGGGGGGGGGGGTTTGGTTCTCTCACCCTTGAAACAGAAGATGCCACATTCTCCCTACAAGAACCCTTTTTTTGCACTCCCCACCAAATATCAGAGGTGTCAAACAGCAAATCCTTATTGCCCCAAATGAGCAGTAACCAAACAAAGTGTGAGACTTTTGTCTCCTGATGAATCTAAGACAATAAACGTGGTATCTTAACAAGATTCCCCCCTCCATGAACCCTGCCAGAGACACACACGCATACACACACAGACTGAATCCTTCCGATGAGAAGAGAAAATTTACTTGCTAACAAAATTTACTTGAATTTGTAAATGGGTTTTATTTGATAAACCATCCTGTGTAATCCAAGTGTTAATCATTTCCATTTTAAATAGTATAACCTAGATGTCATGTCTGGTCAAGATAATATCTATAAGATTATTTTTCTTTAAAGTAGACTAGTCATCTTTGATTTCAAATTAAAATCAAAGATTATCAATCTCCACAAAAGAGATTGAAATAATTGTAAGATCCTTTCAATGTAGAAATATATACTTAGCAATATAAATGTGGAAGTAAGGACATTCCTCTTTAGCGAAGTCATAATGGGACTCCTTCCTCCCAGCCTCAGGGCCCATGGGAGATAGACCCCCCTTTGTGACTGAGCTGGCCTTGTGCTTGGCTAGCAGTTAAGGAAGATGGGGGGGCAAGGACCCCCAGGCACTGAGCATAGAAGCCACTCAGATGCACAGAGAAATAGGGCCGCACGGGGCTGAGCAGGACGGACAGCAGCAGTGGCAGCGGCATGATGGGAACAGACAAACAGAAGGGCAGAGCAGAAGTAAGATCAACTAAGCAAGAGCTGGACCAGCACATCGGTCCAGAACAACCAGCCATTTGCTCCCCTGCTTCATTACACCTCAGAAACTTCCAAGAACTGCAACATCACCTTCCGCTTTAAGTCAGCACCCAAGGGGGTGGAGGTAGCTCAGTGGGTAGGATACTTGCCTCCAGATCAAGAGGTTGTGGGTTCAAATCCTACCTTCAGCACCACCACTGGGTCCCTGAGCAAGACCCTTAACCCCAAGTTGCTCCAGGGAGACTGTCCCCTGTAGGTAGGGAATAAAAGTCGCTTTGGATAAAAACGTCTGCTAAATGCCATAAATGTAAATGTAAATGTAACTTCTGAACAACTTCTCCAACTCTTCTGAAATCCTCAACTCCAAGTCTCCTGAGACTCCAAATCAGTCAATAAGTATAAAGTCTCTTAAATAACTTGCAAAGATTGACCTATGTGCTAACCTTTGTTAATTATTGAGTTGTGTTGTTTCATGAAGCTCGCTGTTCCAGGATTTTCAGTAACTTTCAGTACCATTATTACTTCATCTCATTAATTTCTAGTTTGTGTTTGTTTTAGGTTTGTCTCGTCTAAATAAATGTGTCTTAGCGTGACCAGTATTTCAGCTTCTTGTCAGAAAAGTGAAGTCACTTCTTCCGCTGCAATAAAGTTACCATGCTCTTAAAATTAATAATAATAATAATCAAATTGATTCCTAATTGTCACGGGTTGAGGCAGAATAATGGGTGAAATGGGCCCGCTTTGTAGCGTGGAGGAAGTACTCGGTCGTGACACACACGAGAGAACAGGTAAGCCACGCGGTTATTATAAGAACGCTTCGTGAGAAGTTAGAGACCACACCAAGATGGGCTCACGCTCTAAACACACACACAGAACAGTATATAAACAGACTCAGGCGAGTCAAAGTACTCAGGGTACCGGAGTTGGAGAGTAGAGTTGAGTTGGAGTTGAGACATGCGGGCATTAAGTCAGGAGACTTTAATGTCTGTGTAAGGTGGAACAATTACTTCCTTGTTTATATACTGTACGTGAGTCAGTTCCGGTGCCGATTGACGTCACGTGATCTGGTGCGTGTGACACTAATTCCCCTATTTCAAGCAAAAAATTTTTTAACCATGCAATTAAGAGCTTTATAAGGTTAATTGCTGTATCCTGCCTGAACTAGTTTGCTGGACAAACAGTTAATGCTGATACTTAATAAACCCTGCTTCATATAATACATTTATTAATAAATAATAAAATTATCATTGATTATTAACTAATCTGTGATGGTCACATCGCTCTCTCCTCGTAGATTCCGCTCCCCGTCTCCCAAGTTTTTGACTTCCATGTTTTCTTCCGTGTTTCTCTGTGTTCCTTTCCACCTCCTGTGCTCCCTTCCTCCCTTTCCCCCTCGTATCATTTCCGTGTTTCTCCGTGTTCCATTCCACCTCCTGTGCTCCCTTCCTCCCTTTCCCCCTTGGTCCCTTTCTAGTCTCCGTGTTCCGTTTATATCGTGTCCCGTTGTTATTATTTTTACCTGTGTCTCGTTTATGTTTCCTTATTTAAGCCCCAGCTGATCCCTTCCTCCCTGAGTCTGTATTTGCCTTCCCTTTGGTGTTGGTTGTGTGTTGTAGCCTGTTTGTTATTCCATGTTCTTGTATCATGTAACCCTTGTTTATGTTCTCTGTTTTGCAGGTCCGTGTTTCTCCCCTTTAAGTTTTCTGTTTGTTGTGCTGTCTGCGCTAGTATCCATGTCCACGTGTTCTGCTCGCTACGTTGCGAGGGAGGGTGAAGCCCTCAAGCCTAGTTTTGTTTTCTTTGTTTCTTTGGGGAGCACGGGCCTAGCCGTTTGTTTACATCCTGTTGTGTTCATTGTGTTGTGTATACCCTGTTGTGCTTCATTGTGTTTTGTGGTTCCTTATTTCTATTATTGTTCTTGTGTATTGTGTTCATGTACCCTGAGTCAGGGATTGTTTATTTAGTTTTGTTTTCTTTATTAAAGTCATCTATTTAACCATACTGTGGCGTCCTCCCCATTCCCTCCCAGAACCACACCATGACAGAATACAGACTCCACTCTACCCATGGACGAAAGAGTGGTACGAGACTGCTCTGACTGAAACAGGGTTCGAGCTCTGTCTGTGACTACTCTCTCGAGTTCCAGATCTTAGCCGCAGAGAGCGGTTGGAATGAGGAGGCCCTCCTCACCGCGTTCCATGAGGGGCTTAACCTGGAGATGAAGACGGAGCTCGCCTGTCGGGATGCAGACCTTGGGTTGGAGGAGGTCATCAAACTGCCGATCTCCTTGGATCTCCACCTGAGGGAGATATCAGGAGGATCCAGGCCAGCTCCACGTTCCTCACCAACTCGCTGCCAGACCCTCCAACCCCGTCGCCCAGCTCCTGCCACAGTCGTCCCTGTTCCCGGAGAGCCCGCCCCAAAACCATTACAACTGGGGGCATCTCGGATGGAGCAACGACAACAGCGACAACAGCCAGGGGTATGCTTCTACTGTGGGAAAGCAGGGCACTGGCGTCTTCAGTGTCCCTTACGACCATAAACTGCAGCCCCGACTCAGGTTTTAGACTTTCAATTAGCAAATCAGTTTGTTATTTCTGTTGTTTTACCTGATTTTGATCCTGTTCCCTCTGTGTGTGCCCTTGTAGATTTGGGATTAGCTGGGAATTTTATTTCTCAGTCCCTTGTCACGTCCCTACGTATTTCCACACGTCAGTTGGCCAAACCTGTCACGCTTCATGCCCTGGATGGTCACCCCACTTGTAACACTTCCCTGAGTTCCGTCACCGTACCCATTAACCTCACAGTACAGAATACCCACACAGAAGTTAGCATATTCATTGCCTGTCCCAGTCTCACCACCAAATCATCTTAGGGATCCCCTGGTTACATCTTCACAACAACGTATTTATCCGTTGTCTGAGCCAGAAGTTGTCCTACCATCAAGTGACTTCGGGGATCCATCTTCTTCACGAAGTTGGATCTCTGAAGCGCGTACAACCTCGTGCGCATCAGGGCGGGTGATGAGTGGAAGACGGCGTTTAGCACCACATCCGGTCATTATGAATGTTTAGTTATGCCTTATGGCTTGGCAAATGCCCCCTCTGTGTTTCAGGGCCTCTGTGTCTCTGTGATGTCCTACGGGACATGTTGGATCGGTTTGTGGTCGTCTATATTGATGACATTCTGATTTATTCTCTGTCTTTTGAAGACCACGTTAAACATGTTAGACAGGTACTCACCCGCCTGTTGGAGCACGGGATGTACGTGAAGGCCAAGAAATATGAGTTCCATAAAGAGGAAGTCACGTTTCACGCCAGAGCCCACGACAGTCAAGGACGTGCAACGGTTCCTGGGGTTCGCCAATTACTATCGACGGTTCATTAGGAACTACAGTACAGTGGCTGCCCCTCTGACATCCCTCCTCCGAGGCTTCCCCAAGACGTTCAGTTTTACCCCGGAGGTGCATCTTGCCTTCAATAATCTAAAGAAAGTGTTCAATAGCGCTCCAATTCTGAAAATGCCGGATTCTGAACGGCAATATACCGTGGAGGTGGATGCCTTGGAGGTAGGGATCGGGGCAGTCCTGTCACAACATCACGGCTTCCCCAGGAAATTACACTCCTGTGCTTTTTATTCCAGGAAACTGACGGAGGTGGAAAGGAACTACGATGTCGGCAATCGCGAGCTGCTTGCTGTGAAGGAGGTGTTGGAGGAGTGGCGCCACCTATTAGAAGGAGCCCGGCAGCCTTTCGTGGTTCTGACCGATCACCGCAACCTGGAACATGTTAGGAAGGCCAAAAGGTTGAATCCCAGACAGGCACGATGGGCTTTGTCTTTTGCCAGATTTAACTTCCAGATTTCGTATCGCCGGGTTTGTTAAATGGCAAGACCGATGCCCTGTCGCGGCTGTATGGGGCGAGAAGGAAGCCGAAGAACCTGAGTCCATACTTCCACCCCAGTTCTTCGTCGTCCCTATCCAGTGGGACCTAGACGAGGAAATAGCAGAGGCACTCGAGGGTGTCATGATTCCACCCGAGTGCCCTGCTGAGAGAACCTTTGTCCCGGAGGTGCTGCGACAGAGGGTGGTGGAATGGGCTCACGTGACCCCCGTGACTGGTCACCCGGGCGTTACGAGGACTCTGGAAGTGGTAGTGCGGAAGCACTGGTGGCCCTCCCTGTTCCGGGATGTTAGGCATGCAGTACTTTCGTGCTCCGTCTGTGCTAGGACAAAAAGCCCTCGTGTTCTCCCCTTGGGAAAATTAATGCCCCTACCGGTGCCGGACAGACTGTGGTCTCACTTAGCAGTGGACTTTGTCACGGATCTGTCGGTATCCAAAGGGTACACCACGGTTCTGGTTGTGGTGGATCGGTTTTCAAAGCGTTGCCTGTTCATCCCTTTTCGTTCTCTTTCCTCTGCTCGACAGGTCGCGGATGCTCTGTTCCAGTCGGTGTTCTGGGTGTACGGTATCCCGGAGGACATCGTGTTTGACTGTGGCCCCCAGTTCACGTCGAGAGTGTGGAAGGCTTTCCTGGGCCACATGGGGTCCACGGTCAGCCTGACCTCTGGGTATCATCCCCAGTCTGACCATTAGACTGGGGATTATACGGAGCGGACCATTCAAGAGCTCGGCCGATTCCTCCGGGCGTACTGTCCCAGTCGGCAACACGACTGGGCAGATTTCCTCGCCTGGGCAGAGTACGCCCTGCGCCACTCTGCCACCGGCCTGACTCCTTTTGAGGGTGTGCTCGGGGTCAACCCCCGCTCTGTCCGTGGGACCAGAGCATCACTGAGGCTCCAGGAGTGGATGACTGGTTCCTTCGGGCTGAGTGGGTGTGGGAGGATGCACACACGTCCATCCAGCAAGCAGTCCGGCGATTCAAAGACCATGTTGACCGTCGACGGAGGGAGGCGCCTCCTATCAAGGAGGGTGACAGAGTTTGGCTCTCCACTATAGACTTCCACCTTAAGTACCCCTGTTCTTCGTTTTTCTGGTCCCTTTTTGGTTTTGAAACAGATTAACCCCGTTTCTTTTAAACTTCAGTTACCCCCTGATTTTAAGGTCCACCCTGTTTTTCATGTTTCCCTCCTTAGGTCTGTCCATCCTGGTCCCCTGAACGCCACACCACACCGCCTGAGCCACTCTCCATCGATGGTACTCCTGCCCACCGCGTGCGCTCCTTGCTCGACTCGTGTCGTCGCAGAAATGGGCTGGAGTACCTGGTGGATTGGAAGGGTTACGTTCCCGAGGAGAGAAGTTGGGTTCCGGCTCATGGCAGCCAGGAGCTGAAGGATGAATTCCACGCTGCACAACCGGATCCCCTGGCTCCTCGTCCTCAGGGTCGGCCTCCCCGTCAGCCGTCACTCCCGCTCACAAGCACATTACTCCCATCCTCAAGTACAGAATTGACTTCAAAACATTACTTATTGTGTACAAGACACTCATTGGTTTGAGTCCTACGTACATCTCTGATATGCGTGAAGTATATATTCCTGGTAGGTCTCTTAGATTTGCAGGAGCTGGACAGCCAGTGGTGAGAAGATCGGAAACTAGACATGGCATTTAGTCACTATGCAGCTCGCTGCTGGAGCAAGATGCCCATTACTATCAGATCTGCACCGACTGTAGCCAACTTTAAAAAGCTGCTAAAAACAGCATTATTCTCCTCGGCCTTCTCTTAAATATCAGCACTTTTACTGCACTTTTAATGCTCTTTTGTGTATTCTTTTATATCTATTTTTACTATATTTTCTATTCTGTAAAGCACATTGAATGACCATCTGTGTATGATAATGTGCTATATAAATAAAGTTGAAGTTGAACTTGAACTTGAACCGTCGGGAGGCAATGTGTCCCTCGTGATCCGCAGGAGGGGATTCGGCCTGGAGAGGGGGGTACTGTGACGGTCACATCGCTCTCTCTTTGTCTTCCCCTTGGTGTTGGTTGTACCTTGTAGCCTGTTTGTTATTCCATGTTCTTGTATCATTTAACCCTTGTTTATGTTCTCTGTTTTACAGGTCCGTGTTTCTCCCCTTTAAGTTTTCTGTTTGCTGCGCTGTCCGCGCTGGTATCTACGTCCACGTGTTTTGCTTGCTACGTTGCGAGGGAGGGTGAAGCCCTCAAGCCTGGTTTTGTTTTCTTTGTTTCTTTGGGGAGCACGGGCCTAGCCATTTATTTACATCCTGTTGTGTTCATTGTGTTGTGTATACCCTGTTGTGCTTCATTGTGTTTTGTGTTTCCTTGTTTCTATTATTGTTCTTGTGTATTGTGTTCATGTACCCTGAGTCGGGGATTGTTTATTTCATTTTGTTTTCTTTATTAAAGTCATCTATTTAACCATACTGTGGCGTCCTCCCCATTCCCTCCCAGAACCACACCGTGACATGTAAGTACTTCAGCTCTTCGGAGTGGTTCTTTTTCTTACCTGTGTGTCTGTTTGTGAACGCGGATTCATTTGGTGCGAATCCTTACACCTCCTGGAGCGTTCTTCGAACAAACCGCGTGGCAAACGGGCTCTCTCGTGTCATCCACGTTTGGGCTCTTCCTCCACGCAACATTTGGGCCAGACTCAGTTCATTCCTCTTTCACTCGTGACAGAATGTCTGTGCCCATGAGCCCAGTGGATGTGGCTCATCTGTGGGAGATCGGCAGTCAGCCAAATTTGCTGCCTTGCAGCAGGAGGTGACGTCTCTTCACATGAAGACTGCAAACCTTCGGTCACCATCCTGCAGCAGACGCTTCAAAGTCCGGCTGTTGAGCAGTCTGATCCTCCCCAGGCAGCTGCTCCGGTTCTCACTCCTCCTCCTACTTCCGTTGTCATGCCTAAAATTTCCCTTCCTGATCAATGGAACGGTAGAGATGGAAAATGTGAGGTGTTTTAACCCCTCTCTCCCTCATTTTCAAGTTTCAGCCTCAACGCTACACCTCGGATTGTTACAAGATCGCAGTACTCTCCTCTCTTCTCACGGAGCAGGCAGTGGAGTTGGCTTCGATGGTTCTGCGAGCGAACACAGAGACCGCCCACATGACGCCTTCACAACCCAGCTCAAGGCCGCCTTCCAGGATCCAGAGAGCGAGGTGATAGTGGATTTACGGTTTCACCATCTGTGGCAGCGGGACCGCGCGATCAGTCACTACACCTCAGAGTTTAGGACCCTGTCCATGCAGACCACCTGGACTGATGTGGCATCATCGGGCGGCCTGCCCTCTCAGACCGGGAAACAACCAGACCAAGTGAAGGGAGGGAGGCTCGCACTTTGTCACAATGGTTCCACCTCCTGCCCTATAACCGTCTTGCGGCTCGTGATACCAGTAGATCTCTCAATGACATCACGGTGAAGAACAGACATCCGCTTCCTCTCATTAATATGGCCCTGGACTCTCTCTTTGGTGTGAGGATCTTCACCAAACTGGGTCTTCGGAGCGCCTACAATCACATCCGCATCAGAGAGGGAAACAAGTGGAAGACGGCCTTTATCACCCCCACCGGTCACTACAAAACCCTGCTGATGCCGTTTGGTCTGTGTAACAGCCCCTCTGCCTTCCAACAGCTCATTAACGATGTGCTCCGGGACAATGTGCTGGGTCGATGGGTCTTCGCCTACCTCGATGACTACTCCAAGACCATGGTAGAGCACATCCAGCCTGTTGGAGCAGTATTTATTAGGCTGCTGGCCCACCAACTGTTCTGTAAGTTGGAAAAATGTGCCTTTCACCAGCACACCACCACATTCCTTGGGTTTGTCATCTCCGCTCAGGGTGTGGCCATGAATCCTCAGAAGCTGTGTGGTCGTGGCCCTTATCCACGTCGCTCAAACTGCTGCAACGTTTTCTGGGGTTCACCAACTTCTACTTATCTCTCACTGCCCTTACAAAACCCAAAACCTGACCCTTTCACCTCACTCCTGATGCAATCTCCGCCTTTCAGCACCTCCGTCATCTGTTCACCACCGCTCCCTTTCTTATTCATCCAGACCAGACCAAACCATTCGTTGTTGAGGTGGACACCTCTGATGTGGTTGTAGGAGCTGTCCTCTCACAGCCAGTGTTGTTTCTCCTCTAGACAATTTGATCCAATTCAGCAACAGTATGGGGTGGGGGACCATGAGTTGCTTGCCATAAAGTGGCAGAAGAGTGCCAATAGAAGAGTGGCGTCACAGACTCCAGGGGGGAGGTGGAACCATTTATGGTCTGGATGAACCATCAGATCTTCATCACCCTTAAAAATGGCAGACAACTCAACACTGACAGGCTCAATGGGTGCTCTTCTTCAAACAATTTAAGTTCAACATCTCGTACCGTCTGGGGCCAAAGAAAATCAAGTCGGATGCCCGCTCACGTCAACACCAACCAGAGGGTCCCTGGACGAAACCAGCGCCCATCCTACCTCCTGTCGTCATCGCTCTCTCTGGTGGGGGTTGGAAGACAGGGTCTGCCATGCACAGGCCTTGGAGACATCACCAGCAGAGACACCCGTGGGGAGGCTTTATGTGCCCACCACAGTGTGCCAAGAGGTGCTAAAGTGGGCCCACGACTTTAGCTGGCAACCCCGGCATCAGCTTCCTTCAGCGGGCTTTCTGGTGGCCGGGCATGAAAAAGGACGTGAAATCCTTGCACGGTCTGTGCCCGCTCCAAAAATCCCAACTCACTGGCTGGCGATGCCCTCCAACCTTTACCAGTCCCACGAAGACCCTGGTCCCACATCTCCCTCGACTTCATCACCTGGTCTCCCGAGTCACGGGGGAAGAACATGATTTTCACCATCGTCGACCGGTTCTCCAAGCCGGTTCACCTGGTGGTCCTGACCGGACTCCCCTCAGCCATGGAGACAGCCAAACTGCTCCTGTCGTCCGCTTGCATGGGTTCCCCAGGGACATCGTCTCGGACAGAGGGCCCCAGTTCGCCACCAAATTCTGGAGAGCCTTCTGCCATCTACCACCCTCAGACGAACAGTCAGATGGAGTGGGCCAATCAACAACTGGAGCTCTTCCTTCGGTGCTTCGTGTCAGACCACCAGCAATCCTGGGCCGACTACCTCGTCTGGGCGGAATTATCCCACAACCTCCACATCTCTTCTGCCACTGGACTCAGCCCTTTTGAGGTATGCTCTGGTTTCCAGCCTCCGGTATTTGAACATCAAGAACCAGAGGTTGATGTACCATTGGCCCAACGATTGGTCTGCTGGTGCCATCGGCTTTGGACCATCGCCAGTACTGGCACGCATGCCAGGTCGCGTGGGCTCAGTTGGCACCGGAAATGACCCCACGTAGAGTATATGAACAGGAAGGTGGTGAACTCACATCACACAGACATTGAAGTTGCGTGCTTCATGTTACACGTGCCAACCCTATCGCTAATTCCACGGTACCGTGAGTACTTCAGCTCTTCAGAGAGGTACTTTTTCTTATCTGTGTGTATGTTTGAGAATGTGGATTCATTTGGTGCTGATCCTTACTCCTCCCGGAGCATTCTTAGAATGAACGGCATGGCACACCAACTCTCTCGTGTCATCCGCGTTTGGGCTCTTCCTCCACGCAACATTTGGGTTCATTCCTGTTTCACTCGTGACACCCAGGCAGTTTATCTTGGATCCTTCCTTCATCCAGGATTACTATCGTCGGATG
This sequence comes from Brachypetersius gabonensis, assembly GCA_037577145.1. Lineage (NCBI taxonomy): Eukaryota > Metazoa > Chordata > Actinopteri > Characiformes > Alestidae > Brachypetersius > Brachypetersius gabonensis. The sequence continues at coordinate 26,485,802 of JBBJLR010000133.1, read as the reverse complement.
TCCTCCCTGCTGGGTCCGTCAGGCAATGGTCCTGGAGGGGGGGTACTCTCACGCACACAGGTCATGTGATGCACCAGGGCAACCAGAAATGAGCATGACACATGATATATCATTCAGATAATGGAGGTTGTCCACGCTCAGTCATTGAGTCATCATTCTCAACCATATGGTCTTCCAGGTCTTCTTCAAACGGTGAGTACTCTGGTCTTTATCATACGCTGTGTGTGAGTGAGAATGCAGGTTCCAGTGGGAACTCTAGTGATAGAGCATTCTTATATCAAACTGCTTGACTGACCAACTGGGTTCTTCCATGAGACTACACAGGTGTAGCGGCTGCTCTCTGTGGTGATATTCCTTCCTTTTCAACTAAGCAATTTTTGTTCATTTTACCATGAACCCCACTCATGGCAAATCTTTTCACTCTGTTTTTTCATCGTCATGCTCACTCTGAGCGGAACCCCACCAATCCCAGCTCAATTTAAACACTGCAACCCAAACACTTAGGTTTTTTTCTCTTATTCGGATAGGTGATTTGCTCCACAATGGTTACCACTGATTACAGGGTATAGATACTGAAGAACACAAACAGCTCACACCTAAGAAGAATCAGAATGTGGTGTTACAGAAAAAAATGTCAAGGATAGATGGAGCAGTGAGATCAAAACAAAAACATAAGCATGTGGTCAGAGACAGAAGGAAAAATTATCTTTTTTCAGTTAAATATATTTCCTTCACTCTCCCAAACGAATACCGGCCTGTATTCTCCATTTGTCCTGTGAAGTCGACATATAAGTGGTTTAAGTTTATGTACATTATATACAGGCTAAAAATTAAGTATTTTTCATTAAGGCCATAGAGTCTGAGAGAGTGTGTGGTATGGTGTATGTTATAACATCCCAAAACTTTGTATTGTCTTGAACTGTATTTTGTTCATTTCTAACTAATTCCAGTTGTTTCATTTTTCTGCCATGGCAGCTGCGGGCTGAAATCCTTTCTGACCAAACTGGCTACAGTTCAAATATTATATTGTGTATCACTGCCTACTGTATATTTTTTTGTTTGTTTTTGTAGTGGTAACATAGATGGTTAGCAGCAATGTACTGTGAGTTACTACTTAGCAACTGTTAAGTAGAGAAATCTTAGTTATGAAAAACTTGCTTCTTGACCCGATTGTAGCAATGGCATAGAAGGGTACATTTACATTTACAGCATTTGGCTGATGCTCTTATCCAGAGCGTAGTACATCAGTGCTAAAGTAGTCAACAACTGTTTCTTAAACAGTTTAAATCCACATCAACTATTTAACCAAAATACTGCACATTTGGTGCACCTATACAACATCTGTCATATAATAATTAGCCAACACCTGCCAAACAATACCGGAACAACATAAGCCATGGAGAAATCAAGAGAAGACTTAAAAACAAAGTAAGCAGTGGAATACGAGTGCAATAGTACAATAGGGGCAATGGTGACATTGTCACGGGTAGGGGCAGAATATGAGTGAAGGGAGGCAATAGTGTAGCGTGATGGAAGGGCTCGGACGTGATAAACGCGACAGAGCTGGTATGTTACGCAGTTAGTCTGAGAACGCTCCTACGGGAGTTAGAATCCACACCAAGATGGACTCGCGTTCTCAACACACACACAGACAGGGATATAAACTGACTCCTAGGAGTCTGGTTACTCACGGTACCGATGAGAGACGAGTAGAGTTGGATTTGGAGAGGTAAGGGTCGACAATTGGTCATGAAGTCAGTAACTTCAATGGCTGTGTGAAGATGAACACTTACTTCCTGTTTATAAACCCTACGTGAGCCATTTCCGGTGCCGATTGACGTCACGTGGTCTGGCGTGCGTGACACACATGTCCCTACCAATATCCAATTACTAGTGAATTGTCCTTAATTTTAAAGAAAAATCAAAACAAAATAAAAGTGCTATTTTCTGTTGGTGTTTGGAACACAAACAGTTAACAAATATTTTGTCTGCCCCTTCATAACCCAGTGTTATTATGATTTGCACCATTTCTTGCTAAGGTGTGATTGGCTGAAACTGTATCTTGCTTTAAGAAGTGCTGAAGTTTGGTCCTTTAGTTATATGGATGTAGGTGATAAAGAGGATGTCTTAATTGTATTAGCAGTTCACATGGGAATGTAATACACATTTGGTTTGTCTTGTTGATTCAGTAAGATACTAGGTATTGCAAGGTATACTCAAAAATATCGCAATACCCCATCCTTGTGTTAAGTGGATATAGATGACAGTATTTTGTATGTTTAGATGGAAATACAAATATCTAGATCAATGACTTGAAAGGTAACAATATCTGCTTTAAATGTGTACTTTTCCAGTCAGTTTAGAAATCAAAATAAAGAAGTTCTGTGATTACAGTACTTCTTTATTGGCAGTGTTGTGCAAGTTACTTTCAAACTGTAATACATTACAGATTACTTATTACTGTCATTTAAAAGTAGTCCCTTACCTTACAATATTACTGTCTCAGAAATGTAATACGTTACATGACTCCTGTATTACTTTTGAGTTACTTTCA
>JBBJLR010000133.1:26465821-26476013 GCA_037577145.1 Brachypetersius gabonensis | reverse complement strand
CGGAATCAAATTCCTTGTATGTGTTCACTCACATACTTGGCCAATAAACGCGATTCTGATTCTGATTCTGATATAAACAATATGCATGTGAATATATAGTACAGAATATAATTATATGTATAATAAACTCACTACACTCCAAGAAGAAAGAACACATTGTTGTGTGGGTCTGGTAACTAAGTGTAACTAACTCTTCTGAGTATGATTTGGAGCAGGATGACCCTCTGCTTTTACTTGACTTACGCAAGAGCAGATCTTCCGAGCAAATCAGTGATGACAGAGATTACAGAAATTATTTAGCACTCCTTTTTCTCTTCTCTACTAGACCTCTTTTTCCCCTCTCTCCTCTTCTCATACACTCATCTCTCCCACCCCCTACCATCTTCTTTCTAGACCAACCTCATCCCATCCCCACTTTTGTTTCTCTCTTTCTCTCTCCCTCCCCTTCTTCTTCTTAGCCATATTTTCACTCATCTCTCTGATCGGGTGTACTGAATTAAGGGATTTTTTATTCGGCGGTGTTGCACATCCTCTGAACCTTCTGCAAACCTGCATTCTTTATAGAAAAGCTCAATAAATATATCTCTCTACATTTCTTATGTATTTTTCTTTTGTCTCTTCTTTGTTCTGCTATTCTTTTTTCACAAACCAACAAATGACTAAAATGGCTCTAGTTACGAATTAAACAGACAGTTTCTGTTAATGTCTTCACATATTTGTTCCTACAAAGGTTTGTTGTTTCTGTTTGTATGTTAGTAGCTAACTGCTGCTGCATGTTAAAACAATACTTCCCATAACCCCTCTTTATTTTTTTTAATGATAAATAAATAAATAAATAATACATTATTTTTTTATGCATAAATTACTTGCTGAGATGGAAACAGGCATTTAGTGTGTTTAGATGTGAAATGGGTAATTGCATTAAAAACAAACCATCACATTGGTTATAGTGATGGTAAAATAGTGCTAATTTAAAAAAAATATAGTGTTATTTAGGAACGATTTCTACACTTCTCAGATGTAAGGCAGATGATGCTTTTCTTCATCAACAAAACTCATGGCCCTATCTTGTCACTCAGTCACACACTCTCTGCTGATAAAAGACAAAAGATATGAATGTGGTGTTCAAATATAGCGCACCGTAGTAGCTTGCATACAGGTATAGAGCTCTTCACTACCAACCCAGGCACAGTCATACAGTCATGGCCAAAATTGTTGGCACCCCTGATATTTTTCCATAAAATCAAGCACAGAAAAGTATTTCATTAACACATGTTTTGCTATACACATGTTTATTCTCGTTGTGTAATTGGAACAAAACAAAAACAGAAAGAAAAAAGCTAATTTGACATAATGTCACACACAACTGAAAAAAATGGGCTGGACAAAATTATAACAGTCGCTTCCTATAACCATCAATTATACCTCTCTTACACCTCTCATCCGGAAGTTTGCGGACTGCTTCCTTTGCAAACTGCTCCAGGTCTCTCATATTGGAAGAGGGCCTTTTCCCAACAGCAATTTTAAGATCTCTCAACAGGTGTTCAATGGGATTTAGATCTGGGCTCATTGCTGGCCACTTCAGAACTCTCCAGCGCCTTGTTGCCTCCATTTCTGGGTGCTTTTTGAAGTATGTTTGGGGTCATTGTCCTGCTGGAAGACTCAAGGTCTCTGACGCAAACCCAGCTTTCTGACACTGGGCCCTACAGTGCGACCCAAAATCCTTTGGTAATTCTCAGATTTCATGGTGCCTTGCACACAGTCAAGGGACCCAGTGCCAGAGGCAGCAAAACAACCCCAAAACATCCTTGAACCTCCACCATGTTTGACTGTAGGTACTGTGTTCTTTTCTTTGTAGGCCTCATTCCGTTTTCGGTAAACAGTAGACTGATGTGCTTTACCAAAAAGCTCTATCTTGGTCTCATCTGTCCACAAGACATTTTCCCAGAAGGATTTTGGCTTACTCAAGTACATTTTGGCAAACTGTAGTCTTGCTTTTTTATGTCTCTGTGTCAGCAGTGGGGTCTCTCTGGGTCTCCTGCCATAGCGTTTAATTCATTTAAAAGTCGACGGATAGTTCGCGCTGAGACTGATGCTCCCTGAGCCTACAGGACAGCTTGAATTTTGTTGGAACTTGTTTGGGGCTGCTTATCCACCATCCGGACTATCCTGCATTGCAACCTTTCATGATTTTTTTCTTGTCTGTCCACGCCCAGGGAGATTAGCTACAGTGCCATGGGTTGCAAACTTCTTGATAATGTTGCGCACTGTGGAGAAAGGCAAATCTAGATCTCTGGAGATGGACTTGTAACCTTGAGATTGTTGATATTTTTCCACAATTCCTGACACAGTTCTCTTTTCCTCTTTCTGTTGTCCATGCTGACACGCAATGCAAAGACTAAGTGAACTTCTTTCCTTTTTATCTGCTTTCAGTGTGATTTTTATATTGCCCACACCTGTTACTTGCCCAAGGTGAGTTTAAAGGAGCATCACATGCTTGAAACAATGTGGTTTATCCACAATTTTGAAAGGGTGCCAATAATTTTATCCAGCCCATTTTTGGAGATTTGTGTGACACTATGTCAAATTTGCAAAACATTATGTCATTATGATTTTTTTTTCCTCCTATTTTTGTTTTATTTCAATGCACACAAAGAGAATAAACATGTTTATAGCAAAACATGTGTTAATGCAATACTTTCTGGAAAAAAATCAGAGGTGCCAGCAATTTTGGCCATGACTGTACATGCTTGTGCATACACTCAAATGATCATCTAATTGCTGTGAAGCAATTAAGCATGTGCACTGCTGTCAGCATTGATTAGACTCTGTTACAGCATTTGCGTCCAGCACCCAATATGTGAGACGTTAGCGTGTTAGCCCATTAGCAAGGCGTCAAAAATGAGGGGCCCATCAGCTTGTTAATGAGCAGGAACACTAATCATGTTTCACACTGTGATAAACACAATTAAAACATCTGTATTGCTGCGACCTGCTTTCCTGCATCTTTTACTTTGCCCTCTATTTGCTAATGCTTTTGTTTTTCCAACACACTTGAACAGGCCTACTGACCCTACCTTGCCCAACATGCTTCCAAGCCTTGCTTCTTTCACTCCTTTTCATGAAACTGTGAAGAGGTCTTGCCACACTTAGACAAGGCTGACACAAATTTGTCCCTGAGATTTTGTAAGCAGTATTTACATTTAAGGATCCTAATTGTGTTGTGGCAAATGCCCTCCGGTTCCGACTGGGAGAAGGGATTCTAATTGAAAATTGCAAATTAAAATCCACATTAATATTGGGGATATTGTACTAGCTTTGTGGCCTGGTACTCCCAGCTGGCAAGAAATCCCACCCATACATGCCCCTCTCTCTCTCTCTCTCACTCTCACTCTCTCTCTCTCTCTCTCTCTCTCTCTCTCTCTCTCTCTCTCTCTCTCTCTCTCTCTGCCTGAGATGATGCATAGTAGTTGAGACTCACTGCTGTCCCCATGATGGATTGGAGCACTTTGGGGAAAATTGCAGTTCACGGCTACTCTCGAGCCCACGGTTAAATAAAATTCTCTTCAGTATTGAAATGGAAAGGGGTTGAGCAAGAGAGAGAGAGAGAAAGAGAGAGAGACAGAGAGACAGACAGAGAGAGAGAATAAGAGGGAGAGGGAGGAGAGAGAGAGTGAGTGAAGAAGAATGTGAGAGAGAAAGAGAGACAGACAGATATAGAGAGGGGGAGAGAGAGAGAAAGAGGGAGGAAGGGGGAGATGGTGAAAGGGTAGCGATAGAGTCAAAAGCTGCTGTGTGCCACTGATATCCTCTTTCAAAGGCTTCTTAAAGGTGGTTGAGGTTCTTTTTGCCAAGACAACAGTGATGAACAACAATAATATTTAAAGAATTCTGGAAAAGAAAAAGCTGTAGCAATAGTGAGGTAACATCAAGTCCATATCCAACTCAGATCCTTTCATTCCTTCATATTTTTCCACTGTATTCAGTTCTTTAGTACCATATCCCTGTATAAATTACACAACCCATTCCATTCCATTCTTAATCCATAGGGTCGAATATGATGCTGGCACACCCTTTGCAGCCATAACAGCTTCAAATCTTCTAGGCAAGCTCTCCACAAAGTTTAGGAGTGTGTTTATGGGAATTTTTGACCATTCTTCCAGAAGCTCATTTGTGGCGTCAGAAACTGATGGTGATCAAGAAGGCCTGACTCTAATTCATCCCAAAGGTGTTCTATAGGGTTGAGGTCAGGACTCTATGGAGGCCAGTCAAGGTCTTCCACACCAAACTCGCTCATCCATGTCTTTACGGACCTTGCAGTCTTGTTGGAATAGGAAGGGGCCATCCCCAAACTGTTGCCACAAAGTTGGGAGCATAAAATTGTCCATAATTCAGAGTTCCTTTCACTGGAACTAAGGGGCCAAGCCCAGCTCTTGAAAAACAACCCCACACCGTAATCCCCCCTCCACCAAACTTCACACTTGGTACAATGCAGTCAGACAAGTATCGTTCTCCTGGCAACTGCCAAACCCAGATTCGTCGATCAGATTGCCAGGTGGAGAAGCGTGATTCATCACTCCAGAGAACGCGCCTCCAGTGCTCTAGAGTCCAGTGGCGGAGTGTTTACATTACTGCATCCAGCGCTTTGCATTCCACTTGGTGATGTATGGCTTGAATGCAGCTGCTTGGCCATGGAAACCCATTCCATGCAGCTCTCTGTGCTGTTCTTGAACTAATCTGAAGGCCACATGAAGTTAGCAAATGACTCTGCAGAAAGTCGGCGACCTCTATGCACAATGTGCCTCAGCATCCACTGACCGCGCTCCGTCAGTTTATGTGGCACCACTTTGCGGCTTAGTTGCTGTAGTTCCCACTTCCACTTTGTTATAATACCACTGACCGTTGACTGTTGAATATTTAGAAGCGAGGAAATTTCACTTACTGGATAGGATGCAGAGGTGGCATCCTATCACGGTACCATGCTGGAATTCACTGAACTCCAGAGAGCTACCCATTTTTCACAAATGTTTGTAGAAGCTGTCTGCATGCTTGAAAAATAAAAAAAAATAAAAAACAAGAGACAGAATCCATAGGATATGGGCCCATAAATGCTATATACAACAGATACTGTCATAAAGGTGCTTTACTGAAAACTGGGTATGGGGCACCTAATGTATAAACTGGGGAGACAGTGGCAAGAAAACTTAAGAGTGTGAGGAAGAAACAGTGAGTTAAAACAACACTGAAAATTACAGCAGCTCCATGCCTTCTCTTAGACAGAACTATTCATTGCATGACATATCTATTCGTATCTATATCTTATTTGTGACTCTTTAAGAATCTCGCTGCTTTTAGCTGAAGAACTGACAAAAATTGGATAGATTTACATTCTCAGCTTTGTGTTGTTGTACATAGACAATGAAACAACTACAGAGTTTTCTCAAACTAAACTTAACTTACACTTTAGAACATTAATGTACGTATAAGAATGTCAAAGCATCATTGTAAAGCATCATCATTGTGCAGAGCTCTATAAACCTTGTGTAATTCATCCTTTATATTCAGATGGACGACCATCATGATTTATTCAATGGATAATGTAAGTTTCAACTACTATAAACAAGAGAGTGAGGAGTGGAAGAAAAAAGAGAGTTTATTTCATACTGATTCAATAAACATCAGCATCATCCACATCATGGTAATGTTGACAATGATATGGTAAGCACAAGGTAATATGTGGGAGTTATTCTACACCAGAGGGCAATGGAGGGGGGTAGGTATCTGGCAGATGAATGGTCAAAGTGGCACAGTCTAAACAAACAGACACACACACACACACACACACACACACACACACACACACACACACACACACACAGAGGCGCATTTTGTCAGCAGGCAGGGCAGGCAGCGGCTTGCGGCCCCCCAAGCCACTAGATGGCGAACGAGAGTTGACACTTTAAACTATGGTAGTGGCATATGATAGAGGGGGGCCCCCAGTGAATTTTTGCTTGGGGCCCCAAAAGACCCTAGGATCGCCTCTGCACACACGCTTGCTTACAAACAAACAAAAAAAAACTCACAAACTGTAACAAAACACAAACACATGCAAAAAACAGGATGTTACCAACTTTATTATTGGCCTCCAATGTTTTAGTTTATTTGTTGCCACTTTCTTCATTACACATATAATGAAGTGGAATGCTAAAATAAAGCAGTGTATATGCAGCAGGTAACTGAGAGTTGTTGGAACAAATGTCAGTCATATTTTACAACCAAAATAAAGGTTAAGACAGGCAGTTTTAATACCACATACTGAAGGCAGTGATAAAAACACAATTTCACGTATATATGTTCCTCTACAGCATGTCATACCTAGTGAAGTACTGCCCTCTATTGGTTTCCAATAGTACTCACAGACCGTAACACGAAAGAAATGTCTGATGTCTGATAGTGAATCCAGGATGATGCTTAAGGTATAGTACTGATTCTTCCAATAATTTAATTTTATTTTGTGGAATTAAATTGTTAAAATGTAAACAGTTATTCCATAACATGTTACATTAACATGTTTAATGCCTCTGGAAGTTTCCTTTTAGAGCCTTATAGGAAGGCTTTGTTTAAAACAGTTTTAAAATATTTTCATGGTAGAGAGGTTTATGCATGATGTTTGTAAGCAAGTAGCACCCAAAGAAGTTATTTATAGGTATACCATATTTTTTTCCATTATGAACATTACATAATCAAACAGAAGATGTGGCTAGGTTCACTTATTGGATAGTAAAAATAACTATGATAAAGACCAATGGCACAGGCAGAATTGCATGTTTACACAGGCCTGTGAAAAAAAATAGTAGAACAGCTTGGTAGATGCAGTTTTCAAACATGACATCTCCTGCAATGTCATAAAATTAAAAGGTTGCCTATTCCTGGCAGCAATGTAGTCATCACCAGGGTTGCTGGACTGGGACAAAAAACCCGAGCAGGCTGTCGTTCTCTAGACAGTTCCGGGAGGACGGGGCTGCTTCTGATGGATTTTGGGGCTTGTTATTCCAAAAAAAAGGAAGGGGGATGCTGATGGGATTCCGTGCCGGCCCAAATATACCATTGGCTCACTGGGAAATGTCCGGTATGACCGATGCCCAGTCCAGCCCTGGTCATCAACCACAATGATGATAAAAACCACTAGTAAGACTATGTACACATCAGACATTTTGACACAGTCTTTTTGTATTAAAAGACAGATTTGCATACTGATGACATTAATAGAAATACCGCTTTTATGGGGTTTTTTTTCATGGGAACAGAATTAACAATGTTTCGAGGATGGGATTTTTCTTTAGCTGGCATGATTTTGGCTGGTCATATTACAATGAGGACACTCACAAAAAACAACTAAAAATACAATTTCATAAAAAATAAAAACCCTTTGAATAGACCTGTGATTGATCTGAGTAGACCTAGGCATACCCATGGCTATCTCCCTGTTGTAGACATTGTGAGTCATGAGTCCGTACCTTAAAACACTCCTTTAACAATTTCTCCTTTAAGAACACTTGAAGGTGGGCTGTATCTCGCGTCTTCTCCAGTATAAACCTACACATACAGTATCAGAGTCAGTAATGGTGGACTATTCTGCTGTTCTGGACTGTAGCCAAATATTCTTGACTAATTCTTCAGGTCAAATGCAGAATAATCAAGGCATTACAAATCAAACCTGACATTATCATTCCACATTGTTGTGTCTGCCATCAATGTTGCACCTGTATTTCCATTTTTAAAACACAGTTGACAGAAAAACATTACTTTCAAGGTGGTCCTAGTGTAGTTTTATGCTGACCAAAGTGGAATTGCAATCAAACTTTGTCTCCTTGATGTTAATTGTGTGCCACTTCTCATTTACAGTAGCAGACAAAAAAAGCCAAAGCAATTTAATTGGAATTAAAATGTTTTTAGAACCATTTCATCAAAAGCCTTTGGTATTCCAGAGGTCCCAGCACAACTAGCCCAATAGGGTTCTGCAGGGGCCCTTGGAACCTATGAAGTACCTGTGGACTGAATGTCTGACTTCTAGCTGTTAGCATTAAGCCTCTGTCTTTTGACTGTGGAAAAGACACAAGCGAGTGAAACTTTTATAGGTTTACTGTTTTAGAGCAACAACTGTTCACAAAAAGATTCATGCAGATTGGTGATTTTGCAATGATTGTATATTTGCATTTATGTTAATGGTTTTGAGAACCCGAAACATAATTTAAGATTTACATGAGAAACACTCTGTACCTACTCAGTTCCTACATTCCGAGAAATTATACACATGTCCTGCTTGGATCTGTTCAGTGTAGTTTTTTCCCCATGTAGAGGAGGCTTGTAGCTTTATTTTAAGGTTGTTACATTTATAATAGAAGCGTTCACACTCTTTGTTCAGTTAATTAGAGTAATCTGTTTTCATACTTCAGCAACTCTTGCTTCTGCAAAAGCACCAGAGTTTGTTAGACTTGGTCATTCTCTCCAAGGTCTACATCTGGACTAACTTGTTGATCTTAACAATACAGATACAGGCACCTGTGTTTACTTATCACCAATGTGAAGCAGTGATAAGTTGATTTTGTGGATTCTTTAAGTTCCTATGTCCAAAAGTATGCAGATTAAGGCTCGCCTGCTAATTCATCAAAATTAACTGTAAAGAGACATAGACATAAGCAAAATGTTTATCTCTTTCTATCCTACCCAGTATTCAATCTGTGGCAACTGGAAGTTTGAAAAAAGAGACCATATCATATTCAAAAAAACTTTTCGCATCTACACATGCAAATGATGCAATTAAAAGTTTTGTTTTAAATGTAAAGGCACCATATAAATTTCAGGTCTAAATTCTGCTGCCACTAAATAGTGTGTGACATTACTGTACTCATTCAAACTAGCAATGCTGCTGCACTATATGTTGTAAATTATTTTGTAGATGCTCCAATTTTTTTCCACTGTCATGTCAAGTCGTGCACAAGCAGTGAGGCGAGGCGCAAGAGGCAGATTCCAGGGATGTTTTTACAAAAAGACACAGACTCAACACAGAAAATAAAGTGGCACGTGGACCTTAACACAAAGCATATTAACACAGAAGAGACATAAGGGAATGTAAAGGTCTAGGTCAGGGTTGACCAGCAATGAAAACATGAACTCTTGAAACTTAAATACACAAAATACTCAGAAATAAACCAATCAGCAAAAGCAATTGCTCAACCCAAAACACCAACCAGCTGACAGACCATGGCTTTAGACACAAACACCTACAGTGGCCTCTTCTGGCTGCTGGCCAAAACATGACATCCACACTCTCTGGTGGTGTTTCTTCTATTGTATTTGATCTTTGTATTGTACCATGGTCCTGGAAGAATGGTGTATATGATTGAAATTAAAGCCATATAATTGACTGCTTGATTAACCTTGAAGGCAATCTTTCTTGTCTATTACTTACACATCTAACTTACACATCTTACACATAAAACCCTAAGGGTTTCTTCTATCTACAACCACCGGGTTCAAAACTGCAGAAGATTTTTCTTCCTCACAAGGTAGTTTATTTGGTACGATTATTAATCACACTTTTTAATATACACAGTCCATATGAACATGGTATAATTATTATAAGTAATACAGTTCTAAAATTACTAAGTGATAATTGGTGAGATCACAACATAAGATCTTCACAGGTGGCTGTAGTCAAGGAGGAGAGCAACCTGGCAAAAAGAATATTTAAAACAGAGCACACCAAATAAACCACACTTCAAAGAGCACACCAAATAAACACTATTTTGCCCTTATAAAACACACATTATCAACACAACAAAAAGCAATACTATCAAAATATTGAATAAGTAAGGGAAATGGTAATAAAAAGAAAACCCTCAAGGCCCAACCTGTTCCACCCAGCCACACTCAATGCTGTATCTACTCCAATTAATCACAAACAATTAAAAATTGACTGTGCCCACACACTTTAATCTTGGGTGGAATATAAGTTAACACATCACAGCTAACTAAAAGAAAAGCAAACAAACAACCTGTAACGGTCTCTGACTGGTTTAGACCCTGATTTCCGGTCACATGCTTGGTTTTCTTCTTTTCTTTTCTTTCCTTTTGGTTTATGGTTAATCATGTTTCCTGTTCCTGAGTTCTGTCTCTGTTCTGGTGTTCT
>JBBJLR010000133.1:26445262-26465721 GCA_037577145.1 Brachypetersius gabonensis | reverse complement strand
AGCAAAGGTGTCTGGCACACCAAGGCACCCAGCTTCATAATCTGTTTGCTAAGATGCCAGACACGACAGGTTAAAAATAAATAAATAAATTAAAAAAAAAAAAATAAAAAAAAAGAGGCCCCGGTCACTCAGCCATCAAATGTCCTCTATCCCCACAATATAAAGACAGTCCACCTGTGATCCGTCTCTCTCTTTCATTGGGCAAAAGGCATGATGATCCCAGTTGCATTGGTTCTGGTGGGGTTTCACCACATGCTATGCCTGGAGCCGGACTAGCCAGAGGCACCTCTGGATAGTATCTTGGGAGGTAAGTAGTCCAGATTGGGATGTTTCTGCTTCATTCGTAGGTGTTGATCCAGCCCCTTATTGTGACAAGCTAGTTCTGTCTGCAGTTAGGGGTTGAGACCATTTCTGAAGATGGCCGTGAGCGCAGGTTCCTTCCATCCACTCTCTGCAGCGAGCATGTGGAACACGATGGAAAAGTCCACTGCTGAGCTCAGCCAGGGAAGGAGATGAAGCAGATGCAAGCTGCTTGTTTTCTCTTGGATAATAGAGCTGCCACCTCTCCAGAGGGAAGGTGTCCAGCCTGAGCCCATCCCATAAGCCTCTGAATCAGCACAGATGCGTTTTGCATGAATGTGTAGGATCAAAGATTCAGATCCATGCAGGAGGAATCACCACATGGTTGTCTAATGACCCCCCAAGAATCTCACACTTTTCTCTGGTACCAGACCTACCTTCAAAGAAATGAAAAGGAGAGGGGTCTTGAATACCTCCTTCGCACCTCTTCACCCCCCTTGTCTTAAACCTCGATATGACCCCCAAACTTCTAGACATTTTGCTGTCACACACACTCTGACAACCATTCCCCCCCATCCCCCAAAAAAAACACCACAAGAGAAAAGACAAAGACATTCTGGCAAAGTTCAATACAGGAAAGATACAGGGAGCCACCCTGTAAAGGGGGGGTATCTCTGATTGGCCAGTATCCAAGTGATGAGGGGGGTCCGAAATCACCCCTGGCCAGCATAAAAGTATAGACAGTTGACCATTTCTCTGAGAGAGTGACCAGGAAGAAAGACCACACCCTCGGTCTTTCAGCATCTCTACTCCACTGCCAACTCCACTGGATCTCCAAGGCCCCAAAGACTTCTCCTCATCTTCTCTAAACCTCCAATCTCCAGAACCAAGGCCCGACACTTCCCTCCATCTCTTCGCCCCCAAGATTGACATCGAAGACTTCACTCCTTCTCCAGGATCAGCCCATAAGTAAAACCATTTGCCTCATTTGATGAACTTTGGCACAAGGGTGAACTGATAAACTGTCCTTGTGAGATGGTGTGGTTGTTCTCGTGTTTTATGAAGATTGCTGGTCAGAGATAGATGAACCATTTTCCATAACCCTAGCAATATCAGTCATACCTTCATTAGTCCCATTGTTGTGTTGCATATTGATGTGTGTTTTGTGTTAGTTAATAAATGTGTTTAAAATTGTGATCATTGACCCCAATTTTCTTGTTCACCAGAGAAATCACTTTGCTGCATTCCCCACCTTGCTTTCATCATAAACTAAAATTTAACCATAGCAATTCCCTCTTTTACCTAAGGAAAACTCCTCTTAACTGCGTAATTAAGGAGAGCTTTATAAAGGCTCAGTATTGTATTCTTGTATGAACCACCTCGACTGATGAGAGGTTCATGTTGGTAATGTTTAATAAAGCCTTGCTTTGATATAAAACCCTAATTAATAAATCGTTAATCAATTAATGATTCATCATTAATTACTAAATTAATGAAAATAGAGGTGAATCAGCCTTCTCAGATTCTGGTGGAGAACTTAATTAAATTGAGCCAAAACTTTCCCTTACAAAATTGAATAAAACAAGTTTCATTCCAAAATACAAATCACATCATGGTGAATTTCCCATACCTCTCTGGAAGAGACCCGTGATGGGCTGGAAGAAAGCGAATGGGGGGTCTGCTCTGGTCCCGGAGGAGGAGTGCGATTACCCAGGTACAACACCATGCATGTCAGCTGATCCAGGCGGCCCTGATGGTCCACTAGATGCTGAAAAATTTGGGCGTCTTCATCGAGGGGTAATGGGACTCCTGCTGCGTATGGTGTTGGTGGGATCTTCTGAAGGAAGCCACAGAACCAGGAGTATGAGAAAAGACACAAAAAGGCTTTAATGAAGCCTGAACAATCAGTTCTTTAAAAAACTAAAACTTGGAAATAACTCAACAGAGGACAGTCCTTTAACTAAGTTCTTGACAACACAAACACATAGAACATGAACAGTGTTTTAACTTAAGATCTGAAAACCTCACGACAGCTCCGGAAAAGTGATAGAGGGTAATGCTCAGCTTTGGATGAGAAGATGTCTCTCTGTTATGAGGATGAATTTGATGCATTTTGCTCTTCAAAAGTAGTCTTGAAGAAGAGAGCATGAAGGCAGTGGCTTCCTGGCATGCAAAAGCCATGATGAGTTAGACCAGCTTGAGGTCAAAACATATACAGACACAATATAACTAAATGAGCACTTATCTCAAACTAACTGAAATGAAAGGAGAGACAGCAGAACTGAATGAGCTGGCGCTTGGCAATGCAATCAGCCGCTGAGCATGGAGGCTCATTCTGCGCCGTGCCCAAACATAAACAAACCAGCATGTGGACGAGGGAGGCATGACAGGACACTTCTCTCTAATAGGCTGAGCTGAGCTGGATAATAATAATAATAATAATAATAATAATAAGTTACATTTATATAGCGCCTTTCACAAACCCAAGGACGCTTTACATAGAGTGCAGGGGAAAAAACAAAATCAAAAAACAAAAAAATAAATAAATAAATAAAAACGCAGGTCAGAGGTGGCGCAGACGTGACATCCAACATCGCTGACGTAAATAATGCTTCTGTGGCTAAAAGCAATTAAATTCTTACAGCAATACTCTAGAACACCCTTAATTTATTGCTACCCCTAATTTCAGAAAAAAACAATGGATGGGCTACTTTGAACATACAATTTCGCATGCTACTTATGTTTACAACAAACCATTTGAGAAATGTTTTGTGTTGTAATTTTCATCAGTTTGGATTTGGTTGAGTTAGGGGAGAACGTGGCACAAGCTTACATGGGATAAAATGTTACATAGATTGTTTTGGTCTCACCTCTACATTACTCTGTGGAACAGAAGACCGTTTAGGTGTCAAGAAAAACTATTGTCATTGCATTGAAAGAATTTGTACAAATGAGTGTAGGTTTAAAATGGTACTGTATTATAAAGAATGAAAGTAGACAATCTCAATAAAATGTGTTATAGTTCACAAAACATAAGACTTTGAATGTAATACCACACTGTGTGTGTGTGTGTGTGTGTGTGTGTGTGTGTGTGTGTGTGTGTGTGTGTGTGTGTGTGTGTGCTAATGCACATTGAGACTTTTCATTTGCCAGTCATGGTAGCTTCATGACTGTGTTGATTAGACGTATGCTATGCTGGTATTCTGTGTCTGTCACTTCAACCAACAACTGATTGAAGGGGAAAAGGGGGGAAATGGGACAAAGCAGAGCTGCGAAAGCTCAATCATCAGCTGTACCCTGTGTCTGAGCATCTCCCAGAGCGTCTCTGCCGTAATGAGGTGCTGATTAGCCGACTCTGGGCCTTTCTCCAGTCTGCTGCCGGGGTTAATTCGTTCCTCAGACAGTGTCGCACAAGACTACCCAAAGATGAATGAGAACGTGTGCAGGATGATATTGCACAGATAAAGCAGACCTGCCAGTCAGTCAAGATTCATTGTAAAGAGGCATAGGTCTCTCTCTCTCTCTCACACACACACACACACACTCACTCTCTCTCTCTTCCCTACTCAATATTCAATCTGTGGCAATTGGCTGTGAGATAGAGACCATATCATATTCAAACAAACTTAACCCTTGTGCCTGCTCGTGCCAATGATGCAATGGAAACTTTTGTGTGTGTGTGTGTGTGTGTAAACGCAGATAAGTATATGTATGTATGTACACAGAGTATATGTATGTATATATGTACTTAGTGGATATATAAATATACGTAAAACCCTGTGCATTACAAATGAACTGTTCTGTAAATTCAACAAATGTATTACTGTATTTATCGGCTTTTACCAAACACTACGACAGTGCATACCAAAGAAAACGGCAGCTTCTTAAAGGTTAAGTTTTAAATGAAATATTCCACTCCAAAGATTGCCCATGTTGCCTCAGAAAATTGCACTCAAAAGAAATATTCCACAAAAGAAACTACCACGGTGTATTGGATGTGTGTTTGTTAGTCTAAGTGTGTGTGGTCAGCTGCAAGGACTAGTTGTAGAGTCTGACAGCGATTGGAAGGAAACACCTGCGGAATTTTTCGATTTATAGCATTAAACAAGAACCAATTGCCACAATCGTGTCCTACATCACCACACTTCCCTTGCCCTCCAGCCAGGGCTAGACAGAAACAAAAAACCGTCCCGGGCATTTTGAGACAAGAACGGCCCACGAGGCTGCGTCTGACGGATTCTGGGGCTCGTCATTCAAAAAAAAAAAAACGGGCAATTACCATCGGCAATGCCCGGTATGCCAGTTGGCCAGTCCAGCCCTGCCTGCAGCTGTAGTTTCATTAGTAAATTGTGCAAGAACAGATGTGATTTTTTTCCTCATTCGAATTTAATTCTAAATATTGTAATAATTATGAATTGTTTTCAATCTTACTTTCTTAATATTTGTGTGTCAAAAGTGCACATTTACTCTCACTGTGAGTGGGTTCTATTATTTGTTAGAATGAGTGGGTGAGAATAAAATTATGCTGAATCACTGTGCATCACAGACTCACTTGCTGAACCGAACTGTATGGAGGGGAGGTAGGTGTACATTCATATAGTGAACAAAATAAAGCTGACCTGTTTTTGTGAATCAATGACTCGTTGAATCGGACATTCGGTTCATTGAAATGAACAGCTCGAATCGGTTCCCAGAGTGGAAATCTCCGGTCGGTCGGTTTCGCTGTATATTTCCCTTAAACAGAGGCGATCCTAGGGTCTGTTGGGCCCCTCTACCGTATGCGACTACCGCAGTTTAAAGTGCCAGCTCTCGTTCGCTATCTAGTGACTTGGGGCCCTAAGCAGCTGCCTGCCCTGCCTGCTGACAAGATGCGCCTCTGCCCTTAAATATTGAAAAGCCATTCATTCTGTTAATAGCATCTAAATCTTTCTCATACACATCAATTGATTGTGTATATTAATTTGTTTATGTTGTTTTTATTTATTTTTTTGCTTTGTTGTTCAGATGGAATTAAATTATTAAACAAACAAACTCACGGTCAGAGGAGCTGTTTAAGTACACAAGTGGAACTCACTGGGTTTTGCAAGACTACAAAGTTTCAAAATAACGGTTTCTGGTAAACGGTGTGCACCAAAGTTTCCCCATCAACTTCATCTGATATCAGTATTAGAACTCAACTTTCTGCCATTTCTACCTTTTTAAAGCCTTTTTAGCACTATTGACGGGTAACATCGTAACTTTACCGGAGAAATAAAAACGTTCTTAATTTAATGGACGTTCGTTTAAACAGGATTCCCTAACGTGTGACTGAAGTGGGTTGAGCAACAGCGGTTCCGGGTAGAACGGACTGAGAGCACAGACAAACACCTTCCAGCACGTTACCGGAGATTAGAAAGTCTTTGCGGAAGCACACGCAACTGCAGCTTTAGGCCACAGAGGAGAAAACCTCAGTATTGACCCCTTTTTCGGACTTCGGAAAACGGGAAACGGAGCAAACTGAGGCAAGTTTATTTCCTACAATACATGTCCGCGTTCAGACTATGCTCCAGCACGCTGGATCCGCGTTATTGTTTACTTGTGAAGGCTGTGTGTGTTTATTTTCTTCATCCTGTAGCCTCTGAAATAAGCCATTTTACTTTTCACATTCAGGGTTGATTTTGGCCACCGTATGTCAGATTCTTGGTTTGCAGTTTGTGTAAGGCTTGTTTTGAAAGTTGATCGGGCACCAGCTGTTAGTGCGCTTCTCCCAACCGCAGCTCGTTCGCTGCTCGTTGTGTCGTTACAGTTCTGTAAGTTTCCTAAATTGTGTTAAAAAGCGTAGCATAGTTTTCGTGTCGTACTATTTTGAAGAGCTGAATGCTGTTAACTGGACAAAAACAACTGAGCCGAACATGATTGGGTTTTGCCGTGCCTCCAGATGAGAAATTAGGAAGTTGTTTTTTTTTACTGGACTAGGGTTTAAAATGTCTACAGGCGAGTGCATCATAACCAAAACGTTTGAGGTAAGTTCAGAAACATGTTTGTGTTCTTACACTAATATTCGGACTGAGACAAGGTCCCGGGAGCCCCTGAGGTGTGACACTGTAGAGTCATTTAATGGCAAAACAATGCAAACTTGCCTCTGTGTTAGAGATTTGCTTCAGACACACCAGGAGCTTTATTATCACGACTGAGTACTTGGACTAAATGTTTCAGTCCTTTACGTCTGCAGAAATGCGAGAGAACAAAAATTCCACACACTGCTGTTTGTTTTAATCAAGCTTTTCGCATTGTTATTAAAGTAAAAAAAATTAAAGTACAGGGATGTGAAACAAAACCCCTCTTTATGTCTAATATTGCATGCTGGAGTTGCTTAAAACAATGTTTAAGTAGAAGTGTTACTTCAATTAAATTAGTGATCCAAGTAGAAGTACAATAATTATATCCACACTTTTTGGCGGTGTGTTTGATTTTCATGTCTTTACAAGAAAAAAAGTAATTCTACTTTTAAAACTGTAAAAATTGTAATTCTTATGCTTTTTGAACTGGAAGTGTCCCAATAGAGTGGTCCTCTCAATTTAATGTAGTGATCATATTCTATGGAACACTTACACATTTTTGTGGTTTTATTACTCAAACACACCTGATTAAGCTTATGAATGACGAGGAGAGGTTACACTTATGGACTTAGGTTAGCACAATACAAGTGACTAGAACACCCTGTTTTAAGGGAGGGGGTAATCAGGTAATCGTTAACATGTATTGTAACCTAGTTCTTAATGTAAGGAACCATGACCAATATTGCAGAATTAAGGGGAATTGATTGATTGTGTATTAAAATGTTATCCATAATGATATAAATTTAATGTCGCATTTGTGAAACAAAAATGACATTCACACTCGTTTCATGTTCTGCATTGAATTATGTGGTAATATATTTGTTGTGGACATCCACCATAATTTTAGAATTTAGAAAAGGCTAAGAACAAACTAAGTTCTGCACAAACTGTTGGCAAATTGGCATCAAAGAGCTTTGAAGCAGATGTTTTTAATTATTTTTTTATAGTAGTTTTGAAACATAGCCTGGTGTGATGTCTTTTATGTGTTCTCAGGCCAATGTTGTATCATAAGGTGGCTTTCACAGTGGAATCATTTAATTTAGAGTTTTTGAGTCACTACACATTTAACTAAGGGCGTACTCACACTAGGCATGGTTGCCATGAACCGGGCCCGAGTATGATTGTCCCCCTCACCCCTCCCACACCCCCTTCCCCCCACCCTCTACTCGGGTACGGTTCAAACTGCCTAGAGTGAGTACACCCTAACTCCTGCAATGGTTACATGATGCAGTGTTTTGTGTTCCCTTAGTGTTTTGCGCTAGATCTAGAGCTGTTTAAATGTAAAAAAAATCTTTAATTTCTCTTCTCAGGAGTACAGATGGCCTCAATGTTGTGGGGCCACTTCCCTCTGATGGAAGAAAATGTTACTGAGCATGCAGACAACAGCTGTTTCAGTGCTGGTCAAAGCACAGTGCTGAAGGGAGTAAGATTTGGAGGAGTGCCCATAGTTCTACTGCTCAACTTTATGGTCTTCTTAGTGAGTGATGTGTTGCTGTTGGTATAAGGGTGGTAAGGAATTTGGCAAAGAAAAAATAAATAAAGTTAATGAAAAAATTGCTGAAATTCAGATTAAACAGTTATTTAGCTGATGTTTGCAATTCTGTGAACTCAATGCCACTAACATTTAGCTGAAGGCGAGCACATGCTTCCTCTGTGACCTGTGATGTCAGCCTCTTTTGAACTATAGCCAACTCAATGTGAGAAGGTTGGCAAGCTTGCAGGAGCCGGCTAACACATGCCCACATTAGCTAGCACTGAGCTGAGTGATGGTTTGATCCTACATTAATTGCAAGTGGGAACTCTCAATTAATTGATAAGCCTGTCGCCGGGATTGAACTCTCAGTGCCTAGATTTTTCTTAGACATTCACTCAGACATTTGAGTCCCCTGTAAGGAATTAGCAAATTAGTCACAGAATAAATGAAAAAAGTTTAATTTGACAAATTGTACATATTGTACACATTTCATTATCTGTGTTCTCAAACTACATGCTCTAAGTTCTGCCTGTAAATTTTTTAATAAATTCAGCGAAGTCAGGGCCCGTTTCATTCCAAACCTAGATTAAGCATAAACCCAGACTAAAAAGAATTTTAAGCACTAATTCATTAGTTGGCATTCCAATTTCTTCAGTGGGAGTTTGCTTTAGTTGTTTAATATTATTGTTGTTTATACCTGTTAACAGGTGTTGCTGCTGGTCTTCACTTGCATCAGAAGGACGCTGTGGGATTATGGAAGACTTGCATTAGTTGCAGAGGCAGAAGGGTTTGTAATAACCTCGCAATTTTCATGGATTTCGATGGTTTGAAATTTTTTTCATTGTTTCATTTCATTATGTTATTAATAAATGATAGTAGTGCCACATGTTCTTAGGAAGGAAAAAAAAGTTTATAAAGGATGCTAAAGGCTTATAAAATCTGGTTTAAACTGATAGGGCGGCACGGTGGTGGTGGGTTTAGCGCTGTTGCCTCACACCAAGAAGGTCCTGGGTTCGACTTTCTGTGTGGAGTTTGCATGTTCTCCCTGTGACCGTGTGGTCTTCATCCGGTTTCCTCCCACCACCAAAAACATGCGTGCATTGGTTATAGGTTAATTGAGCACACTAAATTGCCCCTAGGTGTGACTGTGAGTGTGAGTGGTTGTCTGTATGTGGCCCTGCGACGTGCTGGCGACTGTCCAGGGTTTACCCCACATTCACCCATAGCAGCTGGGATAGGCTCCAGCCACCCCAGCCCCGAGTGTGGGAAAGAGGGGTAGATAATGGATGGATGGTTGGTTTAAACTGATACATACATACACATTACAACCAACAGAGAAAAACTGTGTCTAAAAAACTGTTAATGTACTGTTATGCTGTTACCATGTCACTGTATTTTGGTTACAACTTCTAGATCTCTAGGTGTTAAAATATGTTTACAGGTTAATTCTGTGAGAAGACTGAGAACCCCCCATGTACTAATCTCTGCACCAGTTTCGATAGGCATGTGGCTCGCAAACCAGTGCGAAATTTGCATGATTTTATAGATTAGTTACAGCCATTCTAAACGAAACAATAATTTCAGGTGCATTATAGGTGTCTGTTATAGAGCATTTTGCATTGTTTGCTTTCATATTTGCCCATTTTTTATTAAATGGGTCTAAACATTTTAATACGGTATCGAAAAATCTATAGAATGAACATTCATTATGACATATTGAAACTGAAATCTTATTGAGCCCCTAACGTTTTTAATGTGTCTCATGCTGCCTTTCATGAAAAAACACCATTAGTGATCAGTACTAGGTATCTGGGTCCATTTTAATAGTGCAGTGCTCCACTTTCTTCACAATATCCTATGTTACAGCCTCATTTCCAAATAGATTAAATTCATATTTTACCTCATAATTCTACACACAAAAAGACAAAGTTTTAAAAATAAAAAACAAAAATAAAACATTTACATAAGTACACAGTGTTTACCATGACCCTCAAAAGTGAGCTCAGGTGCATTCTGTTTTCACTGATCATCTTTCAGAAGTTTCTACAACTTGATTGCAGTCCACCAGTGGTAAATTCTGTTGATTGGTCACACCTTTCTGTAAAAGGTCCCATAGTTGACAGTGCATGTCAGAGCACAAACCAAGCCATGAAGTCCAAGGAATTATCTGTAGACAGGATTGTATTGAGGCACAGATCTGGTGAAGGCCACAGAAAAATTGCTGCAGCATTGAAGATCCCGATAATCCCAGGTGACCAAGAACACGATGGTCACTCTGACAGAGCTCCAGCATTGCTCTGTGAAGAGAGGAGAACCTTCCAGATGGACAACCATTTCTGCAGCACTGCACCAATCTGGCCTGTATGGTAAAAGGCACATGATAGCCTTCCTGGAGACTTTCAGAGTGTGAGAAATAAAATATTCTGGTCTGACGAAACAAAGATTGAACTCTTTGGTCTGAATGTCAAGCATTATGTCTGGAGAAAACCAGGCACTGGCTATCACCTGGCTAATACCATCCCTACAGTGAAGCATGGAGGTTGATAGTTGAGGTGGGGGATCTGCGGGTTTGTCGATGGCGGAGACATGGGGGTCCACGTAGCTTACGTCGCCCGCCCGGTCACCAGTGGCTTCCTGCACCTGTTGAGGGCGAGCCTCTCACGAGTACTGGCAAGATGGCTGTGCACACGAGCACCACCGAGGCCGAGCACATGAGCGCCGAGAGCAGCGGGGCTGCGCATGCGAGGACCAGAGTGGATGAAACCCAGCGACCCGTGCCCGCACCCAGGAAATACCAGCCACCTTTAGCTAAGTTGAGACAGCTGCCGTTGCCCAAGCTGGCTCCCCTGCTTCAACCTCCAATACTAGAGGCAGTAGCAGGTGGCTCTAGCCCAGTAGCTGTTAGCCCAGACCTGTTTTGGTTGCTGGGTTTTTTGGGGGAGATATTAAGGCCCATGCTGGCCTCCCAACAGCCGTGTCGTTGAAGCTACAGTTAGCTCCTTAAGAGGGTCCTTAGAGAGGGCTCCATCCCTGAGAACGATGAAGGGCTCTCTGAGAGCTTTAGTGGGACCCACGGAGAGGGCTCCATCCCCGAGAGCATCGGTGGGGTCTGTGGTGAGAGCTTTACTCCTGAGAGCAAAGAGGCGCTCTCGGTGGCTTCCGAGCAGGACGACGCGGCGGAGATCCCCAGAGGGGGCCAGCATCAAGCACAGAGAGAGGTGACTGGGTGGGGCTCACAGTACGCTTTCCTTTGCCTCCGCCTTCCCCTCCTCCACCCTTGGGGTGTGGTTGGGGGGTTTGTTTGTGCTCCGGAGGTGCGTCTTGGGAAGGCGGCGTGTTACTGTCAGGGCCATGGGTCATGTGGGTGTACGGATAGTAGGGGTCGTCCTTATTTCAGTTCTGTTGTTTAGGGATTGGGGGTTTGAGTTCATCTGGGTTTCATTTGGGTTTTGTTCATTATTAGTTACAGCTATCGGGTATTTGTGTTAAGTGCAAGTGTTTATTGGTGTTTGGGGTTGTGGGTTTTTGTATTTTAGGTGGTGTATGACTGACCTGGGTTGTCGGTCAACCCTCATGCTTCCCCTCTCTTGAGGTTTAAAGGAATGCTTATCACCTTTTGTTAAAAGTACCAGAGAACAATCAGCAATCCATGGTATGTGTGCGCGTGTTACATGTGCCTGGAGCAGGAGAGAGAGAGAGAGGACACTCTGTGGGGATGTTTCTCTGTAGCAGGAACTGGGAGACTAGTCAGGGTTGAGGGAAAGATGAATGCCGCAATGTAAAGACATCCTTGATGATAACCTGCTTCAGAGTGCTCTGGACCTGGTTCATCTTCCAACAGGATATTGACCAAATGCACACTCTGTGAATGTCCTTGAGTGGCCCAGCCAAAGCCCAGATTTGTCCCTGATTGAACATCTCTGGATAGATCTAAAAATGGTTGTGCACCAATGCTCCCCATCCAACTTGATGGATCTTAAGAGGTTCTGCAAAGAAAAATGGGGGAAACTTCCCAGAAATACGTGTGCCAAGTTTGTGGCATAATACTCAAAAATTTAAGCTGTAATTGATGCCAGAAGTGCTTTGACAAAGTATTGAGCAAATGTTGAATATTTCTGTAAATGTTTTACTTTCTTATTTTTAATAAATTTGCTAAAGTTTCAAACAGACATATTGTGGAAAAAGTGGAGCACTGTAAATGTTGTATCGAGATTTTTCAGACCAGGTTTTAGATCATTCAAAGTTTCCATGGTCATTGTGCAAATATGTAGTTATTAAACATGTTCAAAGCCAAATTAGTGTAATCTTCTCACACATTATTTAAAAAAATACAGTGATAATGCAGAGGAATGCATGTACCACACCCATGGTTGACGTTTTTCTACTGGGCCATAGAAAAAAATGCACATATTTAGAGAGAAAGGTGTAAGAAAAGTGGTAATATTTCCTTAAACCGGACCTAAATAAATTCTACTCCAGGCCAAATGCAAGCTATTTTGTGACAAGGGACTGAATAATGGGACAGTGTTTGTGGTAACTTGAGCACTTTTTATTGTACATGATGATCTTGTAGTAATTACTGAAGCAATTTGAGTCATTTTTGTTAACTACAGATTTAAAGAAATGTCTAGACGTCGCTATGGTAGGATGACATCCTTCATGTCCATTGAGGAGCCTGAGTACGAAAGGGTGAGCTTTAGCATCTTTATCTTTATCATCATCATCATCATCACAATCTGAGTGGTATGCCCTGTTTTTGTCTCTTAGGGATTATGTTCTTGGCTCACATTCATCATCAGAATGGAGTGAGTTTCATTTCACGTGGTTGAAATTTTGTTTCCTTGTCATCAACAAAACATGCACATGTCATTAGTCAGTCTTTTTATCTCTATCTCTCTATCTCTCTGTGTTTGCAGTGAGGCAATGGTGAGAGAGAGGTGTGGTATGGATGCGGTCCATTATCTTTCCTTTCAGCGGCATCTTATAATTTTGCTGTTCATCGTCTGTGTGATGTCTATCTCTGTCATCCTTCCAGTCAATCTCTCTGGAAAACTCCTAGGTGTGTAACCCTCATGTTGTTTTTCCTCTCTCCTTCTTTCTCTTTGACACACGCACACAAAAAATACAAAGAAAATCCCCAATACTACTTAATGGGAGTAAACAGCAACCACCCCTCAGTACAGCAGTTCTGCATGTAGCCATTGTTAGCTTTTTGGCGGAAGATTTACATTTTAAATAAATTTTTTGATACTTCATGATGCCAAGTGTTCTATCAAGGATGTTAACCTCTTCTAGTCAAATTAGTATTAATGTCTTCCAATCTTCATGCATTTACATTTAGTTGGATGAAAGAAAATGGTTTGTTGGAATTGGGGTGAAGTCAACATTTTTAAACACGGTGACGCAAAAATGGGACCACCTTCAGCAAATCTTGGTTTCTCTAAAAATCTTACTCACTGTATGCAGGGATATGGTGCACAAGCATCCTCCTCAAGGCAGATCCACTACAGCTCTAGTTGTTTAAACTTCTTAATTATGTTCGAAACAGTGGATATTGATGTTTTCTATATTTAGACTGTATAGCTATTGACCAATTCAACACACTACAGAAAATGCATTTTTTGCAATTATTTTGTCAGAAAATTTTCGGTAGCTGAATATTCGGTACATCCCTGTAATGCGTCATCACTGTAATGCAACCGAAACAGGGATGGATTAGAGTCACGCGCCAAATTGTATTAGAGTCAACATGTCTGCCATATGGGCGCATTTCGATATACGTAAGACACGCGGAAAGCCATTTGTGAAGCGTGCAATGCTAAAATTTCTATAGGCAGTGCTTCCACAAAGACTTTAGCAATGTCGGGATTTATTTATCATATAAAATCAAACCATCCCAATCGAGCACAGAAGAGGCAAGACCCTTCGAGCACACCTACTCCGTCTGTGCCAGCACTTGTTCTGAATGCACGTTGTTCAGAATAGTAGAATTTACTTGAATTCACTTGTTTTCTGAGAGAAGATATTTAATTGTATAATATTTCAGCTATCTTGCTTTTAGACTATTCATGAGTGGGGCCAAGAAAAATATTTTTTGTTAAATTTTATTTTATATTGTGCATTATTTGAATGCTAAATAAATATTTTTATAGTTTTGTAACATGTTTATTCTTTGAACCATGAATATTTTTTCGTGCAATTGCAAGTACACACAGTCCCAGCCGTAATGGCAATATTACAAAAAAATGGTATAATAATGTATTTCGGTGTTTTGGTTGCAGCCAAGTGTTTCCTTATTTTGGTGCATCCATAATATATATATATTAGGGGTGGGCATAGATACATTTTTTTAATCTAGATTAATCTTGCTGTAATCTTGGAATTAATCTAGATTAATCTAAATTTTAATCAATGTTAATCTAGATTAAAATGGCTCATTTGAATTCCGTCGAAGGTCTTAAAGTGTGAAACGCACTCGTTCTGTGAGTCAAGTGCACAGGCGCGGTGACTTTATGCGGAATGTTCGTTCTGTGAGGCGTTTGTTAAGCGGAGAACCACTGTATATTTATAACAAAGTATAACCATATATACGTCTATGGTAGGAGAGCTGAACATTCTAGCATGTTGAAACGGGGAGGGGCTGTGAAGTTGAGGGGCCGGGGAAAGGGCGCACAGTAACAAGCGTTGAGAAGCGAGGCTCCGTGCACCGGCAGGAGCCCTCTCACGGACCGGCACTGGTCCGCGGCCCATAGTTTGAGAAATGCTGGTATAGACCCAGCTCCCAACCCAACTTTGTGAATAGATTAACGGCGATTTTTTTTTTTTGTTCGCCCGATAAGAGTCTCACATTAACGCAGCACGTTAACACCAATAACGGCCTACCACTAATATATATATATCTGTTCTTTATAGATATTTTCTAGATGCACACCTATTAATATTTATTAAATGCTAGCAGTAACTTAGTTGAATAGTGGATGTTGAGATGTGGACTGCTTAAGTATGTACATCACTCTGGATAAGAGTGTCGGCTAAATGCCGGAAATGTAAATGAGACAATTGTGATTGTTATGATCAATGACCGTAATAGATGGCCATAATTGTTATTTTACAGGGAATGATCCTTATAATTTTGGAAGAACAACCATTGGAAATCTTCAACAGGGGTAAGTATGCTTGCAAATATTTACACTGAACAAAAATATAAATGCAACACTTTTATTTTTGCTCCCATTTTTCATGAACTGAAATCAATAATCTGAAACATTTTTTACATGTTTCCATTACTCTCAAATATTGTTCACAAATCTGTCTAAATCTGTGTTAGTAAGCACTTCTCGTTTGCCAACATAATCCATCCCACCTTGCAGGTGTGTCATATTAAGGTGCTGATTAGACAGCATGAATATTGCAATAAATAATTGCAATAAAAGGCCATTTTAAAATGTGCAGTTTGATCACACAGCACAATGCCACAGATGTCAAAAGAACTTTTGAGGGAGTGTGCAGTTGGCATGCTGACTGCAGGAATGTATACCAGAATGAATTTAATTTCCCTACCATAAT
The DNA here is from genome assembly GCA_037577145.1 of Brachypetersius gabonensis. Lineage (NCBI taxonomy): Eukaryota > Metazoa > Chordata > Actinopteri > Characiformes > Alestidae > Brachypetersius > Brachypetersius gabonensis. The sequence continues at coordinate 26,450,283 of JBBJLR010000133.1, read as the reverse complement.
CCATGTCCAAAGGCATTTCAGAGAATTTGTCCGTACATCCAACCGACCTCACAACCGCAGACCACTGGTTTCACTGTTCTGTGCAGATGGCAGACAGTGTGTGTGGCTGAGCGGTTTGCTAACATCAACGTTGTGGATCGAGTGGCCCATGGTGGCGGTGGGGTTATGAACGCAGGTGCATTTTATTGATGGCATTTTGAATGCACAGAGATACCATGATGAGATCCTGAGGCCCATTGTTGTCCTGTTGATCCACGACCATCACCTCATGTTGCATTATAATTTTGCACGTCCCCATATTGCAAGGATCTGTACACAATTCCTGGAAGCTGAAAACATCCCAGTTCTTCCATGGTCAGCCAAGACTGAGAAGAGTCTTGACGCATGTCTCCCTCTTCTTTTGAGCAGCGATTATGATTGACGCATAACGCTTGATGTTTAAATTATTAAAATGTCATAGCTCACCTAATCCATTTCAGTTGGTCTTTGTCGTCACATAAATACTGGAAACAGCTATTAACGTGTTGTTTAAATGATCTGAGCAATGAAATAGAACAAATAGTTTTAGCATCTATGTTGCATCTCTATTAGTGTCATGTCGTCTGAAGGGGAAAGACACAGCCGCATGCCATTGAGTTCCAGGGAGACAGTTTTATTTGTAACACAAGCCTTTAAAGTCCAACACAAACACACAGGAACCCTTGTGTTGACCCTTCCAAGGAGTCTTCCCTCTCCTTGGTACTTTTTCCCTTCTTTAACTGAACCAGTCCACCTCTGTCTCTTGCGAGGATACGGAACCCCTTTTCCGTCCTCTGTATGATTCCAAGAGCTCGCTTTCCAAGCACTGGATTGCTCCTCGTGACCCGTCACTCCTGCTTAGCACACAGAGAGGAGAGAGAGAGAGAGAGGGAGAGAGAACAAGATGGAACAAACTGTCTGGAAACGTGCCACTCGTCCTTAAACAGCTGCTTCTCTCCGCCACTCGCTGTGAACCAGACTGCACTCCTCCTCGTCGCTTCTCCTAGACAGGAAGAGATATCCGCACACACACACAGTCCCACTCGCCTTGCACCCGGCTCTCACCAGCACAGCTCGAACCACAGGGCAATACGGTTTCTGAGTCTACTGACTCTACACACTAGATACGGTTACTGAGTCCACTGACTCTACTATAGTTTCACCTTCCCTTTAGCTCACATACTCCGACTCACAATGGATGTTTAATGTCGGTCTGGTTCAGCCAGGATTTAAACTTCCACTCAGCCAATCACTCGTCTCACTCACTCACCTCCTGACGAGCTCAGCTGTTTCCAATCACCCAATCACGCACACACACACAGCACTCAAACCATACACACCTGCCACCAGTCGCACACACATTCACTCACCTCCTGTCCAGAGCCCAAACTAGAATTCAGGTGAACTGCTTTTCCTTCCTGAGTCGAAGGTTCGCCAGACGTCACAATTAGCAGTAAGTTGAAAGAATGGCTTTACAACTTGTGACTCTCTGCTGTGTTATAAGCATGAAAAATGAGCATGTGTGAGGATCAACAAAGGCCAAGAGTTCAACAAAGGCCAGACTATGATGGCTAGACAACTGTATAGCAGAGTGGCAGTACAACAGTTTTTGGAATGTGTACACTGGTTAGTACTTACAAGCAGTGGTCCAAAAAAAGGCTATTGGTGAACCTCTTCGGTGCCCAAGACTTATTGATGCACATATAAGCAAAGGCCAGCCTATCTGATCTGATCCCACAGAGGAGCTACTGGATCACAAATTACTGAACATCACAAATGTTAATGTTGACTATACAAGAAGGATGCTGGAAGTGCATTGCAGCTTGCTGCATATTGGACTGCAGTCCTGTCATATTTACCATTTTGCCTTCCACTGCTTACTCAGTCAGGAATATGACTTTCTATCAGAAAACATTATTTACCTGAGAACAGCAAGAGAGGTGATTCACGTCTGACTTTAAATTTCCTACCAGTTGACAAGGGAGGGTGCTAATCTCAGGGCCCAGCTCATGTGGGCCACCTTGGGTCAGAGGAGCATAATCAGCTGACAACTAATGATTCAGAGAAGGCACTCATAAATAAGAGTGATTTTTATGACTTCAGAAACACACAGTTTCAGAAACACTTCTTTACAAGAGCACAGAGTAACCCTGTCAAACTTAAGTCCATGTTACACATCGAGAGAAATTTATGGATCCCTTTACTTAGTTTTACTTGACTGTTCACATGAGGCATGGTGTGGAATACAAAAAATGAAGTGTATTTCTTACTTATTGTAAGTCCGTAATGTAACTTCTATGCATCACTGGAGAAATGTTGAAACAAGCAGCTAGGTTCTGCAAAGTGAACCGTTTTTGGAAATTGAGGACATGAGAAAAAATGTACTTGATTATCAGTAATATGATTAGGGGAAGGTGGGATTGTATAAGCATATCAGATAGATCATGCTATGCATGGGCTTTGCATATACCAAAGTATTAAGAAAAGCTGCATGTGTCCAGAATGATTATGTTTTCTGTAATTATGAAGAAAGCTATGTAACACTGAGAATAAATCTAGTAAAACTAACATCTAGAAAGCATTTGAAAATAGCGATCAGATACGTACATTATTTTTTAAAATTTTATTTAAATTTTATTTACATTTGACAAACTTTTGCAAGACCATGTATCTCCATATATGTGTTTTGTAAAATCTGCATTAATAATTTTCAGGGATAAGCTACTTTGGCTTCATACAGTATTTGCAGTTGTGTACCTCATCCTCACAGTGGCACTGCTGAGACACCATACATCACTCATGAAGGGTACCAGGAGAGAGACTGTGAGTGTACATATCTGCTCCTGCACACAAAGAGAAAGAGAACCTAGTGTTTTTCCAAGTCTCTCAAAATTCAAACACATACAGACAAAGAAAATTTATTTTCTTTTTTTTAAGTTATTTCTGTTTTGTTATTCCAGGCCCGAAAAACCCTGTTTGTATGCACGATTCCCCTGACAGCCACGGAAAGCAATTTAAGGACACATTTTACGTAAGCTAGGAGGCCTTTTAGTACCAGTGAATATTTGTCTTGGTATTTATTATATTTTTCTATCTGCCTTTATTTTATTTTCCAAATGTTCTGTATGTTGTTGAAATTGTAATGGTTAAAGCAATATTCCAAGAGCAGAGCTGCTTTGTAGGAAATGATGAGGCTAAATGTAACTTAATCATGTCACATGAGGGTTTTCACTTATCCACAATAGGTCTTGTCCATATTCTTATTGATAAAATGTTTTGAATATATTTTACTATATATCACTGTTAATGCACTGTGACTCAATTGATTAGTCTTTTATATGTGCAGAGAGGCATATCCCACCTGCCTAGTGATGGATGTTTGTCTGTGCTATGATGTGGCCAAGCTGATTTACCTAACAACAGAAAGGCAAGAGGAAACTAGGACACCTTGTTTTCATGGCTTTTTCTCATTAAGAAATTATTGTTTTCCTCCAGAGGACCGGAGTTTGACATCCCTGCTCTAGGGCATCCGAAAAAGGATAAAACTGAATAGATAAAGCGTTGGCATTATTACTTAACCCTTACATTTACACATAGCAGAACATATTGAAATGTTTGCAGTAGATTTAACTTGGGTTTTACTTGTAATTGATGTTGTCAAATAGAAAACGAGCAAAGAAAAACCTGGAGTTTTACCGTAAGCTTGCAGAACACCAGGGGCACCATGAAGTCATCAACCCACGACCTTGTGGACACATCTGTAGCTGTTGCGTCTGTCGAGGATGTGAAGGGGTAATGTATATTTCACCATTAGATAGGAAAGCAAAGAAGTGGAGAGGGAGCAAGTGTTAGCCATAAATAAATAGTGGGAACAGCATTGACACAATACTTGAGTTTGCCAGTTTAAAAAGTAATAACAGTGAATAAATGATTATTTATTTAGTTACTTGTAATTAAGAGATAACTACAAGTTCCAAATAAAACAAAAATGTGTATGTGTGTGTGTGCACACAGGTTAATGCTGCAGAATACTACAGTGCTCAGGTGGAAAGACTTGATGAGGCCTTGAAGAGGCATGAAGAGCAAAATGTACCCCGTGCACTTGGAATGGCCTTTGTTACATTCCAGACTGAATCCATGGCAGCACAGTAAGTACTCAATGTATTCTTTCTTAGCATCTAAGCATATTCAGGCCATATTTGTAAAGCTGCTTGGTTGGATCTAGCAATACAGTGTGTTGTAAAGATAACTCACTATTGATGATCTGACTGGAGGGCCTAAGTTGATTAACAGACAAATTCTGAATAACTAAACATTTTTTGGTACTGTAGAGAAAACACAAAGAAAGTATGTCTTGGGGTTGTGAAATACCACTGTACTCAGAGGTGGGAGGTTTGAAAGTAGCCAAATCGAGACTGATTGGCTGCTGCCCTTTGACGCAGCTGCAGTCCAGAATTTGCGCACTGTGTATGTTTTTGCTACTACAATAACACATGCCAAGTGTTGTGAATGTCGGTAACTGGGAAGTACTACAACAGGACATTTGGATTTCTTCTATATACTTAATGAAGGGCCTGTGCGGGTTAAAGTGTTCAAACTTGTCAGCATTGTGGTTTGGAGGACTGGGCGCAAACAGCTTGGACACCGCTCATTACCGTTTATGGTTATACTTGAACTTACACTTACAAAAAAAATACGTATATAAAATACACTTATAAAGACATTTTTCAGAACTAAAGATATGTTACACTGAATGCAGGGTTCGTACGGGTGCTGGAAATCCTGGAAAATGCTTGATTTTTAATATAGTGGATTTTGGACAAAGTGCTTGAATCTGCTTGAATTTGAAATTGCATTGCTTTCATAATAATTCGTTATCTTACGGCGTAGTTTTCCTTTTAGCTAAAAATGCATTTTGCACATAAAGAAAATAACTCCGCTCGAGTCCGCGCTTGTGGCTGTAGTGGTGTAATCTTCCAGTGGATGCGCGCCCTCTGTTGGAG
>JBBJLR010000133.1:26415670-26429300 GCA_037577145.1 Brachypetersius gabonensis | reverse complement strand
CATAACATTCTGGAGTTTATGCAAATTGCTATTATAAAAACTTTAGCAGCAACTTTTCCAATTTCCCATATTTATGTAATTCTCAAAACTTTTGGCCATGACTGTACTGTTGCCTTTGGTGTAACAAACAGAATCAAGGAATCCAAAAGACCTTGTCTCATTTTTCTGTTTTTAATGTACAGCCATCAATACCTGTCAAAATAAAAAGTAACACTCTTAAAAGCATAAAACACTGTCTGATTTCTTTTTAAGTTATGGCTGTATTGATTTATAGTGTTTTAATATTTTTTTTTAATAAATGCGTTTAGTTGGCTTGCTAAAAGAAAAGAGATTGGTGTGTGTGTGTGTTTGAGAGAGCACGTGGCTTTATTTCATTATGATTTCTCATCTTAGCAGGGCTTGCAGGTGCATGCCACACTCAGCCTAACATCTCCCAACCCCTTTCATGTACCCTCAGGTGGGAATACATGACTATTGGCCAGGTCTGAGATTTGTGTACAGACAAATCCGCTGCTTGCTGGATGTTGCTGCCTAAATCTTACCTGTGCATCTTTGCGTGTTGGGGGCGAATCCGAGCTAAATAATTGGGTGATTAATACGATGACCCCTTAACTAACTGTGTGATTATGAAATCAATTTCTCTCTCTCTCTCCCTCTCTCTCTTTCTCTCTTTTTCTCTCTCTCTGTCTTTCTTTTTTTTCTGATTGCAGTAATCACTGTAAGCCTTGCTGCAGTACCTGTTCTGAGAGAAGGCGGCGGCTGTTTATTCAGGACTCGGATACATGCCAGTGCTCATGTAAGCACTCAGAGACTGACTGCAAACTAAGGCAACTTGAGCTCAATGAGAGGACATGCAGGTTAGTGTGTGTGGTAGGCCTGTTTATTTGTTATTTTCATATTGTCTTTCAGAATTCTGAGAAGAGGAGCTTTATCATGCACATTCTTTTGGAAAGCAATTTTGTACTTTAATCATCTCACTAAATCTCAAATGTAATCTCCCATATTAATTTCTGTGTGTTTTGAAAAACAAATGTACGGTAATCCAGTTTTATGCAAATCAGAACTCGCGGATCCAGTCACACTGATTTTTTTATGAGAACCCAACTCATCGTTTTATGTGGAAATCTTCACAACAACGCGTAACCTGTAAATAGGTTTTTTGGCCAAAACCGAAAAGGAGGAAACACTTGGCTCAAAACCAAAGCACCAAAATGAATTATTAAAAGAATAAATCTGTTGCAAAACTATGAAAGTATTTATTAAGCATTCTAACAGTGCACAATATAAAATAAAATTTGAAATTAAATATTTTACTTGGCCCCACTCATAAATGGCCTAAAAGCAAGATAGCTGAAATATTATACAGTTAAAAAACTTCAACAAAGTGCATGAACAAGGTGCATTCAGAACAAGTGCTTTAAAAACTGTTGAAAGAAAACAACATTCTCTGTACGCTTATAACTAGAGATGCTCCGATCAGGATTTTTGCCACCGATACCAAGTACCGATTTTTAGTCATGGTGATCGGCCGATACCAATGCGGATTCTGATGCTTTAAGTGTATATAACTGATATGTAAGCTCTCTGATCACCATTAACTTTATTTTTAAAAAAAGTAATACTGAATTAAATGTTGTATTAAATGTTTTGAACAATGCGCCTCCACGTGAGATTTCTTTGGAACATAAACGGCAAATAGCAAAATTTTCATTGTTTCTTGAAACGTAGTAATTCCACACCGGCGATGACGGGTGTCCCAATACTTTTGTCCATATAGCGTAGATAGCATATGGCCACTTTCAATGTACTATATGAAGAAAACAAACTAAATTCTTCCCTCTTGAACAGTTCGATGCAGTTAACAAACACTGTGAAAGATTCTAAATGTAGTTCACTCCCCAAAAACAGCCGTCTCGCTCGTGGTACTTTACTCAATAGACCCATGCATTCAATGATAAAATAGCACAAGGGATGGAATGGGGGCGATGTTCGTTTGAAAAGGTGGGTGATTTTGACTGTTTTTATTTTAGGGGGGGTGACATCCCTCCTCATCCCCCCTCATCCCCCCTCAACTTGAGTACTGACTGCTAGTGATGGGTCGGCCGCGAACAAAATGGCTCTTAGAATGCCTGCTTTTGTAACAGAACAAATACACAGAATTAGGCAGGTATGAGGCTTCACATAAAAGCACTAACTGCAAAAGGGTTTATCAACACAAAGCATTCATATTTGCCAAGTTAGGCTAAAATACGAGGCTACAGATGATGCTAAACTAAGAGCCGTTTGGGAGCCGAAAGAACTGGCTCTTCTTTGGGAGTCGAGTCACAAGAGCCGGCTCTCTGAAAAGAGCCGAACTTCCCATCACTACTGACTGCGGCGCCAAACATTTACGTCCCCACTCGTCGTGTACGCCCTCACGCATTGACCTCATCAATTGTGATCGGTTCCTAAGATCGGCCAAGTTTAACGAGTGCCGATCGAGTCATAAAACGTGATTATCGGGCGATACCGATCTTCGGCCGATCGATCGGAGCATCACTACTTATAACAAAATAATGTATTAAAACAAAGACTGGCACAGCCCATATATTAACTGGAATCATTGGAAAACTTTTGCCTTTTCAAACACAGACGAAGTGGGTGTGCTCGAAGCGTCTTGCCTCTTCTCTGCTTAATATTCTGCATGGAGGATGTTTTGATTTTATATGATAAATTAATCCTGACGTTGAGAAAGTCTTTGTAGATGCACCCCCTCTAGAAATTTCGGCATTGCTCGCTTTACAAATGGCTTTCAGCATGCCTTTCTTAGATATATCGAGGCAGACATGCTGACTCTAATCCAATGTGGCGCATGCAGGTTGCAGTTGCGTCATCACTGTTTTGGTCGCGTTAAAAAAAAAAAAAAAACCTGAAAATGCTTCTTTTTTTTTTTGTTGCCATTTTTGGCTCCGTTCAGACTGTGCTTTATTTTTTGCATTTCTTCTTTAGTGTGTTTCAGAGAATTCTATATTTTTAATTTAAAGCTACTTATGGTTTATAATATTTGCGTCTCGACCAATAAAGTCAGGCCGATGGCCGCCATGTATCGGACAGCCATTCTTTTCCAGAAGCACAGATTGCCAACACGCCCCTGACTCATCTTGAATGTTTCTCTTCATTTTTTTATTTTTTTATTTTTTATTTAAACCCAGTAATTTTATTACTGTACTGTACATTAAATTAAAATGCTTTAACCAGCACTTTAAAATAAGACTAACTTTAAATATTATTGGTGATACCACTACATTTTACTGTATATTTATTACTAAAAAATTGCACTAATCCTGTTTATATCACAGAAAAAGCCCATGCATTAATTACAGTACAGTCTGTATGGGCTTACCTTAATATTATAATATAATGGTATTTAACTGAGTGCAAAATGAAATGAAAATGTTTTTGGGGCATATTTAGGGTTTACTCTATAAAATAGGCATTTTTTTCAACCAAAACACAACAATGCGTTTTTTCATTAAACACGGGTGCTCTTGGAATGTAACCCCCCACGAATAGCGGGGGATTACTGTATTGCAAAAATGCAGGTTAGTCTTAAATCAGAGGTCCACGTGTGTGTTTATGGCTTGTGTAAGTATTAAAAATAATACAATTGTTATAAAAACAATATTAAATCCAGTACTCACAGTCTTCATAAATGTATTAGTTTTAGTAGACTAGTCTAATTTTATTTTGCAATGTAAAATGTATCTTTTTGTCACCCAACATCATTTAGGTCTTGTGTGTCTGAGTGTGCGAGTGAAGGTATTGTCTCTTTTGGCTGGTTTGCTTTTTGTGTAAATGTTTGTACATTATTAAATCCTTTTCTCTTTATTCTAGATGTGACAAACCAAGGAGATAAATGGATGGATATGTGTGTGTGTTTATATTTATATATGAATCCTGGCATGAAGGAATATTCAGTAATAAGTAATAGCACAGCACTTTGAACCTTAAACATTGACCTGTCAACTCTGGACTCCGGAAGCATTCCCCTGGACTGACTGAGAAAAGTGTGAGCAAATCTGTCCCCTGTAAATTTTCACAAATTAATATATTAAGCAGAAAATATCAAGACCGAAAGGTTCTCTACAAGTATAATGATTTGCTGCTAAACAGACTTAACGTAAAGGTTAGTTGTTTCAAGTGGTCAAACGATAATTTGTTGGGGCTGTAACAAAATCAAAATCAAACTCACTCTTTGATTCATCACTGTATTTGGAGTTTTTGTTTTTGCTTATTTGCTATACATATTTAAACAAAACAGCAGACATTCAAAAAGCCATGAACAGACTGAAAAAGTTATGTTGCAGAGTGTCATTCAAACAACAGTGGAATTTGTGATCATCTTCAGGTGCTCATTCATCATACAAAGGTGTTGTCTGCAAGTGTAAACGGAAGAGAACCTTGAGCATATCTGTTTTTATAAAGGGATATTAGTTATTCAATATAGAACCACTTCGCCCTAATTCTGTGACCTCACTATTTTTTGCTGAAAGACAGAAGACTACTTGAGATTATGATGACCTGTTTCTGTAAGCTTGTGTGAAATGTTTTTATTTTCCTCATACAGTGAGGTTCACTTGCAGTGAAACACAACATGGAGAATTTGAAAACATAAGGTCATTTGTTCATTGAATGTTCATTGCTATTATCCATTTTCTGTGTTTCACCACATAATTTAACATTTTTAATGCTTTTTCAGTATTCTTGCTCCTGTATCTAATTGGATCTATTTATGTGCAGTGTTATTTTGTGATCTTTTTAGATTCTTTCAATATCTGGTGGTTGAAAATTGCTTCTCCACATGTTTTATAGATGAAGAGAACATTCCCGTAATTCTTTTTCTCAATTTGCATCTCAGTGCGCGCGTGCGGGTATGTTTTATGGAAGACAGAAAGACTGACAAAGTTCTGTGTGCATGCCATGAATTCTCCATAAACAATTAAATATAGCCAAAGGAATCAAATATCACCAAACACCTATCTTTATATATTTTGTCATATCATAGAAGAGACTACTTAGTTTATTTTACTTTATTTGGTTTATTTATTTACTCCCTGTATATATGTCCAACATTAAAACCTTTCATGTAGTAAAACATATTTATTTTCAAATTATATTGCATTTTCTATAAAATGTTATGTGAAAGCCCTGTCCTTTTGATCATTTTGCTTTTTGGCACAATTGCAAGCATACAAAAAGGTAGTTTGGAAAAAAAAATCTCTTTAGACTGTTGTTTGTAATACTTTTTTAAAAATAAGCTCATGGTATATGTCTGTAGAACTTTGTTGTTTAAGTTAAAAGACACCAGGTAAAGAAAATCCCCATTCCTTTGTACCCTGCATGGTTTTCTCTGAGGTAGAGACTAAGAGAAGGTCTGTTTGTAGTTTATGAAAAAGCAAAAATTCAGTGATCCACTAATTTGTGATTTCTATTATGAAATGAGGAAATCTCATATCCAAAAAAACAGAAGCCATACAATCAAACCTTTGCCAGAAAACAATGCTACGTGTTAATTTACCAAACTATCAGTACTAAATTATTGTACATTGCGGTCAGGATTTTTAAAATCAGTATTAAGTCAATATTAAATCTAAATGACACAGAAGCACTTGTTTGTCCATATCTGTGGAATTCCATGGTATTTCATCCCAAATTATTATGCTTGGTTGCTTTTCTGCTGCTTTCACACATCTGCATAATATATCTTATGTAAATTCATACCTAAATCAAGAGCACTGCACAGTATGAGCAAACGTTTGTAGACACCTGCTCATCCAGCGTTTCTTCTAAAAGCGATCTTATTAAAAGGGAGCTTGTCCACAATTTGTGGCAGTAACAGCATCTACTTTACCCCTTACAAGGTCTTCCACTAGATGGTGGGACATTGTTGTGAAGATGTGAGATCAGGTACTGCTGCTGGATGATTAGTTCTGGATCACAAGCGCCAACCCTACTCACCACATAGGTATTGGATGGAGCTCCATAATTTTGGAGAACATAATTCCATTATTCTATAACTCAATGCTGTGAAGCTTTATACCCCCTCTAGTCAACACTTGGCATGAGGCATGGTGACACAAAGATGCAATTATCATTGCTTTTCTGTGAAGATATGTGTGCACAACTGGACATATGTCATTATTGGGTACACTTTAAGTAGCTGAATTTGTTGATTAGAAAAGCTGTTGTTTTTTTTTTGACAAATAGTCATGTAAAAAAAAAAATCTGATCTTTATGCAGTTTTACATTTGGTAGCTTACACTGCAAGGCAACAATTCGATTAATTTAATTAATCAAACTTAGCTTAATACAGTGACCTTAAAAAACAATTGCAAAGATAAACTCGAGAGGGAAAGTGTTATGATGCTGGACTGCATCTGCTAGAGATGTGTCACAGGGCAGCAGCCAATTAGCAGCAAGGACAAATGAATAACGCTCTCAAATTGGCTATTTTCAAACCTGAGGGTATGAAAAGGGTGAGGGTATGAGGGTATTTCACCATCCCAAGACGTGTTTTCATATATGGTTGCTTCTCTCGACAGTACAAAAAGTTATATTTTATATGGAAGTTATATTTTATTTGGAAATTTAGCTTAAGCTTAGCACTAAGATGCATAAAAAAAATATTGCCCCAAAAAAAGCAAACAATAATGCAGAGGATATTTGTGGTTTACACGAATTTGTGGGGGTTTCCGCAAACAATTATTAGTTGGGTTCTAAGAAAAAATCCACAAACAATTGAGGCACTCTGAACTGAACTGCGACTTCACGGGGGTGCACTAATTACTATAAAAATTTTATTCTATGAATGAATATAAACAAACTTTTTCATTCCAGTTATAAAATGTGTTTGTGAGGACAGCTGAATGTTTGAGCCATAGTTGTGCCCTTTAATGACATTGTATTGACTATACAGTGCTAAGAAAATACTCAGTCCTCTTGAAAATTCTCTGCATTACAATACCAATATCTTACCAATATCATATTATTTTTCCAACTATTTTAATGCAAACTTGTATGCACTAAGCTGAAATACAATGTTTTAAGTGTAGATATTCAAAGAAAAGGAAAATATGCTTCCTGTGTATGGAAATCCGAAGCCTATGGGATGCTTCTTAATTGGACGTAATTGCTATTAAAATAGCTCCCCTATTTTACACACACACATACAAAGTCAAGCTCAAAATTATTCATACCCCTGGCAAATTTTGACTGTTAATTTTATTCAATGAGCATAATTAGAAGATAAGACGATGTACAAGAGGCGTCATTGTGGAAAAAAATAGACTGTCACAGTCTATGAGAAAATACCAGTGGAGACATGCAAAAAGCATGTCAGCAATTACAGGATGCATTTGACTTTTGTAATAGCCAGTAAAGGCTTTTTTGTTGATTATTGAGAAGAGTATTAATAATGTTGGATATGCTCCCAAAATGCTGGTATAAGCAGTTAAATACAGTAATAAATTCATTTAATTTACACTAATAACATACAGGGCTTTAAGAAGAATAAAACGAAAAACATGAGAACACTCAAGGTGCTTCACGGGGTCAATTCTGCGTTAAAGCCAATCAGCTGCAAGGATAAATAAACGGCATTCTCAGATTGGCTACTTTCAAACCTCAGGTCTCAGAGTACAGCATATTTCACCATCCCAAAATGCACTTACTTTTTCTCTTACAAAAAAATTTTTATTTGGTAATGTGGCTGAATTTACTTTAATATTTGTTATAAATTAGTCAGTTATATTGTCCTTAATAATTTTGCACTTAATTGTATGAAAATGTATATATTGTCACAAAAATGCTGAGTTGCCTGGGCCTCTTGTCCTCCTGCAGTGTTTATGTTTGGGAGCGTGCTTAACAACCCAAGGGAGGGGACGTGGTGGATGAGGCCCGGACGTCACAAAAGTAAAAAACAAACAATGCAGAGGATATCTGCAGTTTCCTCGTTACTACAGGGGTTATATATAAACCGCAACTATATATATATATATATATATATATATATAAATAAATAAATATGGGCAACGATTACATAGTAGCATAGTAGTGTATTACGCACCTTTTTTTATTTATTGCTAAATGAACAAAAGTGCAATAACATTTGGTTTGCAAACACTTTAAACAAATAACGTGCTTTTTGACAGCAGTGTTCCCTTTACACAGCTGAAGTTCAAATATGTCTTGTAAATCTCAACTTAAACAATATTGTAATCAAATCAAACATACAATGAACAAAAATATACAGTGCATCCGGAAAGTATTCACAGCGCATCACCTTTTCCATATTTTATGTTACAGCCTTATTCGAAAATTGATTAAATTCATTTTTTTCCTCAGAATTCTACACACAACACCCCATAATGACATGAAACAAGTTTACTTGAGGTTTTTACAAATTAATTAAAAAAAAAAAAGAAGAGATCACATGTATATAAGTATTCACAGCCTTTGCTCAATACTTTTTCGATGCACCTTTAGCAGCAATTAGAGCAAATTTTAAGATCTCTCCAGAGATGTTCAATTGGATTCAAGTCTGGGCTCTGGCTGGCCATTCAAGGCTTCAGGACGTTCACAGAATTGTCCGGAAGCCACTCCTTTGATATCTTGGCTGTGTGCTTAGGGTCGTTGTCCTGCTGAAAGAGGAATCGTCGCCCCATTCTGAGGTCAAGAGCGCTCTGGAGCAGGTTTTCATCCAGGATGTCTCTGTACATTGCTGCAGTCATCTTTCTCTTCATCCTGACTAGTCTCCCAGTTCCTGCCACTGAAAAACATCCCCACAGCCACTGTAGGGATGGTATTGGTCTGGTGATGAGTGGTGCCTGGTTTCCTCCAAACGTGATGCCTGGCATTCCCACCAAAGAGTTTAATCTTTGTCTCATTACATCAGAGAATTTTGTTTCTCAGGGTCTGAGAGTCATTCAGGTGCCTTATGGCAAACTCCAGGTGGGCTGCCATGTGCCTTTTACTAAGCAGTGGCTTCTGTCTGGCCACTCTACCATACAGGCCTAATTGGTGGATTGCTGCAGAGATGGTTGTCCTCCTGGAAGGTTCTTTTCTTTCCACAGAAGACCTCTGGAGCTCTGATAGAGTGACCATCGGGTTCTTGGTCACCTCCCTGACTAAGGCTCTTCTCCCCCGTTCGCTCAGTTTAGATGGCCGGCCAGCTCAAGGAAGAGTCCTGGTGGTTTTGAAATTCTTCCACTGGAGACCACTGTGCTCATTGGGACCTTCAAAGCAGCAGAAACTTTTCTGTAACCTTCCCCAGATTTGTGCCTTGAGACAATGTCTTGGAGGTCTACAGACAATTCCTTTGACTTCATGCTTGGTTTGTGCTCTGACATGAACTGTCAACTGTGGGACCTTATATAGACAGGTGTGTGCCTTTCCAAATCATGTCCAATCAACTGAATTTACCACAGGTGGACTCCAGTTAAGCTGCAGAAACATCTCAAGGATGATCAGGGGAAACAGGATGCACCTGAGCTCAATTTTGAGCTTCATGGCAAAGACTGTGAATACTTATATACATGTGCTTTCTCAATTTTTTTATTTTTAATAAATTTTCAAAGAACTCAAGTAAACGTTTTTCACATTTTCATTATGGGTGTTGCGTGTAGAATTCTGAGGGGAAAAAAATAATTTAATCCATTTTGAAATAATGCTGTAATATAACAAAATGTGGAAAAAGTGATGCGCTGTGAATACTTTCCGGAACTTAAAGATCTGAAACATTTTCAACATACAAAAAGGCCCATTACTCTCAAATATTGTCCACAGATCTGTCTAAATTTGTGCTAGAGCACTTCTCCACATCGCCGAGATAATCCATGCCACCTCACAGGTGTGGCATATCAAAGTGCTGATTAGACAGCATGAATATTGCACAGGTTTGCCTTAGCCTGCTCACCGTAAATGGCCACTCTGAAATGTGCAGTCTGATCACACCAAGCATGAAGTCAAAGGAATTGTCAAAGAAATGCCCAACTTTTGAGGGAGTGTTCAATTGGCATGCTGACTGCAGGAATGTCTACCAGAGCTGTTGCCTGTGAAATTACTCTACCATAAGCTGTCTCCAAAGGCGTTTTAGAGAATTTGGCAGTACATCTAATCAGCCTCACAACTGCAGACCACATGCAACCACACCAGCCCAGGACCTCCACATACAGCATGTTCACCTCCATGATCGTCTGAGGCCAAACACCCGGACAGCTGCAGCAACAATCGATTTGCATAACCAAAGAATTTCTGCACAAGCTGTCAGAAACCATCTCAGGGAAGCTCATCTGCATGATCGTCGTCCTCATCGGGGTCTGACTACAGTTCATCTTTGGAACCGACTTGAGTGTGCAAATGCTCACATTTGATGGTGTCTGGCACGATTTTCACTGATCAGGGCAGATGGCAGACAGCGTGTGTGGCGTCGTGTGGATAAGCGGTTTACTGATGTCAACGTTGTAGATCGAGTGGCCCACGGTGGCGGGGGGGTTATGGTAAGGGCAGGCGTATGTTATGGATAACGAACACAGGTGCATTTTATTGATGGCATTTTGAATGCACAGAGATACCGTGACGAGATCCTGAGGCCCATGTTGTGCCATTCATCCATGACCATCACCTCATGCTGCAGCATAATAATGCACGTCCCCATATTGCAAGGATCTGTTCACAATTTCTGGAAGCTGAAATCCCAGTTCTTGCATGGCCAGAATACTCACTGGACATGTCATCCACTGAGCATGTTTGGAATGCTCTGGATCGGCGTATACAACAGTGCATTCCAGTTCTTGCCAATTTTCGGCAACTTCGCACAGCTATTGAAGAGGAGTGGACCAAAATTCCACAACTTACAATCAACTGTATGCGACGGAGATGTGTTGAACTGCGTGAGGCAAATTGTGGCCACACCAGATACTGACTGGTTTTAAAGACTTTTCATCTGTTTTATGTCATAGTTGAGTTGTCGTCAACTCAGTTGACGACAACTGAGTGTAGATGTGGTCTAAACATTCAACAATGTCAGATTTATCAGACCAAAACTTCTCAGTTCAGATAATCTATACACAGGCAGCAGTCAACTTTCATGTAATAAGGCTTAATCTTGACTTTTGGTGATTTAGGAGTGTTTGTTTTAAAACAGCTATAGTTTGCTGTAGTTAGTCTTAATACTGGGCCACTCGCTGCCGGTTAGGCTCCTTGTTTGTCATTATTTTTGCATGCATACTAAATTCACCTATTGGTAAAATAAAATGTAATCCACCTGCTCTCCTGCACTGAAAAAACAACCTTCCTGGCTGAATGACAGGCTCATGCTGAGGTTAAATACATGAGGAATGCTGTAAGTGATTTAATCTGTGATTAAGGCTTTAGGAGATATGATTTCTTTCTTTTCATAGTATTGCTACACTGTTAATTGTCATGGTGTGTGGGCATGCTAGGAGGACACAATGCAGGAACCAGCTTTCTTTAGTTAACAGAAAGGCAAGAGTCTGATCCAAACAAAAACAAGCTTAGTTCAAAACACTACTAAAGGGTTGTTCCCAAAGGACTCTGTTGGAAATCCAAACTCACGAAAAGCCGCGCCGAGTTACAAGATGCTTTCAAGCCTACATGCACAGAGGCCAGTACAGATACTCCACTTTTGTGAAGCTGCTCCTAGAGGGGCACTCACAGTTTTAAGCCTGTGTAGACAAAGGGAAGACACTAAGTGAAGGCAAAAGGTGTGCATGAATGAAATCACGCTGCTCTGCTGGAACGCGCTGAAGCCACACACACACCAGACTTGTGCACACTTATACACTTGCGAATGGGGCCGCTGGGGGCGTAACGTTAACAAGGTTAACAAAAACCGATTCAAAATCCTCCCTTTAACGTATCCAAGAGCTGGATGTCAGGATAAGGAACTGGTGATTTACTCTCTACAAACATGGCTCTAGCTACAATATTTGTTGTCTTTTCTGCGCAGAGGATGCTTTTTGATAGAGAAAAGCTTTCAAGGATTGTCTTTTTTCATATCATATTCTATGATTTTGTTTAATATACATTTTATGATTATAGACTTCATCAAAAGGACAGCTTTATCAAAGAAGTGATTTACTGAAAAACTAAATTGGCAAAGAGCACTTGATTTGGAGAACTTATAAAATTTTATGTGGAATGTAAGAATGTGGTGTATCTTGAGATCTGAATCATTTTTCCCCTATAGTGGGAGCAGTGAAAAAAATAGGGAGAATGTTGCTGGGAACTATTCTGGAAATTTTATCAGCAAAAATGTTGGTAACTTTGTTTAAATGGTCAAGTGTAGACGGTTAACATCTTAAATTGATCTAAAGATCTGTTAACATCACCTTGATATTTCTTCTGTCTAAAACTTAACCTCAGCTCATAGTTTGTGGCTTTTCAGTAGATCTAAAAAGGTCTGTATACACAGTCAGCCCATAATTATTGGCACCCTTTAATAAAAATGAGTTTTAATGTTCTTTAATTGGCTCAATTTCACACTGAAAATGTAAGGAAATAATTTATTGGATTTGGAAAAAAAGTCAATCTAATATAAATGTGTCTCAAGTCGTGGCAAGCTTGCGTTTAGTACTTTACGTTTACATTCACGACATTTAGCAGACGCCCTTATCCAGAGCGACGTACATCAGTGCTTAAAGTAATCCACAACTGCTCTTAAACCTGTTAAGCTATACTCAAATCAACAACAGCTATTTAACCAAGTTACTGCTGGCCAAGTTAACCATAACAAACAAAACAAACACCATAACAAACTGTCAAAGAGAAAAGCAAGTCAGAGATTAATACACAAGTAAGTAAAAACAGTAAAACTGTTAAGAGGGGTTTGTAAATATATTTGTAATATATTTACAAAATATATTTGTAAATATATAGAAAAAATGTATGAGATCCGTGGGAGGACTGGCTAGTTGCCAAGATGCTCCTTAAAGAGGTGGGTCTTCAGACGGCGCTTAAAGACAGCAAAGGACTCCGCAGATCTGATTGCAAGAGGGAGTTCATTCCACCACTGGGAGGCCAAGACCGAAAAGAGCCTAGATGCAGGTCTTCCTCTTCTTTTGAGCAACGGAGGCTCAAGACGCGCTGTGCTTGATGCCCTGAGAGGACAAGAAGTGACATGGTTCTGTAGCAGACGCATAGTGTGTGAGAATTTAGGAAGATTGAAGACTAACCTCGCAGCTGCATTCTGAATGAGCTGAAGTGGTCTCATTACCTTCATTGGCAGTTCAGCCAGAAGAGAGTTGCAGTAGTCCAGCTTAGAGATGATCAGAGACTGGATGAGTAAATGGGTGGCTTCCGTGGTGAGAAAGGGTCGGATTCTTCTGATATTGTACAGAAGGTCTCTGCATGTCCTGGAGAGGTGGTCAACGTGCGACAGGAATGAAAGTTTGTCATCCAACATGACACCAAGATTTCTTACCTTCTTTGAGGGGATGATAACAGAGTTCTCAAAAGAAACGAGGAGGTTGTGGCTTGGTGATGGAACCCCTTTGATGAAAAGCAGCTCAGTCTTGCTGGGATTCAGCTTAAGGTGGTGGGCTGCCATCCAAGAGGAAATGTCAGCCAGGCA
>JBBJLR010000133.1:26329972-26345340 GCA_037577145.1 Brachypetersius gabonensis | reverse complement strand
GTTTTGGACAAAGCGTGTCCGAGCAGGACAATCAGAAAGTTGAGCCTATCCATTACCTATGTGTGTGTGCATGTGTATGTGTGTGTGTGTAGCACAGTGTGTGTGTGTGTGTGTGTGTGTGTATGTGAGCGTGAGTGTGTGTGTGTGTGTGTGTTAGTGTGAGTATGTGTGTGAGTATTTGTGTGTGAGTGTGTGTGTGTGCGAGTGTGTGTGTGTGTGAGTGTGTGCGTAATTATGTGTGTGAGTGTGTGCGTAATTATGTGTGTGTGTGTGTGTGTGTGTGTGTGCGTAATTATGTGTGTGTGTTATTGTGAGTATTTTGTGTGTGTGTGTGTGTATGTGTATCCCAATACATTTGTTCACAGAGTTTTGTATGACAACTCTGTCCCAATACTTCTGTCGACATTGTTCAGATCTTACATGTAAGTCATTGGGGGCGTGGCCTGAGGTCCCATATGAACTTTCATGAGGTTTGGTCACTGTGTGGAGACTGACACTCTGGTCTCCCAAAACTGCATTCATTTCAATGGGGTGAGAAATGAATGCAAGTCAATGGGGGAAAAAGGGATGCGCGAAACACAAGGAAAAAATGAGTGTTGGTCATCAACGACTGCATTTGTGTGTCGGGGACATATGCCTGATGCGTCACAAGAAGTTTGGTGGGTTTTGGTGTCCGAGCAGGACAATCTGAAATTTGAGGCCTATCCATTCTCTATGGTAGGCCCATAATAAAGATTTCGAGGTGAATAATAATATATTAATAATAATAATAATAATAATAATAAATAAAGAAAAAAATTTAGGTGAATAATCGCTTGTGGCTGCCATTAGAATGAATGGAGCCGAAAAATTCGAGGTGAATAATAATATGGGGATGCCATTTTAATGGACAGGCCCATAATAAAAAGTTTTTTACGACGGTTACATAAACCAAAGGAAATTTCCCACACGTGGGACTAATAAAAAGGATTTTACCTTTAAGACCTAGGACCGATCCGGCAGCGAAATGGCGGATGCGCATGCGCGGATTGGGCAGCCGGCACGGCTCGGGTGCTGTTTGGGGCAGAGGTTCGGATCTCGGAGCTTTGAACACCAGCCGCCATTTCAAACAGGACAGGGATGTAAGGCCTAAATCGCTTAAGGGACATTTTATGTTAGAGCCTTTGCTTTGGCTCTATATTATTGCTTTTTTCGAGCAAACAGGCCACATAAGACTAGCGAATCCATCTCTCCTGGTTTTCTCTCTCGAGGTAAGATCCGTCTCACTGGTTTATAATTAATCTGACTTTGTCTACAGCAAACTTAACCATGAGCTGGTAATTCACAGCACCGCTAACTTGCGCCTCATTGTGTTTATCCTTATCTCAACATCAGCAGATATTTACAACCCTTAGCCGTGTGCCTGTTATATAATGATTCCATGTAAAATGTGTAAAACGTTCTTTTGGCCTCTCATTTTCTTGATTTGGCCTCACTCTGTACCCTCCTCCTTTAGCCCTGCGATCGCGATACATGTAACTTTTTTGTACAATTTGAATATAGTGAAAACAGTTTTTTATTGCAAGAGCAGCTGTAGCCATCCACATTATTAAAGTTAACTGATGTATTTTACTTGAACGTTAGAACTTTTTTATTCTAAAGGAACCAAACAAAACCACCGTATATTTATTTTGTTGCTTGCTTATTTATAATATCGTGCATGACACCACTACATGGGAAATGGGCGAGTGTGTGGCCTACTTTGGACCTAACAACATTGTCAAGAATACTCGTTTCCCAAAGTTATATACGGACGATTCGTATATTTCCCGAACAGTTGTCTTTATGTGAATTATGTTGTGAATGTTGTTCAGCGTTTTGTACACTAAACATAACCTGTTCACAGTCATATTAATTGCTTAATTACATTATAATTAATTGAAAGTGAGCATATCTGCCATATAGGAAAATAAGGGTAAAAGGCCAATCATGCAGTAACTATCATAAACTATTACTATAATAAACTTATGCAGACTGTACGGTTGTAGGGTTTTTCACACAGTATTTTTCAAATTTAAACTTTTAACAATTGTTTGAATGAACTGATCTTGTGTGCTGTATTTTGGCTATTTAACAGATGGAAGCTGATGCGGCAGAGCAGGTACAAGAGTCCACAGGGATAACAGATATCACAGAGATGCCTGCAGAGGAAGAACTATCTAATGACTCTAGTAAATCCAGGTAGAGCAATTAATCCATGCTTCTAGTGTCACTTCCGGTGTTTTATCTGTGACAATGTACATCTTTTGACGGAAACTTGTGTATTTATTTTTTTATTTCTACAGAGGTCGCGGATTCAGTGGGCGAGCTAGAGGTGGCCGGGTGGGCCGCGGAGGCCGTGGTGGACGTGGAATGATTTTTAAAGGGTTTGGCCCAGTGGGGCAAGGAAGAGGGAGGAATCGTGAAGGGTTCATGAATGGATTTGGACCGATTAGGTCTCTTTTAGTCACCCTAGAGTTTTTGAGTTTCTTTTAAAGCGTCTTCAGTGCTCTTAAAGGAATAATTTGGGGAAGAAATTTAATTTACATAGTTTTCTTCTTGCTCCCAAATGCAGTGATTTAGCCATAGCATGTTTGGTGGGAGAAGATTGGTTCGTAAGTTTTACGCTGGGATTACAAGGGTTGTGTAGCTATCTTGGCTTAGAATAAGTTGTGTAAATGTCATTTTTAAGTAAGCTTTTTTCTGAGAATTATTAATAAATGAATTATTAATAACTTGGTTTTCTTAGAAGGGGAATGGGCAGACCACGACCATATCCAGACATGCGTGGCAGAAAAGGCAGGGGTGGTCCCATGGGAATGAGCATGGCCCCGGCCCCACCCCCACCACCAATGCATCTAAGGGTACCTCCCCCTCCCATGCACAGGTACATATCTCTGTAATTTTCTAAAATGTGGATGATTTTTTTAAGCGTCATAATTTCTGTAAAAGTGGTGTAAATAAAAAAAAAAATGTTCGTCACGTTTTGTCTCCAGTCTTACCCCATGTTTCATGTTAAAACGAAACAATAAATTGACGCGTGATATCGCTCTCTGCAACAGTTTGCCAAGCCTTGTGAAGAGTTTCAAACGAAACTCAATCTGTCGTCACTGCCCTCGATAGAGATGTGGTGGTTGTGAATGAGAAGATTCTTTGACTAAATTTGGGAAAGCAAAGAGCCGTTTCGTTATGGACATTGATTATATTTGGCCATAATAAAACCCTGTATTATAGATGCAGCTGGTCATGTAGTCTAGTAATATTTAGTGTTAGAATTATCCACAACTATTTTTGTCTAGTTTTAGTCAATAAAAGTTGTATTTTAGTCTCCTTTTTAGTGATTAAATTCAAATTCTATTTAACCCAGTCAATATAGTATAAGTACCTAATAGAATAGAGCCAAATCTAAATTTTCTTTTAGTCAAACTTATTTCATAATTCAAACAAGGTTCTCTTATTATTATATTATTGTTACCTTATAGACTTCATAAACAGAGACACTTTATAAATTTATGACATTTATTTTGCCAACCAACTGTGTTAGAACTTAGAAGTACATAGACATACATTTAAAATAATTAAATAAATAAACAAAATAACACCACATCACTAAAAAGTGCAAATAAAATGAAATTTGTGTCTATTGCCTTCACCTTCAGTGCTGGCCTGAATTATTTTTTTTTAATTCCTGAACAAATATATTCTACACAACCAAATCAGAACAATTTAGGATCAGCTTTTATTGCATGGATAAGGGAAAGACTGCCTATCAAAATGCTCTGTGTGTGCGCGCGCGCGTGCGTGCGTGTGTGTGTGTGTGTGTGTGAGAGAGAGTCCTTGTGTGTATGTGTGAAATTTCTCTCTCCCTGGCGCTATATTGCCTTTCCGTCCCATTACTTTTGCGCGCTCTAGATTTAAGTCATTACCTCTCCCTGGTGGTATTGGGACGAACGCCGTTCAACTCTAAGGTCGAGCGTCCCAATACTTTTGTCTCCGCTCCCTATCGTACAGGAAATGACGTCTCGTTTTAGTGAACGAACATGAAGAGACATTTTAGCTTAGTTTTTATTTTGTAAACCACATTTAGTCTCGTTCTTATCTGTCAGCAATATTACAGGATATATTTCGTTATCGTCACATGACCAGCATTTACGTTGCGTCTTGTTTTAGTCACGTGATAAATGTTCGTTGGCGACGACATTTAGTCATAATTTTCGTTGACGAAAGCAACACTAGTAATATTCAAACAATTCTTCATCCTTACCAGGGTTTGTCATTTGACAGGTTTTGAGAAAGCTGTCCTGTGATCTGTGTCATGGTAGTTTGGTAACAGATTCAGTCCTTTATATATTTAATACATACATACATGCTGAGCCACTACAGTGATGATACAGTATCCGTGTGTGAGAGAGAAAGGGAAATTATTTATTAAGCTTATGTGTATACAATAAAATATTTGTATTTTTTGTCACAGTCTTTGTTTTCATCAGAAGACCATGTCTACCTGTATTAGTTTACATGTTGCTTTCGCCAAGCACAGAGGTATCGCGTGATCGCGGAATACGGCGTCTACTCTGTATGTCTATGCGTATGGGAGCCAAAGGAGCCGGATCTTTTTAGTGATCTAATCCAAATGATCCGATTCATTAAAAAGAGCTGGAATTCCCATAACTAATCACTTGATGGTGTAGAAGGAACAGCAGTGTTGGTTGAACGTACGCACATTGAGGTCATTTTTCTTGTACTTTTATTTTAATTTCTCTTGGTTGTGAGAGTCGCAAAATAAAAAATCTAGTCATATTGGCGATCGTTTTAGATGCCACCTGGAGCCCTGCTGCACTTTCACCATTTGTAGCATTAACACAAATGGCATGGTTATACGTGTTTTGCTTTTTTGCATATAAACAAACAATATTGTGAGAAAGTAATATTTAGGATTGGATAGCCAGAATGCTTCACATCCTAGTACAACCTTCAGTGAAGAGTAGTATTTTCACAGCTTTTCTAACCTGGTAGGCATGGCCCACCTCCACCACCCCCACCAGGGCATCCAGCTTTCAGAGGACCTCCAGTGCCCCTGAGAGGACGGGGCATGATGCCACCTGGTCCACCTGGACACTTCCACTCCAGAGGGTAAGACCTGCTCCTAGATTCCTTCTCTTGCCCATCTTTCCTCTCGTTTTTTTTAATTTGGCTATACTTCTGTACATCTCATCATTGCATTTCAGTATTTGTAGTGCAGAGTAAAGACTACTGATTTTAATCGGTAGGGAAAAATCATTGCTCAGTCGAATGAAAACAAAAGATTATAATAAATGAAACTATTGTGTCGGACATGAATTCATATATAAGTGAATAATGCATGAATATTTGTATTTTAGAAAATTTAGTTTTTAAAGAGAAAGTAATTACAAGTTGTGGTACGGGCCCTTTATTTTAAATGAAACATCAGAATCCAAATGTGTAATTTTATCCTTTCATGCAGCTACCACAATGGACCACCCCCTCCACCTCCCCATCTGCCCCCAGGCAGGGGTCAGCGCTGGCCGGGGCCCCCAGGTGGCCGGCGATTTTAAAGCAGCTCAAACTCGCGTTCTAAATAATTAGTCTATATCTGTAGCACAGGGTTACAAGTGGGTGCCAGTAATTCATGTCCAAATTGACACTACAGTTTATACTGATCAGCCATGCTCCATTTTCTACATAATTAGAGGGAAGGCCTCTAATAATTTGTGTTTTTAAAATCATATCTTGTTCCAGTTTTATGCTATGAAAAGCTAATTCTGTATCCTCCTAAACATTGTGTAGTTTGTTTGGTGCTAATCCTGTGAGCCTTAATCTGTCTTTTTCCATAAATTGTGAGGTATAAATGCGCATTTGAGAGAATGAGAGAGAAACAAAAAAGTAAGTTGTGATCATACTATAGCCCTCACTTATCATTGTAAAAGTAGTATGTTTTGCTGGAATCCTTGGGCCTATCAAACTTCCTTATGTTTTATGGCTGTAGTTTCTTTTCTATAGATATAACTACGCAGTATTTATGAACAGCATTTGATGCTGTATGGTTATTTACAGAGTAAAGAATTCATTCTATATGTATTCGTGATTCAAAAGTTACTTAATATCATAAATGTGCAGCTATTATTAAATGAAAATATTGCTGTCAGCAGTTCGTTTTTCAGCAGTCCACTCTGTTGACTGAATTGATATTCATACAAGGAGATTGATTGTAGGATAGTACTACATTCACTGTGTTAAATGTTGACATGTTATCATTATGAACGTACCTCTACTTACTGTGATTGAGTTGTGTGTCAATTTGTCAATGTAATTTGGTTAAAAGTATCAGTTTTTTTGATATAGTCAAAATAAAGTTAAAATAAACTGACTTCTTCTTTTTACTGTTTATTGAAACACAGTACATTAATGTCCACTGATTAAACCTATTGACAAAAGCATAATACATTGGCATAAAATAGACCCTGTCATGGAAAAATCTATTTACATTCATGTATTGTATTTATATATTAATCATTTGGAACATTATCCCTCTATCAACCATTTAATGGGTGTGGGGGTGTGTGTGTGTGGGTGTGTATACTTCACACAACCAAAATTGAGTTGTTTTTTTTTCTACAGTATTTATTAATGTGGTAGATATTAGTTAATCCAGTGGATGTACAGATAATTCTAAGAAACAAAAATTACATGTTAAAAACTAGCCTTAATCTTCTCAATAATATGTGAATTGAAGTCAGTGGCATGTCTTCAATTGTGAATGTTTGTGAGATTAAAATATAAAAATGCTGAGTATTCCTGGAAAAAAAACAAAAAAACCAGAATCAAGTGTGGAATGCCATCACACACCCATCTAGAGGTGGCACCTTTGAATGATGAACTACTGGTAAGTTTATTCTTGCAGTTAATTGCCAAAGCTGTGTATAAACTTACCTGAAGAACAGACCAAGAACCAACATGATGCATCCAGATTTGTAAAGCAGCATATACAAAGTATTGAAAGCGCAACAAGCTTTGGGACTCCTCTCTCAACAGGTGTTGCACCTGATCTTAGCTTACCCCACTATCTCTGTTGAGTGCTTCTCTTCTGCTTCCTTTGCTGCTTCTGCTGCTAGCGTATGCTGTGATGCTGGACTGACTCTTCTTGTCTTCTGAAGGGGGACATAGTCACCCTTTTCGGAAGGCAGATGGACTCGGAGGCAGGACGCTCCCCCTCTTCTGTTCCCCCATGCCCCAGTGATGTACAGTGTGCCGCACCCTTTCTTTTCGAACCCCCCCCCCCCCCCCCCCCCCACCTCCTAGTAATCAAGGTGAGTCTTCTTTTGTGTCCAGACACCCTCCTCTTCTTAAATCCATGCCTTTCCCCTTCCTTCCCTTTCTGGGGGTCTCTGTTTACAGATGAACAATGAAGCACATAAACCTGTTGCTTCCCCAAGTCTGCACATCTGAGAAGGTAAGAATCCTAGATAGGATGTCGCAGGTAAGATCATAAACAGACTATTTTCAGTTTATGTACATCAGCAGTGATTTCTGAGGACACACTAACTTGCTGCCAAATTGTCCTAAGCAGAACAAGCCTTTCTCATTTTGCTTGATTCAGCCTGACATTTTGCCAGTTGTGAATGTGTGTACAGATGTAGCTGGATGTTAACCTGAGCTCGATGTTTGATGTATAGCAGTAAGCAGTGAATGTAGGATGGTTTCCAGTAGTTTTACCAGGTATTTGCTTTAGGCTAAGAGCAAAGAATGTTTGGCTGAAGTAAAACGCATCCAATTACCACGTACCCCAACAGAATCTGGTAATTTAACTAAATAGATGCATTTCGTTTAAAAATGCAATTTGTCACAAAATAGATATTAAGATTCCTTGTTTTCAAGGAATTGTGCATGTAAAGGTAGACTGAAATAGAATGACGAAGGAAAAAAAATTAAGGTGGATAAACATACAGAAGACAGAAGCCTTTTATACATTCAACGCTCTTATGATTAATTGGCTGGATGGTGTGGGTAAAATCTGTCCATTTTTATTTCAGTATTCAGTTGAAGAGACACTTATTTCTTGGCCAAGACGCAAAATGCAGCACTTAAATCAAGGAGTATTCTCAGGTCATTTACAACTTTCACCAGAGCTGTTTCAGTGCTGTGCCCTTGTCTAAAATCCAACTGGAACTTGATATATATTGTTTCCAGGAGGAAAGCCTTGATGTCATTTTAAAAGAAACACTTTTTTGCTCTTGAAAGGCAAATTGGAGATTGGTCTGTATTTACTGGGGGTACAGCTGAGGGTTGAGGGCTTAACTGCTGTTTTAAGTGTTTCTGGGAAAGTGCCTGTTACGAATTAGTAATTTATAATGTCAAATACAGGTAAAGATACTATCTTAACTTTTTTAAGGAAGGAGTTTGAAACGTAAAGGAGGTAAGTGGTCCTACTTAAGAGGTGCTTTAGTCAAAATTATACTTGTCTTTTCAAATGAAATTTTTATTGCAGCACAGAAAAACTGAGTTACAATGTCTTTGTGGAGTACGAGTTACACTGTAACATCTTATTTCTGAATTCTACCTGTGTATACTTCAAAACTACCGGGACTATTTGAGTTATTGCTGCCACTAACGTTTTGAGGTGAGAAGTACCTTCAGCATAGCTGTTTGAAATTTCTTTATATACAGTACGGAAGTTGTCAGATGCTGGGCGACTTCTGTGCTGGTACTTTTGCTTAAAGGCAACATGCTGTACATTTGCCTCAAATTAGCCTTTCAATTGTCTTCTTCAGTTCAGTTTATGCTGTTACTGTGAATTGTTTATTAAAGCTTTGCCTGTTTCAGTCTTATTGTTTGTCATGTATTTTGTATCTTATGAACTTCAAGCAAATTTGCACCCATAAACTAGAACAAACCAAACTTCATGGTTGGAAAGAACTTAGTGAGGGCACAAACATTACATTGCTTTAGTTTTTTGTAATAGTGCAGCAGTTACATCCATATGTATATTGAAGTGCATCCATATGTGCACAGTAGTGGCAATTCACATTATCAATGTTTTCTGTTCACTATAACAACTGCAAATCCATCAATTAAATAACATGAACTATTGAGTCAAACATCTTTCATGGTCATTAAAATGTGACACAATTGGCTTTACTTTTTCTATCAAAACACATTTAAAGCCTTTTTTGTAGACTAGTACACATGAATACCGCTCAGCCTTGACTTCTAAAGAAGCTACACATTTTCTACATGTTAGAGTCTAGAGGCCTAATTGCATTTGTTTGGACATGTGCTAAGGAGAGGTTCAGAGGATCCTGTAGGTGTTATTCAAGTTAAAAAGTTTTGGATTTTATCCAGCAGAGATTAAAGGAAGCAGGTAAAATAGTTTTTCACCCAAGGTCTACATTTTGACACTCATTTAGCTTTAATTCTTTCAACATGTATATTTCATTCCTGTCCTCAGATGAAAATCAGAATTAAAATTTGAATCAAATGTAATTTAATATGAGTAAAGTAACATCAGTTTGCACACATGCGTGCATATATACAAACAGTATTATACACAACTTGAGTTATTAGTTCTTATTCTTTAAATCATCTATACAGAGGTGGTTCCTTGATTTACAAAAAAATGCAAGCTCAGACACATTTAAATCCCCAGTACGTCCCAGATGGAGAACAAAGGTAGTTATTGGCTGGTGTGCTCCTCTTGGCTCCGGCCACCCCACAAAGGCATCTGGATATGTTGTGGAACTTTCTCCATTGCAGTCTATAAGAAGAAGTGTACAATTTATAGCTATTTTAGAAACATACATTTTGCAGTTAATTAGCAAGTCTCAGCCAACTTACTACAGTTTCTACATTCTATTTACAGAATAGAAATTTCCAACCCAGCAGCCAGTTATGCATCTTAGAGTATCTTTACCTACAGACATACGAACACTTACCTTCGTGATCTCCATTGCCAGTCCCTCAGGAAGGTTGCGCTGAAGATACTCCAGATATATCTGTGCAGTGGAGCCTGTTATCCTGCAAATCTGATAGTCAAAATATCTTGAATGCTCTGCAGTTTTAACTTCTACAAGCCATGAAACAGTTATCAAAATGTTATTTTTCCCCTCAGTACCATAAAATTACTAAAAGTGCTCACCTCCAGGGACATGTAGTGTGTTCTCATTTCGTACTGGACACGGTGTTTCTTAAAAATGTGCACAGACTTTAGAAGCGTAAGTCTCTCTATGTTTCTTGGGGGTTCAAACCTTCCGTGTAAACAAAAAAACCCAAATGTCACTACTTGGTGGTTCTATATAGGCTTACTCTCTTGCTTCTTGCAAACTGCATTACTTTTGACTCACACTTTAGCCAAGGTAAGACCAAGTTCCTTCGCCGCTAGAGTTGCAAACAACTCATAGCTGTCCAAAACAGCCTTATCGTGGCCTTTAACCAACACAGTCAGCTTCTTGAACAATGTGTCGGGCTCCTCTGTGACAGAGACCTTGAAAAAATAAAAGGAATAAACAAGAGCAACCTCAATTTTTTAGCTAAAATGCAAATAACATTTGTTATATGTAGCAGCGGACCCTGACATAGGAAATACAGGCAATTGTCTAAGGAGCCAACCTCCCTGACCCAGCATCAGCACACATGAAATTGTATGGTGTGTATGTGCTATAAAATAGTAAATGCTATTTGCATATTGTCTTGTTGAAGTTTGTATTTGTCAGTTGACGTTCAGCATCTATAGGGAAATTGTGTGAACAGATGTGGACACAAAATAGAGACAGGAAGCCTTACAAAGCACAGTAGACCCACTAATTTTATCATGCAGCTGACCATCCACTCCAACACACACTCGGCAAAGACTTACAGGTGAGGAGGACTGCGGCCCATAGTCAGGTCCTATGTAATGGAGGGCTGCATGCTGTTTTATAGCTGCACATACGTGGCCGCTGCAACCACAAATTGGAAAAAATATATTACGACATTCACATGACCTATTCTCACTCATTACCTGAAACTGGAAAATATTCCACGTGTTCGTCTGTTTGCTCTCCAAAAAGTGTTAATAGTAAAGAAACAGTATAATTACGAGAAACTCCGAGTACGAGTGCTCTCTGTTGAATTTACAAGATTACTGGCAGCAACCGATCCCATTTCAGAATTGATGCTCTGACCAAATAATTTCTCTCAGTCAAAATACCTAGCAACTCCTTTTATCTCATTATTACACTTTAAATGGCAAACATTTATAGACCGATGCGTTACTGAAAATGCTAGAAGCGACGTTTGACACGATGCTTTTTTTTATGCATCTCGTCACAGAAGGGGGATGCACGTGCTTACCACCTCTATATACACTCCATACGCGCATTTTGCACGTCTACATTATATCACATACATTTCTAAGCAAAGTTTTATGTAAAAACAACTTCAGCAAGTCCACGACTGCAGGACATACCGTGCTACTGCAGGTTGGCGGCGAATTCTGCAGACACGCCGCTGAACATCAACCTGAAGAGCAGACGAGGGTTAGGAGATCAAGACCAAAAATTATTGCTGATTAATTTTTTAATGATTTGCTGTACCTTAGATGACAAGTCTTGAATTGCTCTTGACAAAAGCCGTGTTCCAGCTGTCCTCATGGACGTCGCCATACTTCCTCAGCATCACCGGAAGTAGACGAGCCGGTGTCGGTGACGTTTTGCTGCGTCCGGAATCGCATCCTACTCGAGTAAGTGCTACATTTGAATTTGAACGTACTGCTCTACCGCTAAAACAGTACGTTCTATACAGTACGAATGATGGTTGTAGGAATGGAATTCGGACGTACTACACCCGCTGTGTTGATGTCACGTGTCATGTGTCGTCACTACAATGGCACTATTATTTACTAGAACTGTAAAGCAATTAAATAAAATTAACTAGTTAATGACAAATCTGTAAAAAAAAAATGAATCGCGATTCTTAGTCAACCCAATATATAATAAACACGCTAAGTCATCAATTTTACAAAGAAGGCTTTGTTTATTTTTCTTTTCCCAACTCTGTCACACTTTTAAAAGCTGTAAGATAAAAACAAAACTTACTTTTGAATAGAAAATGCATAACATTTTCAAACCTGAGAGAATCTCTGTCTTGAGACAAAAACATAGCTTTAAATAACTTAAATTAAAGGACAAAGTCTAACAAAAGTCCCGCCTCTCGCTCCAAACTCCTGCAACGTTGACTGTCGGAGACCCCGCCCCTCCCCCTGCCCCGCCCCCTCCGCTGTCGCTGCCACACCGGGACGCTTATGATAGTGATGCAGTGCTTCGGTGGTAATTGAATTCACTTTTGCAAAGCACACATATTACCCTTGTCTTTTCCAAATCCCCCTCTGGTAGTAACTTAAAGCGAAATTGTCCATTTAACAGCGTGTGTTTATCTTCCATCGCTAGCTTGACTGAGCAGCAGCATTGGCCACATGAAGTGGCTTCTCCTTCTGCTGGTCGCTGGGTAGCATAATACTGTCCCCACTGATAGTGTGGTACTGCAATACAGAGGGGCATTTAATTTTCAAATTAATCGCGTGATCAATTTATTTTAAAGCGTTATAGAAAATAAATTAATGCAAATAGTTAGCGCGATAGTTTTAACAGCCCTATTATTTACCTTTACAGAGGGCATTTTCTCACTAGTGTAATTTAATCACAACGAACAACGTTTTCCTTAAGGTGCTTATACTTGAAAAGAGCCGCGTCTCTGTTTTCCGCCATTTTTCGAATATGATGCCAACTCTCCCACTGCCTTATGGAATAGTAAAGTGTCCATCGAATGCCTACTACAGAATTCTGCCGGAAGCAGTAGGTCATCCGGGTTCATCTCGCCTACTGTTTTTTGAATGCTATGAATTCGGACATACTACTTTCCTCGCATACTGTTTTTTGTATACTATATAGTAGGGAAGTATGCGATTTCGGACGCAGCGTATGGCTACGCTAGATTGATCCCGTGGAGATTCCAGTGCGATTGGAAGTGCAAACAAAATCACTTTTAAAAACGTGATTGGGACGGGACTGGAAAAAATTTAAGCGGGAGTGGGCGGAACCAGGAAATTTAAGTGGGCGGGACCATTGTTTTTTTTTAAGGTAACTGACAGATTTTAGCCCAAAAAAACAACAACATGGGAGCGGGAGGGAATGGGAGTCATTCTTCTGGGATTGGGACGGGACGGGATTTTCCCCCAGTTTTTTTATGGGATTGGGACAGGACGGGATTTTTTTTTATGGGAGTGGGACGGGAAAGTTTTGAAAATTCGACTCCCGTGTCACTCTCTAATGTGTACTAGGAAAGCCTTGAGGCCAAAATACATGAGGCTTAATAAATATTTGGCATAAATGTAATTTCAGTTCATCCTGCTATTTCAGTCATTTTAGTGATTAATATTAATGTGATATATAGTGATTAATGTACATAAGATCTAGATTGTTTATCATATTGTATTATTAATTTTTACACTTGTGCTTGTTCACATACTTGGCCAATAAATGAGATTCTGTTTCTGATTCTGATTTATGTTCACTTAATTGAAGTTCTTTCTGTGTAACAATAATTTGTTTTTATATATATATACACACACACACACACATATATATTTTAATATTATTTTAATAATAATAAATGTAACAATAACCACAACCTATGTACTGGTTTGAAAAGATTCTATAAATTGTCTGCTCTTATGCGTGTTTTTTTATTATTTTGTTGTGTACAGTGTCCTTGAGTGTTTTGAAAGGCGCTATTCAAATAAAATGTATATTATTATTATTAATTACATGTTTAAATAATATTTAAATAGTTAATAAAAAGTCTTGTACAACAGTTACATAAACCAACATACATTTTCCCCTTGTGAGACTAATAAAAGTTTGTCTCATCTTTAAGACCTGGGACTGATCGGGCAGGCGTTTTTAATGTGGGGGTCGCCAAATTGTTTCTGTGTATCATCTACACAAATACGCCCACTGAGAAAAAGTTGACTAGTCATGTGTTTTATTCCTCCATCTCTGCCTCGGATTGGCTGACGCTGACACACGTTCCTTGATTGAATCAATTATTATAGTCCCTTCATAAAAAGGGTGGTAACATTGGCACAAGAGGAATCTAAACACAAGACCACGACAACACGAGAGCAGCAGAAAAGACAGACACACACCACATGTGTGGAAATACTTCACTCTAGACACACAAACACAAGCACGGTGACCTGCACAACCTAACAGTATCAGCGTTCTGCAGGGCAACTGAAACGGCATCTGCTAGCTAACATGGCTAACGCTAGCACTGTAGGGAGTCATCCTGCCATGGCTTAAACTGTTCCCACTCACAGTTGTACACTTAAATTTACCAGAAAGTTAATGTTACACACAACTTTTAATAAAACTTGCTCAATGTTGGACACCTGTGTTCCTCTGCTGCGTGTGTGATGACATCATCAAACGACTCGACTTTGCTGACCGATTAGTTGTCTTTGCTGACGTAACTTGAAAAAATTAATGGCGTACATTAAATGATTATGAATCCTGTACCCGATACCTGTGGCATAGTTTGGATACATATAGTTCAGATTCAAAATCCCTGAATCGGGTGCAGACAGAGTTTGAATTACTACACCATGTTTGGGGGGTACTAACTTCATAACACTTCTATGACCATTATGGTCCGCTACTGCGTCAATACGAATAGTTGCCACCAGAGGGGGTCTGGGTCTTGATCAGGGGGTACAGTACCCCCCAATACCCCCCATAATTCGAACCATGGGTGCAGATCCAGACTCTGTAATAACATCCAGCATGATTATGCACTGTACTTTAACATCGGCAACTGTGAGTCTATCCATATTACATTCATATCCACATTAATACTTCACCCCATATAGTTCTTACATGTATATCATACATTTATGTATGTCTTGTTGGTAATGCACCCATAATTTATACCGTCATACTGTTTCTACTATTTTTACTATTTTTAAGGTCGGGCATTGCAAAAAGCATTTCACAGCATGTCGTACCATATATGATGGTGTATGTAACAAATAAAATCTGAATCTGAATTTGAGTCAAAAGCCTCTAAATGCCATCTACGTAAAAAATTATGATGCTGAGTGAATGCTCTCCACACATGTGTAAATCCATTCATTTGCTTCAAAAAACATTAAACACTAAATACCACTCTCTGCCAAATCTGAAATATCGATATGTTGGCAAAGTCTTTTAAATGCCACTTTCCTCTACAGTCGTGGCCAAAAGTTTTGAGAATGACACAAATATTAGTTTTCACAAAGTTTGGTGCTAAACTGCTTTTAG
>JBBJLR010000133.1:26280240-26295598 GCA_037577145.1 Brachypetersius gabonensis | reverse complement strand
CTCTCTCTCTCTCTCTCTCTCTCTCTCTCTCTCTCTCTCTCTCTCTCTCTCTCTCTCTCTCTCTCTTTCTGTTCTGTGCTTTTTCATTTGTCACATCTTGATCACTTTTATTCTATCAGCATCATGGCCTAGAAATACAACCACCCGATCTTTTGCTCTCTCTCTCTCTTCCTATTACTCTGTCTCTATCTTTCCTCCACTCCATCTCTCACTCTTTTCCCTTCTGTTCTCTCTCTCTTCCTCTCTCTCTCCGTGGGCGTGCCGATGCCGAGCAGCAGCCTTTTACCCATCATTTAATTTGCTCTGACAAAATGAATGTGTGTGTTTTGGGGGTGGACGCTGCTGTCCGATCAGAGATGTTGCTCCATTCGTTTAATGGTTGCTCCCGTAAGCAGCTGGATGAGAAAGTACTGTCTGCAGCGCTGGTCTGCTTCAGCGAACATGGCCGGACGTTAGTTTGATATATTGTGGGTTCTCCCGCTGCTCTGAGAACAGCACCTCTGGCCAAAGAGCAGACGAGTGTTTGGCAACTGCTCAGAGAGACAAACCTTTAAAGAATTTTCTCCTCCTTACGTCAAATATAGTTGAGCAGCAATGACATTTGGTGTTTGAAGAAATACAAAGATAATGTAGCTAACTAATAATGGCTCCCCACTAGTTAGCACCATGTTGAGTTTGAATTTCTAATAGACTTGCTAATGTGGGTTCAAAAGCTGTATGATTATCTTTCAATCTTCTCTTGCACAACCTATGTCCTTTTTGTCCCTCACTGGACTGGGTACTTCACTCAGTGGCAGAAAGTAGCACTCACTCATGTCTGCAGAATATGTCTATTTAATTATACTAGACACCCTTCTAGAGAAGCTCCTCTTGTATAAGGGCTCCTTGCTGGGTATAGTGTGAGTCTATAGCCTGCAAAGACTAACAGACTGTATTATGTTTGTATTAGCCATCCTCCATCCTTCATCAGAGGTCAGTGTGTGAGCTCAGAGCTGTTCTCGGGTGGAAATTTTTGGGTGGACCACTCTCAGGCTAGGGGTGACACTGATGACACTGTGCAAAAACCCATCAATAATACTTTGCCTAATACTCACACCAGCACCACACGCACACAAACTACTATGGCTGAGAAAGGCCCATCATCCAAATAACAGCAGTACCATGGTCAGAAACGGATCAATGATTAATGAATTAGAGAGGACAGACCTATACTATATGTCCAAAAGTATGTGGACATTTGACCTAAATGGCTTATTGTACATGTCCAAAACCATGAGCCATATGGAGTTATCCCATTTTGCATCTGGGGCAGCTTCCATGTTTTTGGTAATGTTTTTTTTTCATGAGAGTTTCTGCCCATTTGGTGTAAAGAGTATGATGGACACTGACGGACATGAAGACCTGGCTCACGTTTGATGGTGAGTAAAAAGTGGCCAGTGAGTAGAAGTACAAGGTTGGTGTTTCTAATAAACCAGTCAGTAAATATATAGTTAACCAAACACCAGTGTCCATGTAATCTAGAGCTAATAACACTCCTAATAACACCTTTATGACAGAGTTGTATTCTTTGAACATTATAGAACAATTTCTGCTGTTGTTACTGATTTAAAGAGGACTGTGGTGACCTTTTCCTCAGCACCAAGCAGTGGGTATCTTTTCTCTGCCATGTGAGCCATTTGAGTGCACAATATTTGTGAAATATGAGTTTTTGGACCATCGATAGCAGCCGTATGTGTGTATGAGAGAGAGACTAGAGGGTGTGTAATTCTAACAAGGCTTCTGCTGTGATGTCCTCCATGAGACAATGGTGTATGGTGATTCATGCACACACACACAGATTTAAAGTGTGAACCGGTGAAGGCACTTTGTCTGGGGCAATGGTAGTGTCTTTTTGAGACAGTATCTGTGCGTATAAATTAATTGGACACATCCTTACATCCTTACCCCAAATAGATCAGCCAAGGGGATACAGAGATACTCATGTTCGGAGTGAGGATGTCAAGTTAGCGCAAGAAAATTTCATGTGTCATGAGATTGGTGTCAATTGTATTAGTTTCAAGCTCAAGGCATGAGAGTCAGCAGGTCTGGTACGATTGTCTGTATAAACATTAACATGCCATTGCCAGGTCATAAACTGACTAAAATCCAGAGAGAACGGAATGAAGATTAAAATATAGCTTTAGTCTACCTGAGAAGTCAGGCCACAATCAGAAAAGAGTTAATGGTTGATTCAATGGTGCCGATTCATTTATTTAAAGGGGACATATTACGCAAAACTCACTGTTTGCATCCTTTTATATTTCAATTTGGGTCTCTAATACTCCTATAAACACTCCAAATGTCCAGTTTCCAAATATCCAAACACTCCATCCATCCAGTTTCTGTGAATCAACTGAAAGATTTTGGCTTCAAGAATCATATGCTTCTATGAGCCATTTGGACGGCCCCCCATTGTGATGTAATAATGGGAAATATACATAGAACCGCCCCTCATATTAGTTGAAGATCTGGCATTTTTGTCTGCTGGTTTTACAAGCATGCGTAAGACGCAGAGCGCTATGGCCACAGGCAGAGGCAAGTCACACATCAAGTGTTTATCTTGCTCTGGGTCTGACATATAGGGCTAGATAGCACCTCCATTTTAACATAGGATGGGTGCGGTGTGACCAGCAACAGCTTATTTGCATAAAAGTGACATATTTGTATAACCCATAGCCCCCTTATAATTAAAGTGAGTTTTGCATATGTCCCCTTTAACCCACAGAAACTGACCCACCCTCAGTTATCTCACCCACAGAAACCTGCATTCTTGGTTGCTTTGAGCCAATGATGAGTAAAGTGTGAGCAGGGTGTCCTTAGCAGAGCAACAGCTGATCATTTGTAATTGCAACACTGACGTCAAACCGCAGTGAATAAGAGCACACACCTCCAGTAACACCACCTACAACTCCTGCAGGAACATACACACATGCTAAAATCAAATCTGGCCTTACACTCAAAAATACATGGTCCTGATATGTGGTGTACATTAGGGTCACTAGGTTGAGAATCATTCAACACTCAAAAGGATGTAGCAACTTTGGTCAGATTTGACTTTAGCATGTGTGTATGTTCCTGCAGGAGTTGTAGGTGGTGTTACTGGAGGTGTGTGCTCTTATTCACTGCTGTTTGACGTCAGTGTTGCAGTTACAAATGATCAGCTGTGGCTCTGCTAAGGACACCGTGCTCACACCTTTTGAGGTGTAGCCCTCCAACACACTGCCAACAGCAAGAACCCAATAAGGCATTTGTCAAAATAAGAGTCCCAAACTGGCCTGCTTACGCTAATGTTACAAAACATTAATGTAAAAAACTACCAGTCAGGGGCAGACTGGCAATCTGTACATTGTGGAAAAGTCCAGAACGGACTTTCTTAAGTGCTCCTTAAGTGCGACATTGTGGAAAAGTCCAGAACGGACTTTCTTAAGTGCTCCTTAAGTGCGAAATCAGCTAGCAACAGCAGGTGGACCATCCATATTTAAAACCCAATGTAGACCTCTGCACACACACACACCAAGCACCCCCCCCCCCCCATATCACCCATGTTTAGTGGAGTTATGTTTAGTGGAGTTACTCTTTAAGTAAATGTTTTTCTAGCCTCACTGGGAAAAGTCAGAATGCCAGTCAATGTCAGTATATTAATATGCTATTAGCCTTTTTTGCTAGGAATATTAACTGTCAGTCCAGCTGTATTTTTTTTAGCATGTGTGTAGACAGCTGTTAGCTTCCATTCTTTTTTAGCTATGTTAGTATGTTTTTTATGTGTGGAAATGTTTTCATTACCATTGTAATGAAGCATATTTATCTTAAGCTATGTGTAAAGCTGTAATTCTGAAAGGTTGGCATCATGTTAACTGATGCACATTTGCAAATATTTATGTGTTTTTGCAGCATCAAATGTCAAATGGTATCATGCTAAATTATGCCATTAGCTTCAATTCAACCGAATTAGCATGTATGATCTATCTGTTTTTTAAGCAAACATTAGACTAGTTTTTTCCTTAGCCTCACCCATAAGGTCTCTGTGTGATCCAAAGCCACCTGAGCCTTTCCCCTTTTGTGCCTTCACTGTGCAGATGGCTGCCATGCCAGTGGGCAGACAGTTTCATTAGAGCGAATGTCAAAAAGCACTCGACTGATCTTGTATTGTGGGCTATCTGTCTTTTCTGTCACCCACACAGAGTGGAGAGGCAGTAAAGTGTGCAGAGAGGCGGCTTTAGAATAGCTTAGCCAATAATGGCTCCCTTCTCCACTTCACTTCAGCACAGAAAGGATCTCGCTTCCATTTTAAAACATCACATCTGCTTTTTTTTTTTTATGTTCAAAGCAACTCTGGCGCCGAGACATCACTTGACTTAATGTGATGTGGCCGTGAATGGCCGTGCTTTCTCCTGTACTATTCAGAGTGTGACGCTCCTTTTAAATGAAGTGGCTGAAGGAGGAACAATCTGATCTCATTGCTGAAGCAACTTTTGGAGCATTGCATTCTCTTTGATCTAAATGCAAAAAAGAAAAGGAAAAAATGCACTCTTGTAATGGCAAACCGTGAGGGAGGTACTGACAATCTGGTTCAGAGGAGAAAGAAAAATCACTTTCATAGCCCAGTCACCATAACATTGTGATTAAGGCTTCAAACTGGCTCAGTTTTCTGTGTCCATTTTTTGACCTCAGGCAATTCAAACCAGAGCAGAATACAGAGCTGCCAGAAATGTCAGAATTTACATCAAGGGGACGTGAAGTCAACAAGTGTGTCTGTGCTTGTGTGCATGCGGTTTGAAGTGATGCTTCACAGGCCATGCCACTTTCTCCTCTTGCGTCGTCTCTCTTCTTCCTCTTTTAAAGTCTGAAAGGCAGGGGTTCTTGCATTATTTATCTGCCGGCACCGTCGCAGTTGAATGACTGCAGAAAGAAATGACAATAAAGCCCACACTCAGCCATCATCTTCAGCAACAACAACTGAGACAATGCCAAAGTGTCACGATTGTCCTTTGAACTCTAGAGAAAATATGCAGATTTGCAGCTTGGCCAGTGTGCTCCTTATGCTAAACGGGTTCAAGAATTTCAAAGTGATTTCATGTGGGCAAAAAAGCTAACAAAAATTCACATGATCTTAATGTGGCACTAACACTAGCCAATTTGGTACTTTTTCATGAAAGTTTTCCAGATCTGTATACAGTAATCCCCCGATCATATAGTGAAAAAACGTGTTGTTGTGTTTTGTTTAAAAAAAATGCCCCAAATCTGCTCCCAGAAAATTTACATTTTATTATAAACTCAGTTTAATGCATTACACTTAAAGAAAATATAAAGTTAAACCCGTTTTTGAATTTAAATTCCCTGGGAGGTTGAGGGGGCGAGGTGAACGGTTTTCGGAGAATAAAACCTGATCTACTTTGGCTAAAAATAAAAATGAGGGCTCATTGAATTTGAGTGCTTTACCCGCTGAGATATGCAACTTGGAATGTCATGGGACAAAAGTTTTGGGACACTGCGGTGAGGTGAATGGGTCACCTTGTGTTAAAACATCCAGAAAAATATATTATTACCAAAAAAGGTGGAGGATATTTGCAGTTTCCACGTTATTGTGAGGATTTCCAGTTAAAAAAATGTGTGACTGAATCTGTGACTCCTGATCCGCGTAGAACTGGGGGATTACTGTATATAAAAAGATTTCTACAGTCTGGTGCGCAAAGCTAACAAAGTTGGAAATGAATGCAGTTTTAGTTTCAGGAGTGGAATCTGTAGCCAGATGGAAGCATGGAAATAGCTGCAGTATTAAAATTGCTGCAGTATAATCATGGTTACATGACTGCCTTGGTTGCTGTGTAAAATGTGAAAATGGGTGTAGCCTTTAGCATGTAGAAGTTAAAGTATTAACTAACACATATTCCTGAATTTATCAAAGACTGCTTTGTGTGGCAAGTTATTGAAATTCTCACAATGATTTACTCTGAGACGCTTAATTGGTTACATTGACCTTGGATCTACATTCACGGTCCGTTTTATCAGCTCCACTTACCATATTGTTGCAGTTTATGATTACAGACTGTAGTCCATCTGTTTCTCAGCATCTTTTTTCAGCCCTCTTTACCCAGTTCATCAACAGTCAAGTGGTCAAGACATTTAGATTTATGGCATTTGGCTGACACCCTTGTCCAGAGCAAGGACACAATGGTAGAAATGGGGGGCTTTGAACCTGCAACTTTGTGGTCATCGGGCTCATAGGCAAGTGCTTTACCCACTAAGCTACTTCCACCCCACAGACCCCCACTGGACCACCAACTATTTGTTATTTGATTGGTAGATCATTCTGAGCTGAGCAGTGACACTGATATAATAACAGAATGTAGGAAAATTGCTTTTGCTTATGTTTAGCATAATCATACCATTATGCCATAACTTTAAAAATGCATCCCTTTAAAAAGTATCACAATCGGTAGATGTTTTAAAGGTGGACAAAAGTGTACTTTGTTTTTTAATGGTATTATGAACCATATAAAAAGGGTCTGTTTTGTTTTCAAGTTTGCCTGGTAAAGTCTAGCCAGTAAGTTTTAGAGGCAATCAGTTACCACTTTCAGCCAATCAAAGCCTGCCGTAGCACCTGACAGTCTAGTATTTTGAAACGGTCAGCATGTAAGCTGCGGTAATGTTGTTACAGGGCTGATGACCTTTTATGAGCTGCTCTATGGAGATTACCTCCTGAGAATCTCTTGAACATTGTAACCTAATAAAATCCAAAGGATTGGTTTTAAAATTAATTAAGCCCACATTCTAAAAGCCGGGATGTGAACAGAGAGCCTGTCCACCCAAAAGGCTTTTTGTTCAGTTAGTTAAAATAGGCTTGTGTTTGCATAATACATCATTTAGAAATGGCGGAAACACATGTATTCAGAAAGAAAGTTGCAACAGCATTGCACTTGAGTTTGACATTGTATGGGAAGGAATGATTCTTGTAAGATTCAAGAAATTGATTTGAAATGCATTTCAACTTTAGTTTTAAAGTGGATAAAAATAAAGTTAATTTGAGTTTTAGTTGTACACTAACATAATTGAGTTAAATGGCCAAAGAAAGAAAGAAATCCAAACTTAACAAAGAATTTAGGTAAACAATAGGTAAAGTAAAAGGCTAACACTAGTAAAGGTACAACAGTTGCTACACTTACAATGCAGGATCAAATTCTACCCAAACTGATTACACACATACAAAAGGTGATTACTATATACTTACCTGTAGAGTATTTTCTAAAGTCCAATATAAACCCGAAACAAAACCTAACAAGTAGTAATAAAGAAAGATGTTTACTTTTCAACAGTTAATAACTGAGGCTTCATAACTGGTCCCACCGAACATAGTACAATGGTCCCTATACGCCTTTACTTACCATGTACTGCTGGCGAGATGGATCACACGTTGTTGTAGCTTAATGTTGTGCATTGACTTAAGCTTATTGGCAGTAGCATGAGGAAAAGTACCTCCATAGACCACCTTGGGTAAAAATATTTGATGTCTCTAAGTTGAAATGTCTTAAAACTGTGTAAAATGTAAAATAAAGGCAATAACAGCAGAACACTCAAAAAGCATTTGGGAAAGCTTTAAAGTCACACAGAACAAGCAAACAAATTGACTTTGAGCTACTACTAACTTTGAGTCTTACAGCTAACAAAATGTTGACTTAAATTAAAAGGTATTTTAAAGGACTAAATCATAGTTCACTTTGTAAAAGTGCTACACCCCTCCGACTCTGTAGATTACTAGCATGCTTTTTCCTACTCACACAGCCTGCTGACATAAAACTGCACTGAAAAAAAAC
The DNA here is from genome assembly GCA_037577145.1 of Brachypetersius gabonensis. NCBI lineage: Eukaryota > Metazoa > Chordata > Actinopteri > Characiformes > Alestidae > Brachypetersius > Brachypetersius gabonensis. The sequence continues at coordinate 26,287,748 of JBBJLR010000133.1, read as the reverse complement.
AAAAACAGGAGTGGGAAAAATGAAAAATACATTAAAGCAGCGTTTCAGCCTTGAAAAAAACTCAATATAATCTTCATAATGAAGGAACTGTTTTGCAGAATGATCAAAGCTTACCAAAAATACACACTTTACTTGCCAGTTTAGCTACATGACCACACCTGCTCTTAATCTGCCATTAAATGATGTTCCCTTCCGTGGCCAGAGCTGATGCTGAGGTGAAGAAACAGGTTAGTGAAGTATTCATTAAGCATTAAATTCAAAATCACAGCGATTTAATGGCATCCGCCACCTTTAGCCTCGCCAATTTGAATGCGTGGCGCATAAATAATTCATAGCGCCTCTGTGATGGGAATGCTCTAGAGTTGTAGTAACCTCGCTAAAAGTGTAATGGACTCGAGGCTGCTTTCATCATCTACTTTGCCTACAGGTACCTTAATGACTAACCTCAGCCAGGCAGCCTGGACAACCTTGTTTAAAATCCATCACGGTGTTGGAAAAACTTGTAATGACTGTTCTCCAAACACAAAAGGGACTGGGCGACGAACAGGCCACCATTTCCCCAGCCTAAATGCTATGTTGTTGCTGCTTTTTTCTCCTCCCGTAGCAGTGTGAGCTGATAGAAAGAGCATGAAAATGGAAATCGGAGTTGGCTCACAGCAACAAGACAATAACATGGTGTAATTTTGTCTGTAGCAGACAAACTTTGAAGGATACCTGGTGTCTGACAAGGTGTGAGGAGTTTAGATGGTGCATTTTCACAGAGATAAAAAGTCTTATTCATACTGGCCTTCTTTATTAGTCTTTGACATAATCCACCTGTCATTAACTAATGACATTTTACCCCTTTTGAGACAAGTGCATTCTAAAGAAACCCTGGAAATCTCAGCAATAGGGCACAAATCTAACTTTTTCCTACAAATACCAACAAATCTCAACAATGGACAGATACTTCAAAGCCTCTAGAATTTTCTTTCCTGTTTACATTAGTTCATTGGTTTTGCCAGTTTGTTGCTGGTAATTATAAGGGCTAACATTAGAACGTTTGTTGGAGAATAATCATGGTTGTTGGGGAATGATGGGATTTGATGAAGAATGGCATTGTTAAAGAATAATAGTTTGTCGGGGAATTAAGGTATATTGCCGTTGTTCCACTGGGACAAGGAACCGCAGCATACAATGAACAAACGTCTTTCCGTTACAAATACAGTAAACCTGAGCTGAACCCATGCTGACCGAACCGACTGCATCATGGCTTTGTAACAGGTCAAAATGTTGTCATCAACAACATGGAAAGAGGGAATTGTTTTTAACTGTACATGAAAAAAACAACAACTGTGATACATACTAACAACTCGGGAGTTTACAAAGTACAAGCACAAGTATTTGTTTGGGCTGAAAATAAATTTCAGTGGCAGTTTTTAACAACGTGAACACATTTATCATTAACACGCAGTAAAGGTATACCAGGCCTTTGATAACAAGTTAGCTGGGTTAGGTATTCCTCGCATAAATAAGGAAGACCAAGAACAATTTAAAGAAGCTCAAACCAGACTCTAAATAAGAAAAGACCACAATATCAAAAGCAGCTCTGGCAGAAAAACATTTAGCTGGTAGGACTCCCGGCCTAAAACTGTGGAGAAATAACTGACATGTCAGAAACACTGTTAACAGGCTGATACAGAAAATCATAGTGTGCTCTGTGCTTTCACAGTATGGTTTAGATCACTGGTTCCCAACCTTTTTTCCTTGAAGCCCCCATTGCCTGTGTCCAAGACAAACCAGCCCCTTCCAACCTCAACTCCTACCCACATAGATGCACAAATGATAAATTACAAACTTTTATTAGCAACAAAAGTGATTGTAGATTTTTGTTCTTATACTCTTATGCACACACACTTTTATGTTTTTCAGGCATTGGGAGTTTATGAATTTAATCTTTACAAATATCATTTTGGTAACCTCAAAAATTTGTGTGCACCCCCTGCGATCTCTAGCGCCCCCCTAAGGGGGACCCGGACCCCAGGTTGGGAACCACTGGTTTAGATACAGCACGCTTTCATTAAGAATAGGGAAATGTGCCTTTTTTTGGAGAATTATAGTGGAGAATGTGGTATTTCCAGGAGGATGAGAGTAATGGAGTTTCATGAAGCCGGTTAGTATTTGGAACAACATGGTGGTGTCACACAGTGATTTATTACTGTTTTAACTGTCTCTTTCATAAAAATGTATTTTATCAAGATGAGGCACTTGTAACCATTGACTGGGTTTCAAATGAGTTGCAGGATGCTTGATATAATGCAAATGAGGGGAAAATTAATTTCAGGTTTCTAAAAGTGCATGGTAACTTCAATCCCAGCCTTAATTTTTGATGATTATGATGATGATCCTGTTTACTCCGGAATGTCAGGTAGGGAAACTTTGATGGTGCGTATTCCCAGGATCTCGGTCACTTTATTTACCCTTTATGATGGTTCTGCATTAAGTGGACACTTGGGCTAATAAAACACATGAAATAAATAAAGAGTGCTTTCCTCACCAACATTATCAAAAGCTACATTTTATAGACTAAAACATGACGTGCTCTTAGTCAGAGGCGTGTTTATTTATTCATTTGCACATGTATTGATTCCTCAATTGATTTTTCTTTTTAATATCCTTATTTCACGTCACCCTCCCTTCATGTTTCATTTAAAATCTAATTTCAGACATACCATAAGTTCAAACGCCTGGAGACATCATAAGACAATTTAATATGGCACTCATCATAAAGCACTTCTAATAGGCAATTTTGATCCAATTATAGAATTATCTCTTTCATAATGAAAAATCAAACGGGGCATATACAGAGAGGTTTAAAGGAGGTTGTCATGGGAGCTTCTGCCGATTCAGAATCCGCGCTCCAGTCGTCAGTAAAATAGGTGATCCGGGCACAGCCTGAGAGGTCTCTGGGGTGGCTGACGATTGATAGACTGTTGCAGGTTAGTCTAGTGTAGGGATGTGAGAATTAAATGAATAAAAACCATAATACTTGGGTGACAAAAAATCTTAATTTATTCATTTTTAACTCATTTATCTCTTTGTAGTGTAACTGATCAGCCAAGATGTGCCTGGTGTTTGAAGTTAATTGGAGTTATGAGACTAATGTAGCTAACAAGGAATGGAGGCAGATGCCTTTTCAAATTGGCTCACTTGCCTCAAACTGTGTCAGTCAGCTACATGTGTGCAGTTTGTGTAGTTACTGGCTGTACAATGGTTGCTGTTGTTCCTCCTGTTCTTTTTTCACAGACTGTTGATGCTTACATTCACATCACCAAGTGGCAAAAAGTGATCAGGAATAGAAATGAAATCTTTTCAAATCATATCTAAGCCACTTAAATGTGTGATTCTGGATCAGACCTAAATGAGTGTGGTCAAATTTGAAAGTGTTCCACCTAAAGATAGACATGGATCACTTCTAAGCAAACAAAAAAAAAAACGTGTTGTAGAACATATACTCGCAAAAATGTATTATGACATTATTAATCAAGATAACAATAACGTTAACAGAAATATGTCAAACTATATTGCAAAAAGACCTACATACACAAGGCACCCGGTCCATGACACTTCTTGTCATCATCCTCAATTTATTATCCTATGTAGGAAGGAATATGCTTACCCTGAAGGATTGTGATAACGTGCAGCAAAGCCTGAGGGACGCATCTGTTTTAATGGCCTTTATTGTAAAGCCATGTGATATTTGTTCAGTGATGTAGCACAGGTGCCGTATTTAAATTCTTTCTTGTACTGCACAGACACATACACACAAACATGTGCGCACTCAGGCAGATTGTCTAAACTTCACATGAAAACTTATACCTTATACCAGTCCTGCAGTTTCCAGCTGGATCCTGGACTTACTGACTAGGAAACCTTAGTCAACCAGGACTGGGAGCAACATCTCCAGCCCCACCACGCTGAGCACAGGGGCCCCCAGGGCTGCGTGCTCTGTCCACTGCTGTTTACACTGCTGTATAACGATTGTGCAGCAGAGCATAGCTCAAACCACATCATCAATTTCACTGAGAAGATGTCCAAGGTGGGTTTGATCAGTGAGAATGATAGGGCAGTGTACAGAGACGAGGTGCAGCAGCTAACAGACACCTGTAGAATCAACCTGCTCCTGCATTTCGTCTGAGGTAGGTTCCTTGGTTTTTGTAAACAACTTCTCATAGGTTCGAATATTACCTTCAGTATACCACCACTGGGTTCTCAAGCAAGACCCCAAGCTGCTCCCGGGAATAAATAATGAAATCCGTACACTGTCATTAATTAATTAATTAATTAAAATGCACTGTCTCCATAAAAATCCTCACAATATAAACCTAACTGACTTTTTCCTGTAATTTACTCATGTTACCTACAGATCTATGGTCATGTATTGGAACATGAGCAGACAGACATTCAGTGAGGTCTGCATGTATTTTTTGGCCATTTAAAGATGAAAACAAAAGTACAAAGATTATCATAAAAAAACTCTGTCCTGAAAGATTCTGCTCTTACAAATCAACACAAAGGCCTTCATTTTAGCAACATTTCTTAAATTATATTTAGCTAATTTAGTTTGTTTACTTGCTGAATAAAAATACTTATAAAAATAAAATGACACTCATATGCACAAATGCAAATCCTAGTGATTATCTAGTGGGTACAAAGTGTATAGGCACATATTACATAGTCACAGTTCTGACACAGTTGAGGTTGAGTGAGATATGAATTTTTTGTTTATTTTTTTGTTTAAAGAGTTTTCTTTCATTATTTCCTTTCTTTTCTTATTTCCCATCTTCATTTGTTTCTTAATTGCTATGTAAATCCCATCCGTTCTTTAAATGCATTTTGAACACTTTTATCAGATAATCCTTTGTGGTGTAAGACAGTATTAAAATACCCTCCAGATGAAATTTCCTTATTCTTGACTAAAGTATCAGAGGGAATGTAGCTTGCAAATAATAGATAATTTCATCTCTCATTTATGTAACATCTTTATGTATGTGGCATGCTTGAGGGTAGTTTCTGTGTGTGTGTGTGTGTGTGTGTGTGTGTGTGTGTGTGTGTGTGTGTCCAAACCCATTATCCTCACTTTGCACTAAAAAGTGGTTTAGTTCAGCCAGCAGACACACTCCAAACACACACCACAGAGAGACATTAGCCTGGCTAATATACGGCCCAGTGTTTCCATCGCAGGAGCTTGTTCGGCAGGGCCGTCTGCTGCCCTTGAGCTAATAGGGCCTGATGAAAGTCAATGCAGAGACCGTCTCTCCCAAGCTCTCAGAGCAGCCAGAATACGAGAGAAAAAGTGAATATGGATTGATGAAGCCACTCTTTCCCTTAGGCAGAGGTATTGGACAGAGAGTATTAATGGCTGATTGTCTGTACGGCTGAGGTTGTTTATGACCTAAGGCAAGACGTCAGTCCTTGTGTCAAACTGAAGAATGTTCTAGTAATGAGTATCCAGGATCTTTCTCATCTTTTTTCTTGGTAGGCTGGGGTGACTTAATATCATCATCACATCCTTAGCCATCCTGAACGACTGTAATATATTTGCATGGAAATGAAAAGGTGTTTAATTGTGCATGTGCATATTAGTTTCTACCAAATTGATGTACTGTTTACATGCAATTACACGTGTTATTTCCTGCGAATACCTGAAAGTTATTTCTCAGGTTTTATCAAACGTTCACCATTTAGACTGGTTCGTTTTTCTTACCAGGCGTTTTACAAATGTAAAACTGTCAAATAGCAACAATGCAGTGATGATCTTTAGTGAAGAATGATGTTTCTTTAGGGATGATGGTGGGTTTGAGGTGATTAATTATGCCACATGGAAAGTGTTGGTATTTGCTTTGGACTGGTTGTGATTTTTGGTGTGGTGTTCATGGAAAATGGTTGTGGTTGTTTGAGTGAGACTGTCAGAAGAAGATTGGTATAGAAGGATGGTGTTTGCTATTTGTTTTGGCAGAAAATAAAGGTGTTTTTGTATCGAATAGTGGTGTTTGTTGGACCAGATGTTGACAACCTTTTTTTGGAGAATGATGCTGTTCATAGAGAATAATTTTCCTCTAAACTTAAACTTAATATTAAGCTTTTTTAAAGCATTTTTCATAAGCACTTTGTATTTTGCATCAAAAATGCATCCTAAATAAAATTCTGCTGATGCAAAATGTAAAGACTGTGACCTGGACAGGAAATGGTTATGTATGCGTTCCTTGTACTTTTTGCCAACAGTTTGAAGGTGACTGTTTCAGTGATCAGTGATCAGCAGAGAAATAGGAACTTTCGTAGCAATTCAGGATTAAGGCATTGAAGAGCATATATGGCTAAATGCTCTGCAGTTGTATGCTGTCAGGCTTCCTTTCCCTTCAATTGTACAGTAGACAGCAGATTAAATGTGGATTCAGTAACTTTAACACCTGCTAAGCTGCAACATGATTTTTTATGGTAGTATAATCAGTTTAAACATGCCAGAAATGAAAAAGAACTTTTGACTTGGCTGACTTTGATGTTTTTGTTTGCTGGAAAATGTTAGTGCTGTGCCCACAATTGGGAAGATTCACTGTCATGCACATTTCCAAGGATTTCTGCATATTTCAAAAGTGCCAGGAGCCGTCTAGTTGCTGTCTGGCTTCTGCTCGTCCTTGCTGTGTGTTTCATCAGCTATTCAAAAGCAACCTCCTTTTGGAAAAAGCTATGGTTCTGGACGCAGGTGTTGAAAAGTGGCTATTTGCATTTTTTTTTTTTTTTCTGGGAACAGTTGCACAACAAAACACCTTTTCTTAATGGCACTGGGCCTTGACCGGCGACAGCAGTGCAGGGTAATTATTGTGCTGGAATGGTGTCACTGTTGTCCCTGTCGCTTCGCTGGAAAATGGGCTGTGGTTTTTGAACAGCCACATCATCTGAATGCCGAACTGAAGGAGCCCTTGACTTGTGCCAAGAAAACACTGCGGTTCCAGCGAGAGCTCGTTGCGGTGTTTGTACTGGCAGGTGTGATCTGATGAGCTCTCATTTGTGGTTTGGGTTTTAGGCAGGCACTTTTGGAAGAAGAACAGAATTAGTTAACCTACAGAAAAGAAAGGATGCTGCATTTTTGGTACCAGGAATGTAACATCGCAACTTTACTCTTAAAGGACCCATGACATACACATGTTTCTTAGTCATTTTTATTTGTTTCTCAAATAATCGATTGTAGTGTCCCATCCTCTCCCTAGTTAGAGTCCATATATAAAAGCTAAGCTACAAAAACATTCATGTTTTTTTAACCGGCTCCAATCTGATATTCAGTTTAGCTCCTCTGACAGGCGATCCACTCAGATCTACGTATGATTGGACAATGGAAATACAAAAATGAAGCCACTCAAATGTTTAAAAGGGACAAGAATTTTGTGGTGATGTGCACTCACACACACACACACACACACACACACACACACACACACACACACACACACACACACACACACACACACACA
>JBBJLR010000133.1:26264988-26280140 GCA_037577145.1 Brachypetersius gabonensis | reverse complement strand
AAAAGACTGCCTTCACTGGCAGCCACTCTTAAATAAACTAAACCCTGAACATAAAGTGACTTAAATAGAAGGCTGCCCTCACAGACGTCACAATTGGTCTGAGTGAAAACCTGGAGTTATGATCTAGATTGAGCTGTTCAGTAGATCTTGATTGGAACTCCACTTCATAACCCGTTCCAGGCCTTACACAACCAAACCCTTGCTTAGTAACATCCAGGCAGCAAGTCATTGGTGAGACTGATGTGATTAACATGTATGGGTTTTGGTTTATATTAAAGTATGCCCTGGCACTTGCAAAGCAACCTACCATTAAGACATTAACCAACTTTTGACATCAATCTTTCAATAATCCACAGTTCAGATCACAGCACCTCACAGAAAATAGTTGCATTCATCATACAACAAAAACTGGCTAGTACAAACTAAATCAGCTACTTTTGAGGAATAGACTTCTTCCACCAGATGTAGGAACGCATGTGTGGAAAGACAGAAGGCCCATGGTTGGAGATGAGAACATGGATGTGGCTGTTCATCGTGACTCCAAAGTACACAGTTCCTGATGACAGTTGTTGAACAGGTTGGCATTATGGTGCATGTGCAGGAAGGTAATCTGGTGGTGCTTCTTATTCAATGCCACACATTGTCCACAGCGTTATAAGATCACGAAAAACATCATAGCGTCCTGGGGACTGTATGACTTTCCCTGTCTCATGGTCTTTAAACCTGTTTCAGCTGCTTTGCAAAAAAACGGATAAGGAATCAACTCATTGGTATTACACTTTTAGTGAGAAATGTGTTGTATATTTTCACAATATTGTATACATTCACTCTTTCATGCAACAGAAGTAAAAACCAGGCGCTGTTTTGCACAATCGCACCACACATCATCACCAATGTTATCAGATCATGACAAACGCCATAGTATCATGGGGATTGTATGCCTTTCTGTCCTTCAGTCACCAGTTAGCGCTCATAGTGGCGGTGTTACACACTGCCCATTAAAACACTTAGGGTAGTGAAGCCTAGTCCTATCACGTAAAAAAAGCCTAAAACGTGATCACAGCACGTTTTAATAGATTTTATGTTGTGATGGCTGCACGAAAAGTTGTGAGGGTTGTTCTGCTCTAGAACTAGTCACCCAACATTGGTACCTGACATCACTAATGCTCTTGTGGCTGACTGCAATACAATCCTCACAGCAATATCCAGCATCTACAGTAAAATTTGCCTAGAAGAGTTAAGACTATTACAACAACAAAATAACTTAATACCTGTCATTTCAGAGTAAACTCCAGTGTGACAGTAGTCTGTGTACTGGACATATAGTGTGGCTCTGGTTTCTTCAAATTATGTCTTAACCCCGGATTCATCCACTGTTTGCATTTTTGCTGTTTTTTAAGCACATGTTCAGCCCACTTTCAGGGCTGTCATAGTCTCCATATCTCTCCAGCACCCCTTGCTGAACAGCAAGAATCACACTGAGACCCATTTTTGAAATGCCTCATTGCTTAAGCTGTGAGGATGAACTTATTTTGTAGCATTGTAAATGGTGATGTTTTGTCATTGTACATTCTCTGGTGTGTGTCTGTTTTGGTTTTTTTGTGCTTTTTTTTTTTAAAAAAGCCTGATAGTCACAAACTTGTTTGGAGTCTGAAGTGTAGTTTTGCACTGAAGCTATGAAGCTAATGTAGCAAATATGCAATAAAGCTACCAGTAATAAAGCTACCAGTTAGAATTGGGCAAACTCATGGCTAAATCATCACACATTTGCAGCAGACTTACTTATGTGCTTTCTGACATTGTATAATATTGCTATTTACCAAAATCGATAAAAGTATGTTGCATAGATAAAACAGTAGTGGCAGTAGCTCTTGTTATTAGTACAGTTACAAGTCTTAAGTGCAAAAAATGATATGGGTTATCTTAAAACTGAACATAAATTCTTAACCTTTTTTCTAAAACACTTTTTCAGTGTTAAGCACTTTGTAGTCTTCCCTGTAAAAATACATTTGTACATATTTCACTGTTTTTATTTATTGGACACTTCACATTCTCCTATGTCCCCAAGGTGGTCCACTTTATTCATGTGAATATAAGTTAGAGGTTACAACATTTGTTCTGTCTTTTCATATTTTGAAAAGCGTTGCTTTAGACAGCAGAGTCAGGTTGTTTCATTTTTAGAACTAATTAAGAGTTTTAAGGATTTTCATTTACATTTATGGCATTTAGCAGACACTTTTATCCAAAACGACTTTCATTCTCTAACTACAGGGCACAGTCTCCCTGGAGCAACTTAGGGTTAAGGGTCTTGCTCAGGGACCCAAGGTAGGATGAAGGTAGGATTCAAACCCATGACCTCTTGATCTGGAGGCAAGTATCCTACCCACTGAGCTACCTCCACCCACAGTCTGTCTGTTTTCAGTCTGTTAGGTCACAGTAGCTACATTTAAAGAAGAAGCAGTCCTTAAATGCTATTGGCTCAACAGCTAGATTTGTGGTAAGGGGTAAAACTTCAAATTTAATTTTAGAATTTTATTGTTTCCTGAAGGATCACTTGTCTGTAATGGTGATGTAACCAAAGGCTATCCATAAACCAGCGCCCTCCAAAACTGTGCAGTTGCTTTCGCTAATGAATGTTTGCAAATATAAAATCACTGACATGTGACTCAGGGGGTCGTGTGACTCACCATGTCATGCACCCTACGTTAATACCTTCACCTTCATCTGCACACATCACTCGCGAGCTTCTGTCAAAAGTTTCTTTCAGCCATGAGTCACCTTCTCTACTCAAGCACCTTCCACACTGCTTCATTGCTTTTATCAAGGTCATCCTGTTTACTCTGAAAGCACACACGCTGAATGGCGATCCAGAATAACACTCTGCCATCTGAGATGCAGTTTTCAACTGATAGTTGGGTGGAAAAAATCCCCTCAAATTACCTCAAATATAGTCGATCTGGCTCTTATCTCTGATGCAAAACCAAAAGAGTAAACTGAAGAAGACACCAGGCATGTCTTGGCTGAATGATTACCTGTCTAAATTTGATTTGTTCCCATTGCTTTTAAAGCATAGCCTCAGTCTCGCAATCATAATGCTTCTGAGGTCAGGAGCATGCATGGACATATAAAAAGAAGCATGAGCTTGGATCAAGGCACCTGCGGAGCATCTGTGATTCTGAATGATGAGGTTAAGATATAGGAGGACACAATCACTGAAGGCTGCCACAACTAGAAAATATGAGTAAGAAAACAGAGATGGTGCTCTTTGAAATGAAATGTTTTTATGTGCAGCTTTCAGAGTCTGAGTGGGCTAGAGCTGTTTTGTGTTTTTAATTGGTTTGATGTGAAAAGTACAAACTTCAAAGTCCACTCAGCATGGCAAAGAACTGAATGTTTTTTTCATCTCTAGTTTAACTAGAAAGTGAATTTGCACATTTTTCCCAATTGTGGTGCGATTCCTGATGCTGTATGACACACTGATATCTATAAAAATGCACAAAAGTAGATGCTACTTAAGTTGCAACAGAAATTAGATTGAGTTATGTCCATGTTTAGACATGTTTCTGACCCTGTTACATGTAAAACAGGATCACAAACCACATAACCAAGTCTACTTGAGATTACTTGAGTTTAAAGTGAGTCTGTAATGATTTAGGCATTTCATAATACTAATTAGCGTCCTTCCATTGGTCGCTACTGTAGCCCGAATGCAATTCTGAAAAAACACACTTCAGGCTGATCTGCAGCATTCTGAAAATGATCTAAAAATTGTTTCTCTAAAAGACTACAAATTACATGGCTTTTGCTTCTGTGTTAATACACCATGTTTTCTGTTTTATTAAATTTTTGAATTTTTATACATTCCTAAAAATAAGCAATGAAATAGCTTCGTGTGACACCATAACTTACGATATAACACAAGCTTTTGGGTTCATTATTACTCACTGCTTGAGTCTACAGAGCAGGAGCATATGATAGTATATATTTTATAGCAAGAGAGTGTTTTTGAGTATTCCATAAAGATAGAATTTAACTGGACAGTATTATGAGAACATTTTGATGTACCTGTTAAGAACTACTCCAGTAAAGATGCTAAAGTTTTGAATAGAAATCCAACATAACAAGAATATGCAATACCACGAATTTGCACAATTTCTTCCCTGTTTCTAGTTATCTTTTACCTGTTATAAAGCAATGTAGTTTCAGTGTCAGCAAAACAAAAGCAGTGAACCTTGACCACATTTACATATGACTGCCCATTCAGTCTAATTTTGGTTTTGTTCCATGCAATCTGCCTAGAGCCATTCAGCTCCGCCCATTCAGTGTAGTGATGTTCCAGCAGACGGTAGTTATTGAATCAGGTAAATGAATCATTGTAGCTTTCTAAAGGATCCACACATCCAAAAGGAATAGCCACGCTTCAACTGAGACTGCCTCATAAATGAGGAACAATACAGGGCTGCCTTTTCCAGCGGTCAGTCTTTGTTGTGTATTATTCCTTAAGGCACAGTAACAAAAACAATTTAATTTTAAGATGTAAAGAGAGGTCGGAGTGTAAAAAAAATGTGGACCATCATTTAAGCGTCTCTCCTCTCCTAGACCTATGACAGAGGCTCAGCAGCAGAGAGGAGGGAAGGACTACCAGGGAAAAGAGAGAGATTTGAAATGTCAGGAGGAGAAAAAGTGCAGATTGACTTGACTTGGAACAATAAGACACCTCCAATGCTCTCCTTTGTCATCCTGTACTTTTATCACAAAACTCGGGCACATTTACATTTCATTCATTCATACACAAACATACACACACACGCGTCGTTTAGGAAATGAAAGTGCAATGCATGGCCCATGGTTGCTGCTTTTATCGGAAATCCTGCTTTAGAAGTTTAACCTCTTTAGAAGTGAGAGAGGCTGCCTCAGATTGACAAAACATTTTGTCTTTGAGATTTACTGAAGCTCCGGATTGCGCTCAATGAAAATCAGCATGATGGAAAGAGTCTTTCAATTACAAATGTCGCTTGTTTTTCCCTTGACGAGCTATCTGACATCTCACACTCCACTGCAAATGAATGTCAGCAAAAACAATGATTCCTCAATATTGTCACCACAAGCTTCAGTTTGAGCTACCAGTAAAGATGCTCTTTGAAATCACAGCCAGAATTTCATTCATTTCATGTACAGGTTGAGGGTGAAAAGAAGGTATTTTATGTCCCTGAGCTATAATTATAGAAAGAATCACAACCAGCACCTAGCCTGTCTCCTTGCAGCTTCAATAACTAGAAAATAAATAATTTAAACAATTGGCTTTACTAACATGACGTATAAACAATGTTAATAGTAGGCTATCCTTAACTTTTAGCTCTGTGTGTTGAGCATTGTAAACAATGCCTATCAGATGTAACTTGGTGAAGAATTATACAGCCATGCTTATTGCTGTTAACAGGGTCCCATTTACTGGTCCACATTCAGGTCGGTTTGCTTAGATTAGACAAATACCAACAAATTATAAAGAATTATTACTTTGAGCATTATTTTAATTGTATTTTATTTAACTAATAAGATGAAGAACTATCATTATTTAATGTATTTAATTTTACTATAGATGTAAATGATAGAAAGGATAGAGATATAATATATAATAATATTTGAGACTTTCATTTATTTATATACATAGTTATACTACCGTACATTTAGGAACTATAAAAAGCATGTAAAATAAGATTACTGTACAATAAACCCCCAACATGTGCAGGGGTTATGTTCCAAGAGCATGCGCGAATAGTGAAAAAAAACATGAATTTGTGATGTGGTAAAAATATAGTCTAAACCCCAAATATGCTCCCAAAACACTTTAATTTCATTTGAAACTCAGCTTAATACATTACCCTTAAAGAAAATGTAAAAGTAAACCCATATCCAAAGTGTACAGTGTACGTTAAACTGCTGTCTCCCAATGCTAGAATGTAAAATACAGATGTTACTCCTACATAGACTCTACTGTAATTCATGTGCATTTTCTTTGGTATGCACTGTTGTTTTCTTCGGCAAAAGCAGGGTAGATACAGTAATAAAATAATTTCATTGACAGTAATAAAAATACTGGGCTTTGAACTGCAGCTGCCAGAGATGCGTCACAGTGCAGCAGCAAGGAGAAATTAATAGTGTTCTCAGATTGGCTACTTTCAAGCATACCGCCTCTGAGGACAGCGGTATTTCACCATCTCAAGATGTGCTTTCTTTGTGTTCTATATACAGTACCAAAAAATGTTACAGTTCTATTTTATATGGAAATGTAGCTGAATTTATGTTAATATTTATGTTACAAAATTAGTAAATAATATTTTTTAGCACTGAAATATATAAAAAATTATATATTTCCATGAATAAAGCAAAAAAATGAAGAAGATATCTAAGAAAAAGGTTCTAAGAAAAAATCAGTGAGTGACTGAATCCCCTCATTGATGGCTGCCCACTGCTTCACTTGGTGAATGAGTTAAATGGGTTTTCACACAGTTCACACTGTGTGCTGTGATGTGTTCACACTTGACTATAAGGGGCCACTTTACTTTAAATGATAAATATCAATGAATAACTATGTAATAAGTAGCACAAAGAAATAAAAGAGATCATCTTAATTGTTGGACCAATCATGCTGTTGAGAACAGGGCTTTAGTTTGGAGCAGTATATTCCCACTGGCGAGGTAGTGACAGTCAGCATTATAGAGGTGACCTGTGTATGGTGGAATGAGTTTGGCCAGGCAGATGGTGCTCTCTGGTCTCCATCCAGCAGAGCAGAGCCTGGAGGACAGTGAGAGAGGACAGTCGCTAATCACTGCGACTGCTGTGCTAGCCGTACACTGGGACAAGTCCAGGCTTGAGTAGACTGCTCTCAGCTTTACACTGTCCTTGACAGCAAGTAAAAATCCCAGATGTAGTCAGTCAGTCAAGACATGTTGGACATGTTTTTTTTTACAGAAGCTATGAATCTAATTTAGCTAACTAAAAACTTATCCACTCATTTGATTAGCACTGGGCAAAATGCATACTTCAGTTATCACATACTTGCCTTGAACCCTGTGAAATAATTAAGTGATACCTAATGTGTATTGTATCTGTTAAACCTGGATTAGTGCAACAAATAGCTAACAGTAGCAACATTTTCAACCCTTAGCCATGAATCCTGCCTGAGAATGACTATGAGTCGAAGGTATGCTCAGTTGTTAACCTTGCTGTGCTAACTTCGGCATAAACAAGAAGGACGAAGCCAGCGAAATCTACATTTCACACTCTCATCATTTCACACAGAGACTCTGACATTTTTTCCAGGTGAACTATTTCCTGCATATTTTCAAAAGATGTTATAGGATTAAATTGCTTCTTTAAGCCCAGCTGCATTTCTCTTTTAACACACCAACACATAAATGTTGATCAAAACATAAGCGGAGAACCATTTTGACATGTAATTGTGTTTTACACTGAGATACAGGCAGGCCAGTAGACATATCCAGGAGCCGAGTGTCGGTCTTACTAATCGTCAAGTGTTGGAGGATTGTCACGATTGGTGGTTTGAGTCAGAGGGGGTCAGATTTCTACAGCTCAAACTTCAAAAGCAATTATGTTACTAATATATGCTCTGTTCTATGTACACAAACAACTACATGGCTGTCAGTCCAAGGCCAGGCCTATGTTTACACAAGTTAAAACACCAAAACTAAAGTATTAGCAGTAGCACATTACAGTTAACTGTACCTTAACACAACTTATTCTTTCCTTTGAGAGATAAAATACATTCTAAATGTGTCAAAGTCTCTTTTTTATTGCACTTTGGCCAATGTTTGGTCTGGAATACAACTCTCATAACCAAAATTTTACTTTATAAACTAAGCTAAGAGTATCATATTTGAGCTTCTTTGTCATAAGAACATGGTCACTTAAAATCACTTTTTAGGACCCACTGTATTAAGACCCAACAAACTGGTGGGTGGTGTTGGGTGGTGTTTCATCACCCAACAAACTGTTAAGTCGTCACATTAAATGCCAAATAGTGCTTGTTTAGAAGCATACTTGTATAGTTCTTAGCTTTTGATAATGGATAATCAGTCCTTCTTGGTCTTGATAGTTTACATGTACATATTTGGTGATCACTCCTATTCAGAGCAATTTACAATGTAATAAAATTAAAGAGGTTGGGAAGTGTAATGTTAGGACACTTTTGCCCAAGTACTCAAACCTCAGTCAACAAATATAAATGTGCAGAGCAGAGCAGAGATGGCAGTTATTTTGTGGCGCTAGAAAAATGATAAGCATACAGAACAGTTGGGATAGAATGTATATATTGGTGGGACTTATTGATCAAGTAGAGCACATTTTCTAACAAAGAACATGGAGGCCAGGTTTGGTGGAGCATCCAGAACAGCTGTACTGTAGAATTTGCTAAAGTTTTGGACATTGTAAGGTTCCACCCAACATTAAAATTGGTTGCATAGAGATACCAGGTTTGCGTATTCAGCTGTAATAATATATAATTAACTTTTTTCACTCAAAAGTTTTCTACATCTTGTTAGTAGATACTAGGTATTGTTTTAGTTTCTTTTTTCAGAGAAAGAACATTCGGTTATTACATATCGAGGATGCTCATGTCAAGCAAACGTCTTCACTAACAGAAATTTAAGTAGAAGAAATATTTAGATCGTTTTTCTAAACTATTAATGTGTTCTTCCTGTTTTTGAGTTGAAAACTGGTTCTTTGTGGATAACAGATGCTCCTCAGACACACGTTTATAGAGTGTTAGTTGCCTTCATAGGCGTAGGCTCTCTGAAAACAAGTCTTTGCATTTAAGTGCTCAGAAGTCATAAACATAGAATACTCGCCACTAATATTAACCCACTAGCTTAGTCTCTGTTTAGTTTTCCTTTGCATGTTTCCTATAATCCATTCAAAGGTTTATGGTGCAATCAGTAACCACTAAAATTGAACCTGCGTTTACAAAATTAAAAGAATGATCTGCCAGTGTGTGCTGAAACTGATAAAAGGAGAAAGCTCAGTATGTCCCCATTTGTAATTAGAACTTTATAAGGTATTCATGAGCTTCATTTTTGTTGGGAACTTGTATTAATGATATTCAGCTCTTTCTGGCATCAAAAAAGAGGGAACAAAGTCAGCTGCTGGAGTGAAATCTGAGTTAAATCCTTTCAAAGTCAGGATTGTGTTGCAAAAGACACAGTGATTGATTTATGTACACGGAATAAACCAAAGAAAATCCAGCTGGAGCAGGTTCAGAACATGAGAACAAACATAAGGAAAGAAAAGAGAGAAGGAGGCATGCAGTGGCTGGTTATGAAAGAAAAAACAGAAGAGCCACTGAATTGTGGATCGCTTTTTTTGCCTACTCTCCACACACACACACACACACACACACACACACATAACCAGCTGAAACCGATTAGCTGGCAAGGCAGAGCCTACTGAATGGGCTCCTGAAGCTCTGCGCCATTATTTGAGATGATTTACACACCAGAACAGCTGCTGGACGCTCTGGCAAATGGCCAAGAGACATAAAGACCCATTTTCCCCACCACAGGCACCAGGTTGGTTTCAGTTTCTGAGACACATTTCCTACCAGCACAATTGCAAGGGAGAAATCTAGACAACAGAACAACGAAGGTGGGGCTTGCAATATTCTTGTCAAAATGATTAACAACCAGAACAACCGGGGCAGAACGTACATATTGGTGGAGTTCACTGATCCAGTAGGGCAGATTTACTAACAAAGAGCCTGCAGAACCTTTTAGTGAAGGCTCTAGGACAGTTGAAGTAAAGCATTGGAAGGAACTTATGAAGCTGTATTGTGGAACTTGCAGGCTTAAGGTGTTTACACATGACTAGCTTCAAAATCTGCCAATGCTCGCTTTACCATTATTTTCCTATTAGGAAAGCTTCATGCCTCCTGTCCAACTATTGCATAGTGTGTTCAAACCAGGTGTTGTAAAGCTCCACTCTTTATTCAATCTGGTTTACTACTGCCCAGGTTCCTGCCCAGTGTAACCAATGATTTTACAATTTGACATTCTGAAACATGGACAGCACAAAAGGCAAAGATCCAGACAAAGTGGAGGACAAACTGAAGCACATACTGTGTGTTGGGCTTTTCAAAGCTGTCCACAACTTCAAAGAGCTGCCTTGTCCTCACTAAAAATTGAAACATGGGGCTGTCAGATTTGCAGATATTTTGTGGACCTATGAACGACTGCACCACCAACAGATTGAAAAATGTGATTATGTTAAGATGGGGCTGATTCATTGTTAGAATGAAATGAACATGTTATGTCTAGCTTACTCTCTAAGGCTCAATAATTCAGGGTTTTTTTGTGTTCTTGCATTCTCTTATTGTTGTTAATGTTTAAGTGCCAGAAAGCTATTTGTTTGAGTTTGGTAAATACTGAGGACACGCATATTGCAGGTGGAATTGCACCCATGATATGTTTTAAATTCACAAAAAAATGATCTTAATAGTATATACTTAGTACAAGCTCTTGCTGGCAAATGTAATACATTATGGTGTGACACCACAATGTACCTTAGAACCAGATATTACTTACATACTGTTGGTGTATGAAGGGAGTTAGTTGAGTGATTATAGTAGGGGATATTACCTTCTTCCACTATTAAAAAGGTTGATTCACCTCTGACTAGTAGGCAGTAAGGTAAGATATATTTTTATGTACATTGCCGGTTTAGAGTTCTTTATTAATAATTTGAAGGGGCTTCCAAATGTGGTACCAGAACGTGTGAGCTACTAATTATAATACGATATTATGACCAGCCGTCACTTGCGACACGGACACCTTTTAACTCTCGAGCTGTGCCATTCTGAAAGTGTTTTGTGAAATAGCTATCAGAGGTGCTACCTATTCATGAGATTTCAAAGGACCATCTTTCTCTGTTATTGGCTTGAGTCCAAAGCAGAGATAAAGCAGCTTTCGGGCTGATGGGAGCACCAAATGGCTCAGTGCCATTTTTTTGTCCCAGATCCAGGAAGGTGTTATCTAACGTGGCGGTAAAGGGACTGGGTTTGTTATAGAGAACTGTGTTTTTCATATATCAGTGAATAAATTGTCTGTCCACGTTTTTCGTTTCCACACCTGTCAGGCCAAAGCAATAGCTTTTAATCTGAGCATCAAAGCGGTGAAGAACAGCCTCCTGACGGAGCAACGAAATGAATGGTCCATTCCCTCCCTCCCTCATTTCTTCCTCCCTCGCTCTCTCTTTCTCTCTCTCCTCTCTGCTGTGGTGTTATCGATAGCTGGGCTTCACCGGCCTATCCAGAACTTATCACTTTCATTTTCAAATTAAAGAGTAAAGGATGATAGCACTCTACTCGAATGAATGATATCCAGTCCATTCACCTTGACGACTGTGCTACCTGTCACGACTGTGACTGCTTTAAATTCAGTCATGTGTATAAAGGCCATTACTTTAGGTATTTTATATGCAGTGGTATATCTTTTATATGCAGTGGAGGTCAGTATATTAAAAAAAAGAAGCAATATTAGTGATGCTTAATATATCATCTGTTTATTGTTATGGCAATATGGCCTCTGAAATACTGATATCACAGAAGGCTGCAATATCCAAACAAGGCTCCAACTAATCACAGTGTTTCCAAAGGGGCGACCAATCACAGCTCCAGATGAAAAAGGGGTTGATGTAATCCAACCACCAACTGCCTGGGGTGTTTTTAAAGGACTCGTATTCTGCATAGTTCTTGTTTTATATTTTCCTAGATGTTTGATGGGAACTGGCAAAAGTACCATATTTCACCAAAATTTATTCTTACGTTACCATTTTACAACCACAGAATTAAACTGTTTATGTTTCTGTGCCCTTGTTTCTATGGCTGTTTTGATTGCATGGCTGTATTACAGCTAATTCAAAAGACAGCATGGGGCTGAAACACTCCTTAGAACTTCAGTATGAATAGGTGGGACTCTACTGCTCTAGGCTAATTAACACTGTGGTGGAAAATGGTAGCTAAGTAGCTAAAACTGTTTTCTTCATGTATATTAGCCCTAATATAATTTCCCTCCTACTTATATAGCCATTATATAGCAACAATTTATAGCCATTATATTCATTTTGAAGATGTTCAAATTATACTGTGAGAACCAAGCATCTACCCATTAGAACAAAAATGTTGATCTCTTTGTTTGACTGAATTGTACAGAATAAAGTATATGCGAGCCACTACTGTTCACAATGACTGTAAAAAAATTGAGCCTCATGGGAAAGGCAGAACATGCTGGAACACTCCACATAATGCTGATATGGCTAAACTGCTGTGGGCTAAATAGGTGAATATAAGTCTACATTTTTGACACAAATTTAAAATGAATTTCTATACACAACACTGCACTCTTTTTCTAAAAAAAAATCCAGTACAGGGGTCAGCTGAATTACAGTACGCACAAAGCACATTTTAATCTTGGTCCAATAAAGTGTGTCTACATGGTGAAGGATTGCCTCCCCATTCCCTGCTGCGTTTTCTGCAGGCACCATTGCTCTGGCCACAGCCCATCAACACCCTATCACCACCCCACCAACTTGCAGAGGAGATTCCCAGCTGCTCCTCATCCTGCTCCTCCAGAACATGGCTCCATTCCACAAGCCCACTAATGAAGCTAGCACGCCAACCGTGAAAATGCTCCATCGATACAGACCACCTTCCTTATGCACCCGCAACCCCCCGCAGAGAGATTACCTGGCTGATGGGAAAATCAACAGGAGGAAATGACACAGGCTCCTTGGGCTGTTTTTTAATGCTTACATTTAGGGCCATCGATTTCTCAGGAAATCTTCACTCCGGGGCTGCACTAGACAAATCCCTACAAACCAGTGTGTGGATCATACACTTTTACAAATAAACATGCCAAAAACCATTCTTTATAGCAACGCCTTAGAAGAACTACCTTTGTTTTCCTTAAAGGGCTTTTCAGTGAATGGTCCAGTTTGAACCAGTTTTGCAGAATTCCAATTTGGTTTGGTGTGTTAGCATAACCATTTCTAAAGCACTCTTCAAATAAACACAGTATAAACAGTTATCATCCAGTACCTGTTTCAGATAAAATACATCAGATACTGATGGAACTGCAATGACTGGATAGTGTGCTGAGGATTCAAATTCAAACCTGCGCTATTCTAACTTCTTCTAACTAAGATATCAATGTGTCTTGTTTGTAGGTCTACAGGAGACGGAAAGAACCGAAATTTGTCAATAGCAAGTAAAATGATGTGGATGCAAAGATGAAATTTTGATGCCCTCATTTCTTCTAAAAGAGCGCTGCCAGCCTAAACCAGCAGCCCCTGGGTACAGAACTTACCACAATGACAAAGACTCACAACTTCCAAGTTCTATATATAGGAGGGGTTTTTTTTGCTATACAAGAATATATCAATGATACTGTGTTGTGAATAAGGTGATCATGTCCTACTGTAGGGCCTCTAGTGTGTGGATGCTTGAAATTGGAAAATCTGTTCTATTTTCCAATTTGTGAGTTTTCTCAAACTTTGACCTGTGTCTTTCAGATCAGAAGCACAACTGCCGTCGATTTGTGGGGAAGAGAAGTCCAGCAGCAGGCGCCATCGAGTTAAAGGTTAGTTTCTGTTCTGTAGCTTCAAAGATGTAACACACATATACACACACACAATCACAATCACACACACGGTTTCATTAGAAATGCCAAAGGCTGGAGAATTGCCCTGTCCATTCACTGCCCAACACCTGCACTGCTTTCATCCACTGTCTGGCTGTCACCTCCATTCTGCCTGAGCGTTATCTCTCACACCTAGCCAAACACACACCACGCTCAGACAGAAAACAACTCACATTAATATACACAGCCCCAGGGGAAATCAATACATAATACACTACATATATATTCACATAAACCATCCTGTTTGTACGCTACAATTGTGTAAATGTACAACAGGTCAGAGCAGAAGAAAGGTACTCTTTCTTCTGCTCTGCACACACACTTACTTTTGCCAAAACTGAAAGATAAAACTGTTATCCTGGTATATTTTATTCATACATTTCTGATCAAAATAAATGCACTACTTTGCTTTTTCAGTGTGCAAACACTCATTCTCTTACTTTTCAATGCTTAAGAGTTGTTATTTTGTTTTTTTTGTTCCAAACAAATAGAACCGTAATGTGTACGCTGCATCTTTAGTGTATTGGCTATGGAGCGAAAGTACTATGAAAAGGGTTTCGTAGTCCTCTCCTTTTCACCTTCATGGGTTAAAGAGTTGGACTAATGAAATATTGATTTCTTTCCTAGAAAGATACAAACACACCGTATCTGAAATATGAAATGTTGAGCCCATGAGAAACACAGTGAAATCCTTATCAGGAGCAAATAGAGGACAAACTGTCGTTTGCTGGAGGGGAAGAAAAGATACTCAAAATAATTAATTTTACTAGTAATAAAACAATCACTGGCTTCTACATTATCAGTGTTGTAGATAAAAAGCCAGTTTCATTTCATTGGCTTTTTTAATGGGTACTGACATCATTAGTAACACATGACTGCCATTCACACAAAACACTTACACCAAACATAGTAGGAAACATCTGTCCCACCCATTCACCCCACAGCAGTGTAGCACCTCCCTCACAGTTTATAGTGTTTAGTCTTGCCTATTCAGCCTACAGCAGTTCAGCCCTGTTCATTCATCCTATAACAGTTTAACCCTGCTCATTCAAGTTGCAGCAGTGTAGCCCCATTCACTGAGCCTATTGCAGTTTAGCCCTTCCCATTCAACCTACAGCAGTTTAGTCCTGCTTCTGTCAGCCTACAGCAGTCCTTCCCATTCAACCTACAGCAGTTTAGTCCTGCTTCTGTCAGCCTACAGCAGCCCTTCTCATTCAGCCTAAACACAATAACCCTTCCCATTCAACCTACAGCAGTTTAGTCCCACCCATTCAGCTAAAAGCATTTTGAATTAATTCATTTAGCCTACAAATGTTTAACCTTGACCTTTCTGTCTGCAGCTCTTTAGCCCCACCCACTCACCCTGCATCAGTTCAGCCCCACCCACTCACCCTGCAGAGGTTTAGCCCCACCCACTCACCCTGCATCAGTTCAGCCCCACCCACT
>JBBJLR010000133.1:26244407-26255206 GCA_037577145.1 Brachypetersius gabonensis | reverse complement strand
AAGTGGATATGTACAATGTAGTGCAATGGTTATGTGCAAAAATGTGCAGGATTAAATGTGCAAGATTAAATGTGCAAGATTAAATGTGCAAGATTAAATGTGCAATATTAAATTTGCAATATTAAATAGTACAGTGAGAGACGCTGAGCCTCGCGTGCCGCCATCTTGGTTGAAATTAAGAGTGTAAGAAAGGTTGTTTTATTAACTGAAAATTAAAATTGGTCAGACAGTGTTTTCTACAAGCACATTCAGTAATTTAACAGATATTTAATCAATATTTATTTCAGAGGAATGTCCAGAAATGTCAAAATTGTACTAGGTAAGTGATGAAAAGTAGATTGTCTATAAATGTTCTGAAAAAAATCCTAATTCATATCCTAATTTGACAGTGTCTCAGTTAAACATTTAAATAGTGATGGTTTAGTCCATCTTTTTCACATTAGCTTTAGTGCATGTAAACATTTACTTATATTAGAAAATGTTGTACTGTGGCCATAAACTCAAGCAACATTTCTTGTTTTTGATTTTTACATTGGTAATTTAAACAAAGCTACTGAAGCTTAAAAACACACTCCTTCGTGGAATTGGGCCTTTGTGTGTGGAGGGGTTGTTATCAGTTTTGGTCATAGAGAGATCGAGTTTAGTTCTGTTTTTTCTTGGCTAACATATCTGTTTCAACTCATCTCTTAAATGTCAGGTTCAGATGTGTTTGAGCAGGGAAGTGACCAAACTGTGCTAGGCTACAACCATCCATTACAAGAATTGAATACCCCTTGTCTTGTGGAGTAGAATTTAAGCTGTACAATACATGAGGTTGCAGGGTCAGGGTCAAAGCAGTATCACATAGCTCTGCATCGGCACTTGCCTCCTGCTTCTTGCTCCCACAACCCATACAGTCTGCTGAAAATTCTGGAGACCTTTAAGGTAAAATTTGAAGCCTCAGGACTAGACTAACCTGTCTGTCTTTAAATGGAAAGACAACAAACCTTGGACTCCTTTTGTTATTCTCTCATACCATTCCTGAGCATTTCTTGCAGTGCAGCAGCTGCTGAAGGAGCCCATTGCCATTAAGGAATACTGTTGCACTGAAGGGGTGTATTTGGCCTGCAACATTGTTCAAGTAGGTGGGAACGTGTCAAAATAACATCCATATGAATGTTAGGACTCAAGGTTTCTCAGGTGAAAATTGCCAGGAGCATTACACTGCCTCTCTCAGCTTGCTTTCTTGGTACAATGCACCTGGAAATCCACAAAATGGGATTCATCAATCCAGACCAACTTCTTTTATTGCTCTATGGTCCACAATGTGCCCATCTTGGCCACGTTTTCAGCAATTTATGCTACCATAGCTCTTCTTTTGGATTAGACCAGAAGGGTTAACCCCACATTAATAAACCTTGGGCAACCATCACCCCTAAACGGTTCACCGGTTGTCCTTGCTTGGACCACTTTTGGTAGATCCTAACCACTCCATACTGGTAAAAACTGCTCTGACCCAGTTGCCTAACTGTAAAAATCTGGTCATTTTCAAAGTCACTCTTACATTTTATCATTTTTGCAGCATCAAACATATCAATAACTAACTGTTCACTTGCTGCCTAATACATCCCAACCCTTGCTATTGTAATGAAATATTCAATGTTCTTCGCATCACCTGTCAGTGGTGTTAATGTTGTATCTATTTGTTGCATATCCATTTTTCTTATTAAAAATGTGCATGTCAGAAGGGCAGAAAGGTTACATGTGATTTCTCACTATCTCCATCTTTCTCTTTTTGTTGTATAACATGTCGTACTACCAGGGTTAATAGACCAACAATGATCTGTCACAACAAATTAGTCTGGGTTGAGGCACATTACTCTAGATCATTTTACTCTGCCTGGCACTCTCTCGCTCTCTCCGCTGAACACACCAGCCACACTCCCTTTATCAAATCACCTCTATTATGTTTGTTGGTGAGTTATTGAGAGTGAGTGAGTGTACCTTTCGGCCTCTGTCGAGAATTCGGATTAGGGTGCTGATCGTATCCCTGAACACCATGGACTCACACTCACCCGACGGCTAAATAACCTTATTACATTCGAATCAGCCCAATATTTGTATAATGAGAGTCAGGTTGCCTAAAGAGACTAGCAGAATGTCGACCAACACCCCCGCTGCCTTTTCCGTCCCCACAGACATATTTTACACACGTCCGATGCCTCACATACTGATGTTAGTATAAATTATCTCAGGCAATGAGGTTTCCTCAGTGGCAACCCAGTAATTCAGGGTGTACACAGAGAACAGCTCCAGTCTTTATTTTCACCATTTAACCTTTAGACTTATAATCATCAGATTTTCAAGATATTTGATTAACTTTGCATAATTATTTAAATGCAATTAGATCGTTACATCGTTTTTGGAGCTCATTTACATTCTGTCTGGTTCAAGTCTGCAACTTTGACAAAAATGAAAAATGTGTCAATTGTGCAAATGATGCATGCAAAGGATCCCTCCTCTAAGTGACACTGTACACAAAACAATTGATTTGTATCATGTGCATGTCATAATATATGTCCTGCACTGTGCTGCACCCACTTTCATGATAAGACTTTTCAATGGTTATATTACACCCAATCCATTGGTTACACTACATCCATTTCAGTGATTATACTACATGCATTTCTATGGTTACACTACGCCTATTTTACCTGATCATAGTAAGCCTATTTCTATGGCTATTACTTCTTTCAGTAATTATACAACACTTATTTCTGTGGTTATATTGTACCAACTTATGTGTAATGAGATGAGAGAAGACATGTATTGTTACTGGCTGAATGCTATTACCATACGCAGAAGAAGATTGAGATGGAGTACTATTCAGCAGAAAAAGTGTCAAGACATGACAAAAATGTATAACCCTTTTGTATTATTACACCCAACAGAACTGAAGCAAGGAATATGCTTGTTTCAATGAGTTACAAGTGAGAAATATTCCACTGAACAATCCTTGTAGATATCTCAGACACAGTTTTGACTGAAGACGGGAAACAGGTGCATTTCATTGTTCACAGGATTAGCTTTTACAGCCTAGAGTTTGATAACTGTGGTACATCCTTGAATGCACAGCCTTGACAAGTGTCTATGATAAAGTGCTTTGTGCCAGTTCTACAGTTATTACTGTCTAACATGTCAACCATGTCTTCAGATGGTTGCCAAATACAAGAAACTTTATCTTTTTTTTTTCCTTTCTTCTGTGGTCATGTCTGATAAGACCTATATCTGCTGTCCTGCTCAGACCCTTCTCCATCCTTTCAGAAAAAGCTTAACACACACAGATAATGCCTTCTTTCTTTGGTGCTGGAGGTAAGATGGGTGGAGAGTGTATGCAATGTGTCAGGCACACATCCTGTTGGTGCAGGACCCCTTGGTGGGAGGCCAGGTGTGTGAGCCAGAAGGATGCATGTCCTTGAAAGCAGTGGAAAGATAGCAGTTTATGGCCATCTCTCCATGACACGTCAAGCTCTGCCAAGAAGACGCTTCAGCGGGATGCAAACTCAAACAAAGGCACACAGCGTTATTGATGTGAAGCACTATTCCGACATAGTATCTCTGGTGTACTACAACAATTAGTCAATAAATCATTAGTGACAGTGTGAATTAATAGATGCATCATTAATTAAAAACAATAACTCCCTTGAATAATGGTTAATGTTTATATGATCCATGCAGTAATATAGACATCTTGTATTACACTTAATTAAGTGTAGAGGGTAATATGGTTTCTGTGCGTTCATTTAAAGAGCCCCCTATATATGTTGTACATATAATCAACTGTCGTTCTGATATCTAGCAATGTGGTACAAAATCTTTTGATTTGTGATATGGATTGTATTCGTTTCTAATAAAGAGTGCTCTATAACAATGTTCAGTCTGACAAATTTTAATGCACTTAGAGAAGTGTAGGGGGCGACCATAAACATTTTGCCAACCCTCTGTAACACAGAACCAAAGTTAATGTAATATTAAGAATATATAATAATAACACTACTGAGGTTTAGACTGGTGTAGAGCGTGTTTTATTTGTTGAAATCAGCAAAAGTGGTTCTCTGCAGCATCACTTCTGTCTCCTTTGTTTAAAAAAAAAAAAGTAGGATAACAACTAAAGCTTCTGCCTAGCTAAGAATGCGTATCTAGCTGTAAGTGTGTCGGTCCATGCACGAGTGTGTTTCTGTGTGCATGTGGCAGAACAAGAGATAACCATGGCTTCAAGTTGAAGCACACATGCTAGTGTGGCACTCTCTCGGGAGAATAGACACTCGCACAATAGAGTTAATTAGCAAATGCTTCAATTGCTTTCAGGGACTCAGGTCCTTTTAATTAAGAAACACAAAAGTGTCTTTCAGAATGAGATATGTGCCTGATGAGTTAGATAAAAGTGCACTGGATATCTTTAACTCTCCGCTTGCTGCCTTCAAAACATCATACTGCCAGTGCCATAGCGCTAGGTATTAAACAGGAGAGAAAAAGAATTGGAACAACTGCCTTAATGGGGGGCACATTAAAAACAAATTAATTCCCCTTCTTGATGAGTGAAAGTAATCAGATTGGGGCTAAAAGCATTTTGTATAATTGAAAATTATAGCAAATGTGTGTACGTACTCATCGCACCAGTCAATTTATTCAGTCTCCGAATGAGTAATTTCCCGAGTTTCATTAAAAATGTGTCAGTAACGTTGCTCAGGAGGCGCTACAGAGAGACCCTTTATATGTTGTAGACATGAAAAACTTCTGACACGTCCATTAACCCCAGCAGATTGCAATCCAGTGTCTTGTACATTTCAGTGTTTTGCTCTTACATGCCTCCTCCAGCTCGATAACTGTCAGATGAACAGGATTTTATTGTAGAATTTGCAGTTACTGCCATCGATAGCAAAAACATGCTGTAGTTTTATACTCTTTGTCACATGATTTGATTAACAGTTCTGAATATTTCAAGTAATAATTTTGAACCAGCAGTGGGAAATATCTTTTTGCAGCTCATTTTTCTGGCATACTCATGAAAACGGGCTGTGTTTAACTATGCAAATGATTATAGTGTAACCATGGAAATAATTGTAGTATAGTCATGGAAATGGGGAACCATTTTTTTATATCCCTATTGTAACCACTGATACAATGGTAGTATAAATTAGTGAAGTGTGACCACAGAAATGGGTGCAGTGTAACTATGAAGCTACATATAGCCCCACCATAATCATGAAAATTATTTTAGTGTAACAACAAAAATGTGTGTATTTGTAGCCATGAAGTGGATGTAGTGTATCCTTAAAAACTGTTGTTTTCCTCTGATCTATAAACCAGTGGTGTAGTTGCACTTTAGATGGATTTTTTTGAATCACTCCATGTTGTAATTCTGTTTCTGTCATCCAGATTATGACAGCTGCTCTCTCAGAGTAGACCTGCCCTGTTTAGTTTTCCCCATAACCTCTAGGTGACTTTGTATGTGGGAGCAGGGACGGGTACATAGGATTGAATGTCTCCAGTTGAAACAATAAATTAAACCCATGGCCCCATCTGTGACAAATGACATATTGTTCATGGCAGGATATGAACAGATTATTAACATAGTTATTAGAATGCTCCATATGGAGATGGCTTTCAATCTATCAATAGTTTTTAATAAAGTAATTTAGTATTGCAACATGATTAAAGCCTGTGTAATATTTAAAAATGAGCAAACAATGTAGAGTGCAGCCCTGTTGTCCTCTGTGAGGGTGATTACAGGCTCAGGACCTAAACAGCACGGCAGAGACATTGTGCTGACTGACTGACTGACATTCAGACCGCCTCTGATTTTGAGCTGTCACAGAGCTCCATTGTGTGATCTGTACTTTTCAAACCAGGGGCTGAAGTGACAGAGATGTAAGCTGAAGTCAAAGCCTCGTTCTTTTTTTGTGCTGGAGCACAAATTACAACATCCTGAAGGGGAAAACACTTTCTGAATGTTACAGACCTTCCAAGTGGTCAAGTGGTCAAAACAGAGCATTCCAAAAAATCAGCTACATAACAAGGTTATGTTTAAATGTTTTTCAAAATATATTTTAAGATAAACATGAATTTGCATCATAATGGTATGTTGTCTGTCAACAAAGTCACTTATTTTAATGATTGAGGCATTATTTTTTAGGTCATTTTTGAGGCTTTCTTCACCTTCCACTTGGTACATTATTTCCAAATTTTAGGGAAAATTTGATTTGCACCATCATACCATGTAAAGGTTTATGTCTTCTTTCTCCTTTTGTTCAGTGTCTGGTTTATGGCCCTCATACCAGTTTGTTTTGTTTAATAAAAGCCTATAATATGGAAGTCTGTATTTGCGCCTGCCCTCATTCGGGAGAAAGGGGAAGACATCACACTGACACTGTGAAATAAACTATTTTTTATAAAAAAGGCATGCAGTTTGCATGATGCTGATTGACATGCTACTAAGCAGCTATTACTATTTCAACCTAAAAACTAAAGAAGCTACCCTCAGACATTATTTTGGACAATCAAGTCATCAAAGTGTATTTTTTCCAAGTTGTTTTTTATTGTCATAAGGAGAAGATATGTACCATTTTCATCAGCACCTATCTTGTTCAAGGGCAAGGCCAAGCGTGGATGGCATTACGTTAGACCATCATTCACTGTTTTTCTTTGGAGGAAAGTGTGCATCGATTTTGTCAAAAGCACATTGATTTTTCCTCCCTCGCTCTTTCTCTTTCGTCTACCACCTCCACTCCAAAGACCTCGCTGCGGGAAATGCCACCCTGTGCCAGCAAATCTAAACCTCCAGGGAGAGAGAGGGAGTGATGGTGATATTTCTCGCCACTGACAAATGCAATATAAAGTCTTCAAAATGCGGTGAAGAAGAATCAAGAAAAAGTTAAACACAAAAACATGTCACCGGGTCATTCTGTCCTCACTAATCTCTTGTGACTGAATAAATCAAATCCTTACAGCAACATTTCAGCCTCTAGAAGCTTCCCAGAAGTGAATTTTACAGAATGGGGACAAACTCTCTATTAACCCATTTGATTTAAGAAGAAACCGTGAACAACTAGGGCATGTTCTGAAATTCAGTCTTTTTCAATGGAAAAAATACCATTAAGAAGATGTTATTTTTTAGAATGAATCAAAGTATTTATTCCATATGATGTTTACTTATCTTAAGTACATTAAAAAGAAAATCTGGGTTTTTTTCCTGGCAATCCATGCCTTTTCTTTACTTTGAAGTGGACAGGCAAAATTCTGGCATGGGTTGCCAGGTGTTGGTTGTTTTGGAGAAGTAGCAGAAGCTATAATTACTGTACGCCTCTCTGAATCGAGGAATCTTTCAATGCATCTGTTGCCTAATTAATTCCGGCACATGTGTGCTGGGGGAGCGTGTGATGTGTGCAGTCTGCTGATGCGTGCAGTATGGCTGCTTTTAGCTCCATTGTTTTGGATGCGTCTCCCCTGCGCTCAGCAGCAGGCTGTTATTCTTCCTGTCTATGTGCAGAGGAGGACAGCAGCTTGTCTTTTGCTGACAGCACACTCTAATGTTGTAAGCTGTATTTAGTCTGAGACAGATCCCAAAAAAGACCCTCAACTACCCTAAAACTCAACCTATGGACACAAACTTCCTGTTCACCAACTTGTGTAAGAAACTGATTAAATGTAAGACCAAGAAGCCTTTTATTTGTGACTATAATGTTTTATGGCCTGAATAATAAAGCATATATTAGTTACCAGAATAACTAATGCATATATAAGATTCCAAAATATGAAAACAAAAGAAGATGTTAATTATGAGAAAATATTATACTTATCCTATGATATATTTAATTTACTTTAAAAGGTTATGATAAGATAAAGTTATCTAGAATTGCTTTAATTTTGTAGTTTTCCCCTTCAGGATGTTGTACATTTGTACACAAAAAAAGAACTAGGCTTTGACTTCAGAAGAGCCTTAGTAAAAACAAAAAAAGATCGGAGAGTGTGGGGCCTTCTTCTGGGTGAGCTTCATTTGTTTTGACTGAATTTAACTGGAGTCATGACCAAAAGACCCCAGAGAGAAGCAGTGGACGGTTGCTTGATTTAAGAAGAAATGCACATTTAGGACAAACACCTTCCTCGCTGATTAAATAAATCCTGCGCTGCTGGTGACTGGCAGAATCGTGTCAGACTCCTGAAAGGTGTCTGCCTTTGCAAGGTGATTCTCGAATGCCAGCATTTGTTATTCCCACTAAATTGGCTGAGGCCACTCACTTGAGTGTTTAAACGTCTCTGTTTGAGTCGAGATCATTAAGCTTCTGCGTCTAGACAGCAACATGTTTCCTTTCAATTGATCAAAGTGCCGTTAGCTGCAGACAGATGCAGTTTCCTCTGCGGCTCAGAATGTGTTCACAATTGCGATGGGGCACATGAAAAAGCAAAAATAATGAAGCTCAGGATGAAAACTCCTAAAGAAAATCGTGCACCGCCTTGTCATATATTCATAATGGCAGCCATTTGGGCTCCGGCTCCAGTGTTAGTCACATAATGCTATTCTGTATAAATGCTCAGAACACACCACGGCTAAAAGGTTTCATCCTAAAATGGAAGCCCAGGCAAAAACAAACAGATAAATCAGTGGAGGATGGAAACTTTAGCTGTAGCATGTTCTCAGCAGCTATACAGATTAGCATTATGCGAGTAGCACTGGAGTAAGAGCCCAAATGGTTGCTATTAAGTGGCCCTTATAGTCATGCATGAACACACCACAGCACAGCGTGAACGATTGGAAATCTTTTTCTCTAAATTTAACCCATTCACCAAGTGAAGCAGTGTGCTGCCATCAACAGGGGGAGCAGTGTGTGGGGACACTGGCAGTGCTGGGATTCGAAACCACAACCTTCTAATCACGGGGAACTTCCTAACCACTAGACCACTGTTTGCCCCCAGTTTTTCAAGCTAAAATGGAAACAAACATATGGAAAACCAGCACAGGATGGAAATAAAGGAAACTATACTGAAATTATGCAGTCTTGATACATATTTATAACAAGGACCATTTTGTCTCAGTCAATGAATTAGTGCTAATGCTAACACCTTGTGAAGATGAACAAAACTGCACCTGTTTTTGGTCTAAACTAAATAAACTGAAATTGTCATTGCAGGCAAACCCGGGCCTAAAATGACACAAAAGCAATCATATTGGCTCTATCTTTTTTGCTATTCGCTAAATGCCAAAGTTTCATCACATTGTTACTGAAACAGACTGACTGAATAGCAGGCATTGTGTCATTTTTTACTGATTTCCTGATGCTAAGACTGAAAGAGACCCTATTCTAACAGAATTTTCCATTATACAAAGTCAATGCAAGCAAAAACAAGCAAATTTAACAGCTCAAAAAATATTAATAATATGTACAGCTTACTTTCATAATAACTGCGACTACTTTCACTTGAACTAAATTAGCCACTTTAGCCCATTGAATGCCATTTTTACCGCAAATACTAACAATGTTTTCTTCCTTCTGTTTCAGTGCCATCATGGGCCATTGTGGCTATTGCCTTTGTGGCCGTCGTGTTAGTC
This sequence comes from Brachypetersius gabonensis, assembly GCA_037577145.1. Lineage (NCBI taxonomy): Eukaryota > Metazoa > Chordata > Actinopteri > Characiformes > Alestidae > Brachypetersius > Brachypetersius gabonensis. The sequence continues at coordinate 26,245,620 of JBBJLR010000133.1, read as the reverse complement.
GTGTCCTGTTGTTTTTGCATCTGCAAAAAGTGGATATTCAAGAAGAAGAACAAGAAAAAGGGCAAAGACAAGGGCAAGAATGCCATTAACATGAAAGACGTCATAGATGGGACCAAAACGGAGGTAGAAACTTTTTTAATGCTGTGAACCTAGACTTTATGGTCTTACCGTGTTTAATTATTGCATGAAGTTGCCAAAGCTGATTCTGTTTTAGTATTTTTATCACTGTCTTTATCACACTATGCTATTATGTTTGTACAAGTTTTTGACATAGCAATCAGATCTAGATTGACAAGAAACAACTATAAAAAGGATAGAAAATAGAAAAATGTCTTGAAAATGTCTTTGTTCAAATGTCTTTTGACTGCTGATTTTAATTACAGGATTGAAAACCAGCACAAAAAAGCGTATAGAACCTGCTTTCTGTTGCTAATAGCTTAATGTACATGTTTTCGTGTTTTGTTATGTTCTTTTACTAAGCTTTTATTTTCTTTTTTAGTAGTGCTGCATATTATTATGCTGGACTATAAAATGGTTTCAACCCAGAGAAATGACGATAGCTAATTAAGACAGGGGAGTGAGGGCAATAATGCACCTCCTCCTTTTTTCAGACGCAACCACAAATTACATCCAACACTGACACTCTGACCCTGGTTTGCATACTAATTGCATTATAACACACTACACACTTCTAACAGAATAATTGACAAAGTTGCCCTAATTTGCCATGTAATGACACATGGACTTTCAGCCCAGGACAGATACTGAATTATAGACACACATTTTCAAAGCACACACACTAGATAGTATAACAATGCAGTAATTGCTTTTAAATTACCTGATTTTTCTCACATTAGTAACTATGTTTTTCCATATTCAACTTGCAAAGCATGCATAAAGAATTATGACGCAATAGCACCATGTGCTGCTGTATTTATCTACATATGTGTGGCATGCTGCAGAAACCTTTTACATTGTGAATTTTTGACTTTATGGGCTTTTTATGATTCTTTTATCATTATCAGAAGCAGAGATATGAGATTTTAAAGTCAGGCACTTTTTAAAAGCCAATACTAAGAAAATCAGTTTAAAACATTCTGCTGCATTCCCTAAGTTTTCTGTGTTATCAGTGATATAGTAGCCTATGGACATGGCCCCATAATAAGTTAGCAGTCATGTATATAATATATATATACATACATACATATATATA
>JBBJLR010000133.1:26210925-26225051 GCA_037577145.1 Brachypetersius gabonensis | reverse complement strand
ATTTAAAAATTCTACCTTATTGCATTCCAGTATATATATATATATATATAAAGAATTCCAACCTGCAAGATGCGAGTTGAGGGGTACTCACATTTCAAAGGACGATTTTTGGCTTCATGTTTACTTGAAGAACCATATATTAGGGAAACAATTATCTATGTTGAAAAAAATACACTGAGAAACCTATATGAAAATGTAATATATTGTGTATGTTCCACAACATAAACTCAGTATATGGTGGAATATATTTCATCAATTTCCATATATGTATATGTATATTCCACAATATAAACCTTATAAACTGTACTGCAAAGTGTCTCAACATACAGTCCATGTATTTTGCAGTATATTGCGACGTTTTCAATATTTTTCATTTTTGTATGGGTTAACATAGGCCATTAACTACTATGGTTCCATGGGATTATTATGCAGCTGGAAATTATACAAGCACATTATTTCTTAAAGACTTTTTGTACTAATTTATCAAGCTGAGGACCTATGCTTGGACCACAACATTCAGAGGAATTTTTACTTGATGCAAACCAATCAGCCTTTCTTTTATTTTTACACTTTTCATCCCAGTAGAACCTTCTAGCTTTAAGTCTTAGCAAAAATTGTCCTTCGTTTCAGAATTTTTCTCTCCCAAATTTTCTTCCTAAATTCTTTTATATTTTAACTTTCCTCTGTCTTTTTAATCTCACTTCTTCCCTCTTATAGCCCCTCTGGAATCTAACAACATCTAAAATGGTCACAAGCTGTAGCCATTGTATCCTTAAAGCTTGATTAACAGCTTGATTTTGACCTTGCGTTGACTGCTTACTTTCAATAGCGTTGCAGTTGGACTTACTTAGTTCAGAATTTGCAGTGCAGTCTCCAGAATGGATTTAGCTTTAAGACAATTATTGTTTTTTTGTTGTTTGTTTGTTTTGGTTTTTTTTAGATTAAGTCTTAAAATATTTTTGGTAACTGCATGATTTTTTTTATGATCTTTGCTAAAGGCTTTGGGTGTTGGCGAATTTTACTCACACTGGGGGTGTGTGTCAGTTTCAAAAAAACCCCTTTTGCCTTCAAGTCAGAACGAGAAAAAAAACCTCAAAAGTTATGCGATCTTTAACAGTTGAAGTATAACTTTGACGCTGGTTTATTATCCTGGCAGGTCTGTATGTAATACTGTACCTGATGGAAGAGAGACAAGCTTTTAAACACTGCCATTTTTTTCAGGGAGGTGAAGAAATGTAAAGTGAATCTCTCCTCATGCACACTTTCACTTAGACAGTGGCTGTAGCTTTGGTTCATTAAGAACTCAATTGTCCATTGGCCACAATGGTGCCCTAAAATAGCAGTCTTTGCTTTCCGTTGCCTTCTTGCAGTGACAATAGTGTTAGCCATGCTTTTACTGCCAATCTTTTTTCTGCTGTGGCTACTGTTTTGCACTGTACTTTTGGAAACAACAATGGCTTGTTGAAAACAAAACACAACAAAAGGCTACGTTCACGTTACAAACCTTATGATTGTTCAAACTTTCTGCTTGCGTCTGCAAAGGAGGGAGTTTACATAATTGTACTTTTATGGCAATTCATTTAGATTTTTTGGTGTATTCCCACACTATCCTCGTCATCCTTGTTAGCTGTAGGTGACATTAGCTAGCCATTTGTTACCATTTTGTCATTGTCTGCTGATTGCAGTCAACTCTATTAAAAGTAAAGGAAACCCTAGTTACCTAACCTAACTTACCCCAATAGAGAAGCAGTTGGCTTGTTTTTTACGTGCCGAATGCAGATAATTTCAGCAAACCGCAGTCTCTAATACTAACTAAATTCTAGCTAAAATGAAGTAATGTTATCTTAATTTACCCTGACAGCAGAGCAGGCTTATAGTAAGCTAGGTGCATGTTATAGAGCTACCTTTTAAGAGCCAATGTTTTATAATCATCAGCGAATGAAAATTATTTCATTCAGTCTTTTGAAACTAACGGGCCCATCTAGCTAAAATGAACCAGTGAACTAGTTTACTCTGAGAGCAGAGCAGTCTCTGATAGCTTTGTGGCACATACTGCTAGAGTGACAATCTTCCCTGACTAATCTGTAATGTCACCAAATTTTCCAGAAGGTTGCTATGCAGGTTGCTATGGCCAAAATGTGTGGCTGAACATGCAACTGCTTGAGGACCACAAACAAAATCCTCTTTGTAAAGATCAGAAAATCAGAAAGATCCGATTCTGTTCTACATCAAACCCTGTAAAGTGAACGCAGCCTTTTGTTTCTTACGGGACTCTGGCTTAGGGAGAGGGGCTATTAGCGCAATTTGCCGAGAGCTAGCCATGGTAGGCCTGCTTCTTGGGGTCCTGTTTGTTAGCATCTTGAACAGTAACCGTAAAAGTTAATGGTCCGCACAGGTGATAACATTAGTCCATAATGTCCTTTAGTAAGGGTCTGACAGGAGGACAAAGTGACAAAAAGTTTTAGTCCATCAAAACCATGACTCTTATCTTGGAGGAACCTCTTGTATACTAGACGCTAGCTTCAGGAGGTGTTGCTAAATGTTTTTTCAATGTTATTGTGTAGGTGATAGCACTGTTATATTTAAAAAAAATTGAAAAGCTATTCGTCATTCCATAGAAGTCTCTGAGGACTGCTTCGTGTATCACTGTGACTGCCGTGTGTGCTTAGAAACGTAGAGTTTTATCAATAGGTAGCAACCAGTTTGTTCCGTAGTGGTGTTGTGCAGCCATTTCCCCTGCTACATACCGAGACTGATAGAGTGGAAAGAGACAATGTGCACATGTATAGCATCGTCGGTTTCTGACCGTCCCGGTCAAGTCAGAGATTCTCAAAAACAGCGAGAAGTTTTAGGTCGTTTCACACAGCGTTTCGTTGAGCACTGTGCAATACTTCTATGTTCATCCCCATAGTATTAAAGTGGGTGCAGCTGCCCTGAGAATAATAACAATAATATTGTTTAAAAAAAAAGAAAGAAAGAAAAAATAATATACAGGATTTTCCTTATCCAGTTCGATGTATTCCTCTACCATGATGTGGTTAGGACACAGCACATGTAGACTCTGTGTAATATTGGAGCTCAACATCTACATACGTGTTTTATAAAGGCTTCCTCCCTTTTCCTCCTAAACCCTTTTGTTTTCTTGCACACAGATCCAGCCATCGAATATTACAGATTTAACTCATATAGGATGTACCTAAATATATATATAAGTATATATATATATATAAATATGACCCTCCTCCCCTCCAAAAATGTGTATATATTTTTATATTTATCCTGATATACTTTATTCATTATTATTGAGGTCACCATAGATACTATACAGAGAAATGTATCTTGTTATGGAAACTCATCTGTTGCAGTATCAGTATGGACTGACGATTTTGTTCTTGTCGTTTTTGATTCTGCTCACAACCTCTCTATCTGGTAATTGTTCTGTTTAGTGCCCTCATGAGAATCATTTTATATTTAATATGATGAAACTCAGAATGTACAGTATGGACTGTGTGTGTTTTGGGTTTTTTGTTTCTCTTTATTCTTTTTTCTTAATTTTATTGTGGGACCAAGTTAAAGTTGGCACTTTCATTTCAATGTCGCAATAAATATTGATTCACACCTTATTTATCAATCATATCAATATGATTTCGTAACCCCTGTCGGGAAGAACCTAGAAAGACGAATCCATCCTAAACCTGTATAAACCTTACAAGATATTGAAACAAATGTAACCACAGCTGTAGGTATGAGAACTCCTACGTTAACCTCAGTACAAATTGTTTATACTATCAATATCTAATCATTTAGGATAAGGTTGTTTATAAAAAGAAGATTTTTAAAAAAGCGCTTTTTTTGGGTAGAGTGACTCTACAGCCTTCTCTAATATAGCACTGGGGTGTGACTGTAGTTTCTACACTGTTCAACAAGGAGTGTAGATGTTGGACACACAGTAATAGACAGCATTGCTTTCTGCACTTCAGAGGTTTGTAAAGTAGCCTGAGAAAAAAGCAATTTCTAGCCTTGCGAAGCAATGCCGACTTTTACTGCTGCCTACCAAAGCATGCAAAGCTGCTCGATTAAAGGAATACTACAGCATTTTTCATTCTATCTTCTATCCGTGATGTCTGTACTGTATGGTCCATTAGCAATTTTGATGTTTCCCAATACTTAAAGAGCCCCTGTTTTGTTTTTGTTTAGTTTTTTCAACCCTAAATCTGGGTGTTTTGTTACTGCCCCTAAAGACATATGTTTAAATAAGCTCTGTTCTGATTGGCTGTGGGATATTGTGCCTCTTTCAAAAAGCAGGCCAGAGTAAGCACTCGTTTTTTACTTTATCATGCATGGTTGGGCCTAAACTGCTGTAGTCCAAAAAGACAGATATATGAAATAGTGGTGAATTTGTGACTGAAATTGCTGTCTATTGAAATCAACTGGACGCTAACAGACGCCGTAGACAAGAATTAGGTTGAAAAACGCATAAGTATTGCTTTGAGACCATACAACACACACCCCGTTTCTGCTATTAAATAATAAAGGAATAATAATAAAAAAAAACAATGACTCGCTCTGTGACTAAGAAATCCTCCAATTCTCTCCAACCGCAGAACTGAAAGCCACACTTAACCTTTTAAGGAGAAGCTGTGTATAGAATTAGAATCTGATGCTGTAGAAAGATCCCAGTTGCCTTTGTGTATATCAACTGCCTGCTTGAGTATTTTTGTGTGTGGACAAATTTTCTCTGTAATCTTGTAGAACTGTTTGGAGTGTTTTTTTCCTGCCATAAGGCCTTACGGTGGCCTGCGGTTATATTGCTGTGTATACCTTCATTTTTGATGAGGTGTTTTACAATTTTGTTTGACTTTGTGTAGTGATTCACTCTGTGAAGTTTCTGACTGTTGTTATATAACTTCATATACACAAATGTTCAATAAAATGTTTTATTTCCTGTTGATACAGAATATATTCTGGACTGGAATGGTGTTTTTTTTTTCCTTTAATCAACAACTTCTTTCATTTTTTTTTTATATTCTCGAAACAGAAATTTAATAAGAAACAAAAAAGGATTTAAACATAAATTATACAACTTGCTCGAGTCTATTGCTCAAAAACAGCCTAACAGAAATTCATCAAAGTTGTATTATCACAACCATGAACACATTTACATATGATGCACAGTTGGTGTTTTTGGATGGTTCTCATATGAGGAATGTGAAAATTATTTTGATTTCATTCATGTGATTTAATTTGAAATCATTTTAAATGATCTGAATCTTAACATTTGTAATTTACACATCAGCTTAATCTTTCTTGCCATTATTTTTTGCCTCAAAATTTTAAATGAATTAAATTTTATTTGCTCACCAAGCCAGTGCATTAATTCACCGGTAATGTACTCTGCAGATGTGTGCATACCTTGTAGTGCTGGCCTAATACTGATTCATGTCATTTTTTTTGAAAAAACACAGATCATGTTTCCCAGGCATTTTATTGGAAACCCTCCTCCTTGCTGATTAACAATAGGTGGCTGCAGCTCATCTGTTCACAAAATGATTTGCTTGTTATTTCGTATACACTGGCTAGCCACTTTAGACATGTATCTGGCCTTGTCGGCCCAGAAGTGATGCTGACATGAAAGTGATATATTTGTGTGTGTGTGTGTGTGTGTGTGCTGCACAGAGTGGATCGTTTACAGCAGTGCTGCTGGAGTTTTTAAACATTTAAATGTCACTGCTGGACTGAGAAAAGACCACCAACCGTGTCCTGGCCAGAGACTGACCACTGACAAGACCATGTCTAACACAAACTGTGCAGCAACAGATCACATCAGTCATCACTAACTTTACATCTGCAAGGTGAAATGGTTAGATGTGTTTAATAAAGAGGACAGTCAGTGGACAAAACAGTTTCACTGTGCTCTAAATGATCCGCCACCCAAATAATACTACAAATGGTGGACTAGGGGCATCAGAAGCAGTTTCAATGTGGGGTGGACACTCTGGAGGGGTGGTCTATGGGGGTAGCTAGCTACAGGGGTTTCTCTCATACAATTCATACAGCTTCTGAAGCGCTGATATGTTTCTGGCGCCAATGGTCTCAGCCTTTAATGAATGAGGTAAAGGAGGCTAATAAATGCTGCTGGACTACAGTCTGAAGAAAGTGTACATGTATGTAGTGGAGCTGATTACATGAATAATGAGTGTAGGCGTACATGAAAAGGATCACCAGGTATTTTTTTTTAAATAGTGCAGTACAGAAAAGAGGTCATTTGCATTTTAGTCTTTATGGTATAAAAAGAAGAACAGCCTTTTTAAATAGAGGTTTGGATGTAAAAATTAATCATTGTTTTTGCTGCATAAACCCACACCAATGTTTTAAGTGGAGCCAAAACGTGGGAACAGGAATAAAATACAAGCAAACATACGTGCAGGGTCTTTAAGTTCAGTGGCACTGAGCTGATTTTCCCATGTTGTTATGACACGGATAAATGACCTGCCCTTTAAAGCGAGTTTGACCTTTGAGGCCTCGGCAGGAGTTGTGCTTTCGCTGTCACGCTTCACCTCAGGACAGGGTAGCAACCTCAGCACGAAGACATACAGCGGATTTGCTCCATGTTTCTCTAACATGGTAGAGAAAACAGAGGAACAGCTTCACAGCCGAAGCCTTAAAGAAATAGCTCATTTACACCATTTCTCCCCTCCTCTCAAACCAACCTGGTCTCACGACATAAAATCCATTCAAACGCGCTGTGATCACGTTTTAGGCCTTCTTTAAGTGCTAGGACAACACACCGCTACCCTATGTGTTTTAATGGCCAGTGCGTAACACTGCCACTATGAGCACTAACTGGTGACTGATACTATGGTGTTTTTCCTGATCTGATAACGCTTTCAATAATCTGTCGTGCAAAACAGTGTCTAGATTTTACTTCTGTTGCATGAATGAGTGAATGTATGCAATATGGTGAAAATATACTAAACATTTCTCATTTCCAGTAAACTCCACAACGCGTGGAGCAACAGTTAAGTGCCCCTGAAAGCAGTGGCCTTTTCAACGAAAAGGAAAGGCCTGGTTGTGTTCGTTAAGATCCACTTGGTGTTTTTGTGCATGAGCGCCAGCCAGGCATACTGTAGTTTTGCAAAAACTCTCTGTTGTACTCTTATAGTGTGTGTGTGTTATAGTGGCACCTGGATGTGTGCACATCAAAATGATGACACCTTGATATTCTTTGATATTTGATGATAAGACACATGTATATATTAGGATAAAGCAAAGTATGAGTGCTATGAGGTGTCTGCCCCCCCACCCCCGTTTATCTTAGTCAGTCTCACTGATAAGGCACTGTCTGGATGGCCTACGAAGCAAGTGTGTTTGATTGGTGACATGCCAGTGCCAGGATGATTCAGTTGAATTAAATTTTTACATATGGCACCATTTACAAAAGCATTGTCTTGTGGCACTTTACATTAACAAGGAGCACCCAAGACCAACAAGGTCAAGGAAAAACTCCTTTGTGGTAGTGATTCAAAGAAAACACTTTGGGCAGATCCACATCTCAAGGGGCCAACCCAACTGCAAGGGATCATCCAGGAAAATAGTCAGTAGTAAGTGATAGACTACAATTTGTCAGTTGTTCTGGCTAGCTATCATAATTCCTAAATATTGTCCCACAACTTTATATGATAGTCAAGCCATAGGTGGATATCTGAAGTTCTGGTTAGACAGTGTAGTAATAGCGTAGCAATAGTCAGGCATAATGTTAAAGTGAGAAGTAGTGAGACCGATCATGGGGGTAACATTGGGTGGAGTCCATTCTATCAAGTGCTATAGAGATAAGGAGTCGGTCACAAGGCCCCTTTGAACGTTCCTGGCTTGGGCCTCGTGTACAATTGGTTGCAATCCACAGGAGGAGCTGATGACAAAGAAGTCAGCCAGTGAGAGGCAGGGGTGACACTCAACAGAGATGATTGTGGTGTATGTGGACAGATTACTTATGCCAGTCTAGGTGATTCACACTTACAGATCATGTGTGGAATATGTGCATATGTATGTAGAGAAAGAACAAAAAAAGAGAGAGAGAGAGAGAATCCGTCGGTTAACTTCCTCCACAGCCGAAAACATGCAACCAAATCTAAATCGCTCAGAGCAGGTTTACTTATTTGGCACATTTATTCTTAGGCTATGTCGTAATTTGCACATTTAGCCTTTTTGTTTGAACTGATGTCATGCCTATGTGTGTTTAAGTTTTGAATTATTCCATTTTATGTGTGTTTAAATAAATCTTTGTCACCGAGGTAGCCTTGTCTTATTGTCTTGTTTTATTTGAAAGTGATTCATTCTCATCACAAGGCATTTTACTTTCTTTCAAAAGATGTTTCAAACACTTCAGTTGACTCACAGCAGTTGATTTGGCAATACTGACTCAAGTGACTCAAGTGACTCACACACCCGGGTCAGTTTAGTGAGTGACTCAGAGGGAGCAGAATCCTATAAAGGATCCGAGTATTACAGCTCTACTCCGGAGGGGGCGGGGCATGTAGTTACAGAAGCGCCAACATGAGACCTGCTCTGACTGAATTTTTGATTGGTGCAGAAGCAAAGCTCCGCAGACCGGCAGGAACCATATTTTTAAACATCATTATCATTTTTCTTTTTATGGTTTTCCTTTCCTGAGTGGTGGTACTTCCAGATCGAGTATGAAGTTACTGAAACTGCAACTGGTGCACATTTGTCGTGCAACATATGCCAATTCTTGCATGTGTATGCAATCGCTGAACATATTATTAGTTTTTTCTGGCAATATGGGTTTTTTTTAATGTATTTTAATCCTAAATTATAAAGAAAAATATCATTTACAAATTTTGTTCCATAAATATTTAACTAAAATGGGCTACATTTCCATATAGAATATAAAATGTTTTTGTACTGTCCAAGAAGCACGCTTTGGTGAAAAAAACACTGTACTCAGCGGCAGGAGGTTTGAGAGTAGCCGAAAACATTATTTCTCCTTGGTGCTGATTACATCTGTATTTTTATTACTTTAAATTAAATTAAAAGAGGCCAATCTCAGTTCAGTGTCTTCTTTAACCGGTGGGTCACTACAATAGACTCCTCCTGATAATAGGCCATAATAACAAATGAATTCTGAAGTAACAGTGCAATAACCTAAGAATGAAACAATATAGGGTAGTAATCAACTCATTGTTATTTCACTTTTAGTGGGAAATGTGTAGTATAGTTTCACAATACAGTAATCCACCAGTTTTGCGCAGGTCAGAAGTCACGTATTCGGTCACACACAGATTTTTTTAAAGAAACAAACTAACCGCTTTACGCGAAAATCTCCACAATAATGCGGAAACTGCAAATATCCTAGCCTTTTTTTTTTAAAAAACATTGTCAACCACCATAAAAAAAAGAAGCAGCCTGCCTGCTCTGTGTCTTGTCCTCCTATTTTAGGGTTTTTAATCCCCCCCCACCCCCCGAATTTTCAAGTTATCTTAGTTTATTTAGTTTAAATAGGAATTTTAACCAAAACACAACAACGCGGTTTTTCAATATACGCGGGTGCTTTTGGAACGTAACCCCCATGAAAAGCGGGGGATTACTGTATTGCATACATTCATTCATTCATGCAACAGAAGTAAAAACCAGGCGCTGTTTTGCACGGTCGCACCACGCATCAATGACAGTGTTATCAGATCACGAAAAACACCATAATATAATGGGAGATGTGTGACTTTTCTGTCCCTCAGTCACCAGTTAGCGCTCATAGTGGCGATGTTACGCACTGCCCATTAAAACACATATGGTAGCGAAGTGTTGTCCTAGCACATAAAAAAGGCCTAAAACGTGATTGGTTTTTAAGTCGTGATGGCTGCAAGAAAAGTCGTGAGACCGGTTTGCTCAAACATACTTCAGTCAAGACACGTTTGGAGTCTGAATTCCCTTGTTTTTTTCATGCAGCAGCTTCAATGCAGCTAACAAGTAATAGAACCTTTTTAGCATCCTAATGGTAGGGTTGTAAAGGCACCAAATACAAATACACTTGCAAACAAAAACATGAGCAAAAATCAGCTGAGTAGCTTACTGAGAACAAATTTAAAAATCTCATTTCAGTCACAACCCCAAAGCCGACAACCCTGCAGCATCAGAAGCCACCTAATGAAATCTATTTGTCATTCCAAGTCTCTTTGGTAATTATCTGATTAACATGCTTTTAGGCTCCCATTGGTTTACAATAAGCCTTCAACATGGACCATGTTACACAGCAGAAATGAACTGGATTTAAAAGGCTGATAATACATCATCAGATGTATTAATGAAGGGTTTTGAGGGTATCTCTGATTGCTGAAATGTCTGAAATATTATGGGACACTGCTGCAGTAAAGAAAATATTTGAGCCATGTGTGGAGCCCACTGAGATACTGGTGGAGATTAAGAAGGTCTGGTTCTCCGGAAAATGAAATATGGGGTCCGTCAAGAGCAAGATAAGAGAGGCTGTGTGTGAGAGTGCATATCTTTCAAGGCTCCGCGGGATCAAATACATTTTGGTTTACAAGACTTTGACCCTGCTAAACGCCATTACATCCTTCTCCATTTCCAGCAGCGGTTTAATCTCAGAACAGATCTACAGGCCTGGCTTTAAAGCAGTGAACACTGGATGGGCGTTTTTATCAGAGAACGCCATCCTCAAGGCATAAATAGATTTCCAGTATGTCCAGAGGTCACCAAGTTCATGTGATATATGTAAACATGGACACAAAAAGGGAGGCCGATTACTTGTTCGCTATTAGCATCTTAGCTCCGAAGCAAAATTGAAGAAGGAAACCTCACACACCACATGCTTGGGCTGATAACCTCATATTGCAGCAGGGGGGGTCTTTGAAAATTTGAAAACCTTTCATCAGTATCTTTTTTCCGTTTCATTTGTGGTCCATTTGAGTCAGATAAATGGATTCTGTAAGAAAAATTGATGTTCATGACTGTAAATCAGCTGTTCCCTGAACACACAGTTAATGGCCTGTTAATGAGCAAAGACACAATTAAACATCAATCCGAGTGTATCATACTGTTACCCCAGTTATTTTCTTTCAAAAAACTGAAAAGATGCAGGAGGAAGTATCAGAAATGCAGAAAGGGCTCCCAGCTGTGGTTTGATTGCTGCTGTTAATGGAGATGGGAACTTAAAACTGAGTGCGTCCTGGGCCAGACAAAATGATTCACTAACTCTACAGCTGACAGATTGGCCAAAAATGAAGAAATATATCCACTTTTTATCATAGAATAGTCTGACGAGATTGTATTATGTTAGACTTCATATGGGCACTGTTTCACAGTCTGCATGGGCAGATAGACCTATATAGAGTAGTGAGGTTGATCAGGCAGATCTTCCTATAATACCTACATTTACACTTTCTTCTAATGACTCTATTTTGCATGTCTTTGTAGTTAGGGTTGCTACTTTATGAGATTATACAGAGCATCATTCCTCACAACAGTCTCTTCATTGTCAAATCCTCCAGGGTTCTGTGTTGAATCCAGGACCCGGATTCTAGTCTTCAGCTGAGTCCAGTGGTTTCCCCTGGTCAGGAAACTTGAATGGTGTCCAAAAAAATCTATTTTGTGGTATTAAACCATTTTTGTGTGAATCTGGATATATTAGGGGACTTTGTCATGCGGAAAGCTTTACATAAAAAACACAGATATCATATTTAACAATGGAAATTAAGTTGTTATCTGCAAGAATCTTGAATCCTAATTCATTTTCTTTTTACCTTAAACACACCTTGAGTGTTCTCTGCCTAAAGCCAGTTCCACTCAACATTCTAGCAGCATTTAGAGAAATCTTGGTTCCTTCAGATAATTTGTTGGCACAGAGGTGGTATCTAATGTTTGTTTAAAGATTTGGTGATCCCAGCATACGACTCTTCTGCAACCCAAATCTCCAGCTGGGATCCTCTCTTACCACCGTGCTGTGTGGGGGAGGTCAATAAATTTGAATCCACACACGCATCTCTTGCATGTGCGTCCCCATAAAAATATCTTTAGGTCTCAGTGGGATGTCCCTGTCAAATACAGATGGATCAGAACAAAAACAGAGAAAGGTTTGGATGAGGCATCTGTTTGAACACAGAAGACAGGAAAAAGGAGGGAGAGAAAGCGAAGAGCCTGAAAAAGCACAAGAGAAATAAAAAAAGACGCCTCTCTCTCTCCCTATAAAAATGCAAATCCTGTTGCGTGTGTGTCCTGGAGCTGTGGAGAGGGGGATGAAGCAATTACTGGAGCATTAGTGCGATAGCAGGCGAAATGCACTCACAGTGAGCGCTTTAATGACCGCAGTGCCATCACTTTATTAATATGCAGACATGATTTTACTACACGCCTTGCATCCTTCTGATACGGCAACACACGCAGTGTTAGGTTCTGGAGTGAGGGGGGTGGGGGTGTCAGGGATGGGGTTGGAGAGTACGGTGTTCAAACGTTTGACATGTTGCTTATTTGGATTTTTAATGTTTCCTAGGCTCTTTTGTGTCTATATTCCTCTAACACTATATCAGTGCCAGCACTATATAGCAAACATTGAAAATCAGCTGACCTGAATGTTGTTTAAATACCATTAAGCTCTTAACAAGTTTCTATTTAATATTGCAAACTATTGTAAACCAAGATGAAAGAAAAGATTGAAGTCAGAAGGTTAAATATGTTGTGAGTGTATGTGACATTAAACTATTCTCACAAAGTCTGGTGTTTGATACAAGCTTAAAGACCTGGCAAAGCAAGACGACTTCTAGAAGAATGTCATGTGAGCAGATGGGTCAAAAATAAAACGGTGGTGGGTGGTTTACATCTGTTTTGCTTCCACACTTTACAGTAGAAGTCAAGTCAACCTAAAACTATTAATGAGTTACTTGAAACTCTTAATATGACTGTCGAGTTACCTGATACTTCTGAGTTCAAAAAGTTCAGTTTTTATTTCTGTATCTAAATTAGGTGAAAAATATATATTGATCTTTAGATTTCTTCACTATCTGGGAACTCATTCTATCAGACAGAAGTTTGGAATGGGGGGTTTCCCAGTTATTTGGGGGGGGGGTTGATGATGGAGTGAACGTTTAGTCATTTGCACTGCTTGAGAGCTCTAGGTTTTAAAACAAGCAAAAAAATCTCAAGATTGTTATTTTGTATTTTTATAAGTATTTCATTTCTTCTTATTACAGATTTTAATCAATGTTAGACAGCTGGATCTTTTCACTGGGCCCAGGACCAAGACGGCATGCCGTTACTGGTAAAACTGTGGATTCAGGCTGAAACACACCAGTCAGTAGGCTGCGACAGTTGAATCAGTAGAAATCCTGCACTCTGGAAGCCACAGTCTAGACCTTAATCCAGTAGTAATGTGCTGGCAGGACTTGAAGCATTAAGCTGATCGAAGAAAGCCAGCAATCAGCAATCAACTGAAGCAGTTGTGTATGAAAGAATGGGCCAAAATTTCTTCAGTCTGATATGTGATACCGAAAATGTGCGACTGCAGTCAGACGTACTGGTACTGCGGCAGTTCATTTAATTACTATTATCTCAGACAACCATACAACATTTAAAATATTGATTTTTAAAAAGGTTTTTATGATGTTTATGTTTTCTCCAGTAGGTTCAAAATCCGAAAACGTGAGTTTAACTGCTTACAGTATGACTGAACATTTTGTCCGAAATTTTATCTTCGAAGTTTACATTTTCAGTCAGTTTTTAAAATGAAAATGTTCCTGTCTGTTATATTTAAAACACGAATGTGCAAAACAAAACAAAAAACCTGGTCTGTGGAAATTGAAAGTATTGCTCTCGGCATTAAAAAAACCATTACCATTTTATGAGGACGATGAGTGTGAACATTAAAACAATTCAAACTGTTCAACATCATCTCATTTTATTTGGGCACAAAAAGCACTTCACAATCCCATCTCAGATTCACAATTAAAAAACAAAAACACCGAAGAGACAGAGATAATCAAACTTTTATTAAATGACTTCAACTTTTGTACATGCATTATGCAAAGGCACGAGAGAGAGAGAGAGAGAGAGAGAGAGAGAGAGAGAGAGAGAGAGAGAGAGAGAGAGAGAGAGAGAGAGAG
>JBBJLR010000133.1:26189574-26203656 GCA_037577145.1 Brachypetersius gabonensis | reverse complement strand
AGAATTAGGCAGTTATGAGGCTTCACATAAAAACACTAATTGCAAAAGGGTTTATCAACTCACAAAGCATCATATTTCCCAAGTTAGGCTGAAATACGTGGCTACAGATGACGCTAAACTAAGAGCCGTTTGGGAGCCGAAAGAACCGGCTATTCTTTGGGAGTCGAGTCACAAGACGTCATCAATTGTGATCGGTTCCTAAGATTGGCCAAGTTTAACGAGTGCCGATCGAGTCATAAAACGTAATTATCGGCTGATACCGATCTTTGGCCGATCGATCGGAGCATCACTAATGCATACATATGTATAATAATATTAACTTGCAAATGCTAGGAAAAAAAGAGTGCATCATAAATGCATCAGCATGAAAAAAGATTCAGTCAGTCAAGAGCAGTCACTGCTTCTCACACTTGATTTAAGTACACTCACTCAGAGCTGGGCAATATGATGATTTTACAACATTACTACGATATATGGACCATATGCAGTTTTCATTAAAGGGAACATTATTAGTTTTCTTTTAACTGGATTCCAAATCATTCTTGTCAAAAAGAACTCAACACCAACTGACACAATACGAAGGTGTTTTATCTGTGAATGGCAGCAACTTTTCACTGGGCTAATAGATACAGGTCTTGCACAATCATGCTAGCTATAAAGACCTTTCTCGCTCATGCCAGCCCTTTGGATGGCTCACCCACTAGCCTATGCAGGCTTTTATTGCTTGAGTAATACAGTTCTATATAGGCTAGCACAAGCGAATAAGGCTTATATAGTGAGTAAGACCTAAATAAGCTAGCATGAGTGAATAAGGCTAGCGTGAGCAAGCATGTGTAACACCTAACTCACTCATGTTAGTCTGTGTGTGCCATATTCAATCACACTAGTCTGGAATATGTGCTGGAGCCTTTCTCAAGTGGTCAGAGGTCAAATGGGAGGGAGACACCCCAGTCCATGACAGGGCACAGTCCTTACCCACAAAATTCTGTATACTTCTTACTTACATACACGCATACAAACACACAAAAACACCCCAACCTCACTCACAATAGTCTACTGAGGCCTTAAACACTTACACTCAACATAGTCGCATGAAAATGTTTGATACTTCCATAATCTTTTGACAATATTTGCAGATTTGCAGTATAATGTGCACTCTGGCTGTGTGCCAAAACGTAGATTGCTTGATTTATTGCGGATGAAAAACACCCTGCTGTGACCCACCTCCTTCATTTTCAGATTCTGAATCTTCTTCCTCCTCCTCCTCACTGGAGCAGCTGGACTCGTCTTTCTTTCCTTCTTCTTCTTCATCCACCTTTTCTGGCTCTAGGGTTTCAATACGTGGAGCGTTCTTCTCTGGCTCTAGTAAAAGCGTCTCTTTGCTAAGGCACAGACACAGGCACAGATAAAAAGTCTGTTCGACCTCATTGAAAGACAAAGTCAAATATAAAGGGAATTAATGATGTTCAGAGAGTTTGTCCTAAACGAATAAAGGACAATTTACCTCTTCATTGGTTTCACAGATTGATTATTATCTCCAGTGGTTGTGGTTTCTATTAACGGAGACTTCTTAACATCTTTCTTTTCACTCATAAGCTGCAAGAAAAAAACTAATTAAAAAAACCTACACAGTCTGTACCAAGAACCAGACCAAATCACAGACCAAATAAAGGCAAATATATTAATACTCGGGGTTTTAGTAAATTTTATACTAATATTTATTGCTTCCGCAAATATAATAAATAGGGATTACTAATCCATCAAGTCCTGAGCACCAATGAAAGAAGAGAAAAAGTCCTTGCCAGATTCTGTTTCTTTTGTAGCTCTTCTAAATAGCCCAAGACATCCTCATCAGATACATCAAATGCTGTTTGACCCTATAGAGAAAAAAGCCCATTAGTGACGAAATAAAAGTAGATATAATTTTGACACAAGGGCCATATAGATACACAGTACTAAAAATGTCCACAGAGCAAATTATTTGTAAAGACATTAATTACAAAAAACATTTATTTGTTCAACAAATCTAAACACAAATAAACCTCAAATATTTTCGTGTGTGTGTGTGCGCTAGATCATCTAATAAATCCTACATCCTACAGGTCCTGCTGATGCAATGTGTTTTTTACTTTACGTTCTTCTTCATTGTAATGTTATATAATGCTTTAAAGGCACACAAGCACTTTCCACTTAAATAGTTTTAATGACAAAAAGCCTATTTCTTTTGATCAGTAAAGGAGAAATTTTACTCGGTCCATACCACTTTATTGACAAGGTCCATGTCGCACATGTTTTCCACCAAAATCCTGCACGCTTCCTCTTTGCCCCAGTGAGCAGCAGCATGGAGCGGCGTCCAGCCATCGTAATCTTTAATATTTACATCATACCCTGCCTGGATTAAAAGCCTGAAAAACAGTCAAAGCCACAAAAATACCATCAGATTAAGCAAATCTGAGTTTCCTTGGATTTGCTGATGTAGTCTAATAAAGTGATTGGAATGCAGGGAAATCAGAAAGCAAAAATGCTGATTGAAAATTACAGAAAAGCGTGACATTTTAAAAAAAGCATCAAATGTGCACTTAAAGGAACCTTTTTTATTTCTCTCAATAACCCTTAAAAGTAAGAAATAATGGCGCTGAGAAAATTGTTAATTTATATGAATTCGAATTCAGCTCACTGAAGAGGCAATGAAAATTGAGAGGTTTAAATTAGTGACTTGTGTAAACTATCCTTTACATTGTAGCTGTGAAGTACAAATTCCTTCAGGTTGCAATAAAATTCAATTTGTATGTAACTATGCAAATCATTATGTAACGATATGCAATCTGAAACCGCTTAATCCATGTGTACATTTTCACCAGTTATATATCCCACAGTCACCTGATGTCACAAACACTGGGAGCTCTTCCTTCCTCCAAGACACGTGAAGCACATTACATCTTTTCAAACTGCTGCTTACGCAACATCACTGGACAGCTTAACATGTTTGGAGGAGATCACTAATGG
Source organism: Brachypetersius gabonensis (assembly GCA_037577145.1). NCBI lineage: Eukaryota > Metazoa > Chordata > Actinopteri > Characiformes > Alestidae > Brachypetersius > Brachypetersius gabonensis. The sequence continues at coordinate 26,200,650 of JBBJLR010000133.1, read as the reverse complement.
CCAATTCTGGCAAACTAGCTAGCAGACATCCACTCTGGATGGCATAATGCTTAAAGATAGGGAAAGTGAGGGTCACACTACCCACCCAGAGGAAACGAGGCCAGTTGTGATCTCTCAGACTCACAGACAGACGCGTCATCACTGGAGAACTCAATCTACTGACGGACAGGGCCAACGCTTGGCCACATGGGTGCAGGATGTATTTTTAACATAGTGGAATCTTCAGACCAAGGTCTCACATATACACAGATATTTTTTTTAAGTTGCTTTTTCTATGCATTTCATCCACAAGCAAATGCCATTTCAGCTCACTGAAAACAGAAACTTTAGAAAACTCCTAGGGTAAATATTTTCAGAAACTCATGGTTAACTGAATAGGGAAAACCTCTTTAAAAAAATAAAAAGGTCAAGGCACTGCTTTTGTTTTGTAGCATCTTTCTTAAAAAGTCTTGAAACACATTCCCTGCAATCAAGACAACACAGCTCAGATTTTTTTAACACATCTGGACATCGCCAAAAAACAAGCTGACGCTGAATATTTGTACAAATAAATGAGACAGAAAAAGCTTTCAGGTGTTAAAATGGCTTTTTCCACAACAGAACCAAGTAAAACACACTTCACAAGGGATTACAGCTTAATTCATTTTCTTTACTTTGGAAATCTGTTGTAAAATACCAATAGAACACTGGATCTGGAGGTGTGTTTTGATGAGCAAAATCTCAGGTCTACTGCAACCAAATCACATATAACCTTATTACCACAACACACGACACTGAGGTATGACTGCAATATGCTATTTTTCAAGTTAATCTGTCTGAGTGAAGTGTTTGGGGAGAAGGTGCTTACACACCTTGTGCCCAACCAGAGCACTTTCACCAGCTTAGCGTAATCCACACTGACTGAGACAAGCAGGCAGATTCATCCGATCCACAATGCCTTGCAAAAGTTTGGGGACACTCAAGTTCGCTGAAGGCTTTGTATACAAATGATCATGTTTGCTTCATCAATAAGGTAAGATAAACCTTTATTAGTCCCACAAGTGAGAAATTTGCTACTTGTGGGACTAAAGGTTTATCTTATTGATGTAGAAAACATGATATTTATAGTCAAATCCAAATGATCGTGTTTTCTTCATCAATAGCCTACCCTCTTAAAGTTGAGCAGGATTATCGAGAAGAAATCAGTGCTAAAGATGTAAATATTTGTGACGATTCTGGTTTTTCAGGTGTTCAAATCACCTTTGAGACAAAGGAGTTTCAGTATGTGTTTTTAACAACAGTATAAATATTTCTTTCTACAAACCACGAAAAACATTCTGAACATGAAGCACTTTAACGCAAAGCTGACTGATGCTAACGAAACCTTTACAGGTATTCTGCATTAACTGAAACTGGAATGGAAAAAAAAACCCAGGACATTTTAAGGTGATGTGTGTTTGCGTTTAATTTATGAATTAATTTCTCTTCTAAATGCCCCATTTTAATGATGAGTGATAATTACCTCATATTTGGTCTATCCAGGTTAAACAGCCTTTTTGTCGTTCAAACACCACAAAATATCACAATATGACTAACCCCAATATCGCAGTATGCATTAATGTATAAGGACACGTGGCAACATAAGTGCCTGTGTGTCACCGTTCAGAGCTAGAATCAATAGAAGCAAGGCTATTTTACTCTGGTAGTTCAATGTTATGATACTTTATAAAAGCATTTTTTAATAAAGTAAAAAAAATAACACCCAAATAAATCAGAATTCTTAAAAACAAGACTAAAAGTGCAACTCACTTTAAAACCTCTGTGTAGCCCTTTGCAGCAGCAACATGCAGTGCGGTTCCTCCAGATTTGGCATGTCGGACGTCGCTGATCTGGCCGCTATTGAGCCACTGTCTGGCGTCCCGCAGCATAATCCGCTCCTCCTCTTTCCTGGCGGCCTCTATGTCCACGCCTGCAGAGAGAGCAAAGGGAAAGAGTCACAGGCATGTACGCATTGTTTTAGTATTAGTGTTACCACTGGCAGACATATGCCACAGCAGCACAACAAAAATGTTAACACAGAGGAATACACCCATAACATGTTTAATTATAATATTTGGGAAATTACATTTTGTTCATTACATTAATGTGGTTTCGTTAGCTGTGTAGCATCAGGGCCACACAAAAACACCAACTTCAGGTAGAAAACATGTTTCTACTAGGGATGTGTATTAGAATTCAAAATGTTCATAGTACATTTCAATATGTAACATTTTTAATACTTTAAATCATCAGCCTTGGTACAAACAGCCATTATCATAATTATTAGTCCCTTAATATTGGCGTGAGAATTGTGTCACATTCACCAGACAACTACTTGAAAAAATGGTCACAATTATATTTTACTTATATTTGAACGGACATGAAGCTTCTAATCCAGGTATTCCCAGTCCTCCTTCACATAAATCTTTATGTAATATTGGATATAGGCATTGTATTACAAATCCCATGTCGGTGAATCCTTAGTAGGGCCAAAACATTTTCAAATCAGTCTGGCCTGATAGCAATGCACTGAATGGTTGTGATAAAATAGGCCACAGTGGCCAATGCTTTTGAGTTCAGGCCTCACGTCACTCCATCCTATTGAACAGCACATGTAATGCCATTACCACCCTGAGTAGGTTCATAATGACCATCAACTAGCACTCCGTTCCACCATGCTTTCAATCCACCCCTGCAATATTCCAACAAAAGGTTATGCATGCGGTGACTAACAGCCGTAGCACGCAGAGTGACTTAAAATGGTGGACACACACAGAGACATCATCATGGAGGGGTTCATAGACTCAGTAATACTCAGTGACAGCACAGACTACAGAGAACCACTCATGATTTTCAAGGTTTGGTGAATATCTTTGAACACTGACACTCACAGACAACCCATTCCTCACAGTGCGAAGTAAAATGCAGAACAGAAATAAGCATAAAAGCAGGGAGGGATGAAGTTATAGAGGAAGGAGGAAAGAAAGGAGAGAACGAAAGGAGGAGGGATTGATGGAATGAAATGGACAGATAGTGTAAATGGATAGATAAACAGACAGATGGATAGTAAACAAACAGATAGATAGGTGGACACATACATATGTACATACGCAATACTATCCAAAAGAGTTTATTATGAGCGTGTATGTTGGCATAAACTGTGTTCATCAGTTAAAAAAATAAAAATATATGCATTAAAATGCAAAAGATTGGAACATTAATTTATTTCTCCATTAATTTATTTTATGCAGGCCTTTATTAACGTTGATGAAAGACATCTGACAAAATTACAAGTCTAGTAGCTACAAAAACAGTATAAAAGAAAAACATTTTGATGAGTCATATAACCGTTAACATCAACAGCTCAGTTAAACATCTGAGTTTCATCAAGACCAGAAACTAGACCTGAAGCCCTATGCACTGCACTATCTAACCCAAAGGTTACCAACCCTGGTGAGGTGCAGTCATGTTCCAACTACAACCTGCACGCATGCAGCTAATTAATTCCTTCAGAAATCCTTCAATGAGTCAGATGGATTAGAGTTAGGTAATAAAAGTATGAGGCAGAACACCTCATGCAGACTAGAACTCGGACAGAAAGCAGATTTTGCAAGAGGAAGGTTGATCACCACTGCCAATGGAGAACTTAACTATACAGTTTGTAGAAAAACATTTATTACATGTCAGCACTCTGCTGCTGGAGGTCTCCCTTCTTGCAGAATGTCTTTCCAGAAGGAAACGGCACCATCTTGTGAAGTAAGACAGAAATGCATACATGCAGGATTCTGAACAGAACCTAAACATTTAAAGAGAGTTCGATATTTCTAAACAAGGATCTGAAAACCAAAATACCAAAACTTTCAATTAACCATACTACAATTCAAAATATATCCAGCAAACATCAACAATGTTCAGATGCTGCTCATTTCAGCAAAGAGAGGCTTAATTATGAAATAAAAATAAAGGCCCAATTTGACCTATTAACCATGGTTAATAGGTCAAAATGGGCCTTTTTTCTGACAAATTGCAGGAAAAATTTAAGCAAAAATAATTACGGTTTACGGTTTCAAGCCACAGTGAAAAGAAAAGCAATCAAGTATCAAGTCAACAGTTGAGAGAGTATGATATACTTACTTCAAGAGGTTACGCATTTTTTAATCTTTAAAAAAATGATTAAAAGTACTTAGACATGCCTTTTTTTCCATGATTCATGATTCTTACAATTATTTAACAATACAATTACAAACGTGCCCATCAACATAACATTAAACATTATGATTATTTGTCTGCCGAAAGCTGGCTGAAAACTCATTTTCTGACGCTGTTCATCAAGTCATTCTTAGTTTGCCACTTATAATTTGTCACAAATACGTGAAGTGTATTAACTACTATAGTGTGTGAAATGTTTGGCAAGCAGATGGTGTAAATTACTGCAATTTTTGGGGTCTATATGAATAGACTTAAGGCTGTGCGTTAGGCACGACAGGACTGCACTACTGTCACTGCATGTTATGTGAGCCAGACAGTAATAGTAAAGTGTGGCATCATGCCGCACCCTCATTACCTCTGCCCCAAGCTAGCCCCTGTCTGTCAACATAGCTCGTAAAAACTGGCAGCTGTCATTGGCTGGAGTGCCATGAATTCCTCCCGGGGCGTCGGCTAATCTGTAGGTGTTACATAACTCTCTAGAAAGGTGGGCATCATGCTAACACAGAACAGAATGGAGCAGTCTCACCAAATCACTCTGCATATCACATCCAGAGGAGAGAGAGCTCTTAACACCTTGAACACAGCATACCAACACACTGGTCACTGAACTAGGCATTTGTTTGTGTGCCTCCCTCTTACACACCTAATTAATCTCACCAGCTAAGGAGACTGAATTTCTCCAGTCAGCACTACTGAAATGCAGCATACCTGAATGTTTTATTAAAAACAAAATGAAACATGTTGAATGTTGAGACTCCACTAAAAGTAAATCACCTTTATTTACCTGTAAAAATTAAATGTAGATACTTGTAGGTATATTTTTGCCTCTATAATTCCAAATTTAAGTTCGTAAGCCATTGACACAGTAACCATATTTTTTACTCAAGTACAAACAATCTGAGATGAAATATCTCAGTGGATTTTTTTGCATTGTCTGTACTGGTTACAATCAGCTACAAGAATGCAACCACAGATTTGCACAAATAATAAAAAGGGCAAGAGAAGCTAAACAATAAGAAAATGATCTAATTCAATAGTGCATTATGTACGGCAAAAGCAACTGTACCTTGTCGATTGATTTCGTTCTGCAAAAGCTCCTCCATGGCTTCTTCTTCAGCAATGTCCAGCGGCGTCTCACCCTCGCTGTTGACCACCCCAACATTCGCACCCTGACTGATAAGGTACCTGCAGAGAGAGAAAAAAAAAAAACACACCATTACACCCAGACCTGCTAAACATCAGTTCAAAATCTAATCTAGCAGGGAGTTCAGGGTAAACACACTAGAGAACACATGATTATAATGTGTAACCATCAGAGGGTAAATCATATATTCTAGCAAGGAAAAAACATATGGACTCTTCATGACTTCCATGATAGAATAGAAGCAACTTAATGGCTTAAGTTACAGGGGAGGAAAAAACAAAAAAGGATGATGCATGTATTTATCTGCAGTAGTGCACCTCACTGGGATGGCAAAAGAAAATCAATAAAGGAAATCGAGTTTAGCATCTAAACTTTCACATAATTTGTTTAAGAGGAGGTTGGGTCTAGCACTAATGGAAGCTTGAACACTAGAAAAAAAATGCATCCTAAACAAATTTCAGCTGAGCTGCTCTTTCACTTTAATGAACCTAGCAGCCTACAGCCATACGTTTTAAACAGCAGAGGTATATCGGCTTAAAACCAGACTCAGGCCTGATGCAGGACAGCCCAGTCTAAACACACACTGTACTCATTATGGACAGAGACATTACTACATAGACCCATTATCCAGTGCTGTTTGACAATCTCAAAAGATAGGAGAAAATATATGGTTCATTTCTTGTATGGAAAAAAAACCCCAACTTATTTTGATGACTTGTGCAGTATTTCTAATTACACTATAAGTATTCTATTATATGTATATTATAATTATTAACATTAATAACTGCAGCATCCCCTAAATCACAACAAACATATGATGGTGTTTGGTACTATAATAACATTACAATATTTTCAGTTAATGATAGGGCTGCATGATATTAGGAAAACATTTACATTTACGGCATTTATCAGACGCTTTTATCCAAAGCGACTTCCATTCTCTAACTACAGTCTCCCTGGAGCAACTTAGGGTTAAGGGTCTTGCTCAGGGACCCAGTGGTGGCGCTGAAGGTAGGATTCGAACCCATGACCTCTTGGTCCGGAGGCAAGTATCCTACCCACTGAGCTACCTCCAACATGCGATATGCGATAATGTAGCACAGATGATCTGTAACAGCAGCACAGAAGATGAAGAAACTGCCCAGTGATTTTTTGCCCTCTTCTCTGTGGCACTGGGTCAAGAGTTTTGCAAAAACACAATTTATTACAGTTCAGTCAGTCTTCTGTGATATATATTTTTTTACGCGATATGGATATTGCGTACGTTGATATTGCGATGACGGTAAATTTGCGATATATTGTGCAGCCCTAGTTAATACTAATAATACTACCAATACATCCTCTTCATAATCAGAGTCGCAGCTCATGGCTTTACCCTGAATCTGTTCATTTAGAATCTTTGGTCAGCCTCCTATTAAGTGTTCCTCCCTTTCTAAAGCCTCAAACGGCAGCACATCTTGAAGTCCTGCTGCAAGTGATTAAGTCTAGAGGGGGAAACGCATTGGGAAGCAACATCCTCTTTCCATTAGTCTGACAAACCACAAAACATCCGTCATTCTTTGAAACCCCGCCCATTCCCTCTAAGCGACTCACCACCAGGAACATCTAAAAGCTCCAGCACTATGGACTGCGGATCTGCCAGGCCTGTTCTGGGTCAGCTTCACAAGTCTGGTGGGCTGCGGTTCAAGCACACCCTAAATAGGAAGGCTAATAGATAACTGATAACTTCTGACAGTCCCAGTCAGCTCTGTGTTGTCGGTCCTAAAAGAAACCTGGTGGTACAGCAGTGCATATTTTGCCTCTTTTGTTTAGACTTTAACAACCAGCTGTGATAAGCACCTGATTCCTGAGACAAAGAGTACACCCACTGTCTTGTACATGCAAAACATTGCCTATATCTAATATTACCAATCCAAGGGTTCTGAAACTCAATACGACCTGCTCACACACACAGAGCAACAAACCAGGTCACAGTATTCCTGTTATCCGGGACAGGGTACACAAGAGAAGCCGTTCAGTTCAACTTCGCGGCCTATTTAAATGTCCTGATAATATCTCGACCTGCTGCTGCGTTCTCAGCCACTACACTCCAAAAGAAGGCTGGCGTGAAATTCAGTATCAATTACATCACAACTGCCAGAGAATGACACAAAAACACTTGAATTTTACAAGCTGACTAGGATGTTGTGCATCTTGTGCCATTTATTGACTGTTCCAATCTCTAGCCTATAAAGACTGGTAACACGAGAGAGAAAAAAAGGCACAAAAAGTCTCAGAGTAAAGTGCTGGGCCGCCACAAGCTGCCAGAACAGCTTCAGCGCACTTCAGCACAAATTGTGCGAGGCATGGAACACCATTCTTCCAAAAGAAACTCCCTTAACTGGCACTGTAATAAATGGTAGTTGAAAACTTTGGCTAAAATGACAGTGTTCGGTTAATTGTGAAGACACTAATACATCATACATTATTTTATTCTAATTAAAACATTTAATGCCTTTTCCCACTGTAAAGACAAGTGTACACAAACCATGTCAGCAAAATAACCCTTTGAGATATCAGAAACCAGGCCACCTCACTAATGGGGTCATATACACATGCACTTGCCCACTAATGGAGAATACATTGAAAAATTACTTTCAGATAACTTTCTCATACATTTTCTGTAGACCTCTTTTCCACCTTTGACCTCTCAGGCCACTCATCTTTGTAATGTGAGGTTTATGCTCCGTCAACAATTCTCCTCTGAGAAGTTGTGGACAAACTGTTCTTGCCGATAGAATCATGTTTTGTTTTATAATTCTCAGTAACCCAAGACAGTTTTTCCCTCTTACAAACAATTTTCAGTTAACTACTGCTGTTTTTCTTATAGGCATAAGAAAAGGTCACTTTAGGCAGCTGGTGGCCTAGTGTTTTGGGAAGGTCGTGGGTTCAAATCCCAGGACTGCCAGAGGCACCACTAAAGTACCCTAGAGCACGGTAGCGTCCCCACACACTGCATCGATGGCTGTCTAATGTTTCACTTGGTGAATGGGTTAAATACAGAGAAGAATTTCAGTGTTCACACCGTGTGCTGTGGTATGAAGTGTTTGCATGTGACAAATTGACCACTTTACTTTACACTTTTCCTGTTCCTGCTGAAACACTATCAGTGTAGTAAAGCAGTGTTTGTGCTAGTAGAGCAGCATTTGTGACTGAAGCTCCAGCCATCCATGCTTCAATGATGATCCCTCTTTCAAAGTCACTTACATCTTTTTCTCGACATCTTAATCAAAAAAGAAAACGTTAATTGCCTTTTTATTCAATAATGCCAAAGAGCATGGTAGGATGTTAACTGCATAACGCCATCATGGAAGCATGTGAACTGCCTATATCTCTCCACATTTAGTCAGGTTTATCCTTTATTTTGTTACCCATCTGTAGGTCCACTATACAGATGTAGGCTACAGTTGTGTTCCTGTAGAATTGATCAGTTTCAAACAACAGGACGATAGAGACTGCAGAACGTTTGCACAGTCGATGCGTAGTTTCTCATTCTCTACTCTAAGAAGTCTGCATTTTGCAGCAATAGATGAGTGACCATATCTAAATGCAAAATGGAAAAAAAAAACATGCATGTGCATCTGTGTGGTAAGATTTCTGATATAATGGTTAATGTATGGAGTTACAAAGTAGTTGCACTAAATAAACTGACGACTCTGAAGACACTTAGAGGGTTATGGTACTTACTCAGCGATGTCCATGTAGCCACAGGAGGCAGCAGCGTGGAGGGGAATCCAGCCTTCATTATCCGGCTGGTTGATGCAGGCGCCATGCTCCACCAAGAATGTCACCATGTCTACATTATCATCTATGCAGGCCTTGAAAGAAGAAAAGAGAAGATGTAAGAATGAGCAAGGCTCTGGTGATCAAACAATGAAACTCTAACCAAACACGGTCTGATTAGATATCAAATGATGTGCATTTGAGTGATGTTATAAAATTAGTTAATAAAAAATAAATTTAAAAAAAAGCAGTCTACACAAGCAAACCGTTCACAGCCAAGCGTTTCAGCCTGCACTGCTTTTAGAAATTGGTCAAATAAAAAAGCAGCTTAAGTCAGAAAAGGTCATTAATGTATCCCCTAAATAAGATACAAATATAAGTGGAACCTATGTGAATAGATTAAATATAAGAAACTTAGGAACCCAAGCCTTTCTTTAAAAAGAGAAATATACTGTTTAAGTATGTATTTTTAAAGAATATACAAAATGGTGTAGCTGGTGGCTTAGTGATTCGGGAGTTGCCCAGAAGGTCGTGGGTTTTAATCCCAGGACTGCTAGTTGCATCACTGAGGTACCCTTGAGCAAGGTACTGTCCCCACACACTGCTCCCTGGGCACCCCTCATTGGTGGCAGCCCACTGAATCACTTGGTGAAAGGGTTAAATACAGAGAAATAATTTCTCATTGTTCACACTCTGTGCTGTGCTGTGTCTGTAAGGGGCCATTTTACTTATAAACTGATTACTGCTTAAAATTGAAAAGATTTAAAAAGATTTTTTAAAAGATTTAATTAAATTTAATTAAAAGAGTTGATCAAAAACAGGGGAAATGGCATTTACTTAACTTGCATGACGGGGAGGGGGAAAAAAACCTTGTCCACACCAATGAGTATTCACTTATGGCCAAGATCTGTACTGTTTTATCATATCATTCTGAGCCAAGCAGAGGAACGTGTCTGGATATAGAACGGTCTGCCCTGGTCAGCGATGCAGTGGGCGATAAAAGTTCTGCCACCGGATCGTGGGGATTCTCGGCAGTCTTGGCAGGGATGGGGCTTTCCAGAGAGCAGAGACATAGCGGAGATGTTTTAAATAACACAGCAAATAAGAGGAGAGTGGGGTGAGACGGATTGTTTTATAATAATATAATATAATATAATATATGGTACTAACGGTGAAATGCTTTATGAATGGCAGCTTATTAAAAACAACAAATTTACTCAAAAAGTAGTTGACTGGCCAATACATTTGGCGTCTGAAATGTAGTTCTTGCTTAGACTTGCTTATGTGGTTTCTGCAACTATAACTATATGATAAATGATCTATAAATATACAGTTTTGTCCATTTTTTAGATAACTGTGTGACATACAGCGTCAGTGTTGGGGCGAATGTGTGATGACTGAGCAATGCAGTTTTGCACAATCCTACTCTTGCACAATGCAACTGTCACTTGTCAGAGGACTTGTCACTCCTCCAGCGCAAAACCAGAGAAGCAAACCTCAGACAAAACATGTCTTGACTGATCAACTACATTTGGACTGAATAAGTGCAGGGAAGTTTTGCCAAACTATCACTTTATAACCATTTAAATACAGAAACAATTGGCCAAGTTAAAGAACAACACTTTGCTGAGTGAAATGGAGCATAGAGAACAACAAAAAGCATATAATAATAATAATAATAATAATAATAAATCATCATCATGAGTAGTAGTAGCTCTTAACAGCTACCTTTTATAATGGGCTCTATTTTCCTTACATTTTATTGAATGAGTCATCATGGGCTGCATCACTTTTGGGCAGCTAAATGCATAACCTTCAGGTTAAAGTAGAGACACACAGACAGACAGACACACAGACAGACAGACAGACAGACACAGACACACACACAGACACACAGACAGACACACAGACAGACACACAGACAGACACACAGACAGACACAC
>JBBJLR010000133.1:26165965-26184594 GCA_037577145.1 Brachypetersius gabonensis | reverse complement strand
ACACACACACACACACACACACACACACACACACACACACACACACACACACACACACACACACACACTTTACAGAAACTTCAGGTTTCTGTAAGACCGTTATATTTCCATATTTTATTAATGGCCAAACTCCAAAAATATTGTAGAATATTTTACAATAGGATACTAGAAAACTAGAATACTTTTCTATTGATTTGCCTCCATAAAGCCTCTTTGGGCTTTCCAAAAAAGATCATCATCAATGAGGAAAACGGGTCCCAAAAATGTCACTCCTATTCATAGCTGTGAATGGCTGCTAAGTTAAAAGTGGAACAGGGAGTTTTGGCAGCTGTTCGTCTGACCCTAAGACAGCTGTGCTTCCATTCTCAACCACCATGACAGGACTGATTTATATCAACAACAAACTCTCTGTAAAACTGGGCGCTATGACCATGGTGGCCAGAGCTGAAGTTACAGAAAAACCTCTTGAGCTGGATTACGAAAGTTGTTTAAAAAACAATGTTAGGGTACAGCAAAAAGATATGCGTCTTGATGGCGCTGACTAACGTCTTTTTTCATCAGAATGCAAGAGACTGTTTTTCCAAAACATTTTATAATTGTGTTCAACCACCTATTAGCTGTTTAGGAAAATGCAGCTACTCAGTTTAATAAAACTTCTATATAAAATAAATTAATTGTTTAGGACTTGAAGCCTTTTCTATCCAAAGGTTCTATTAAACCGGTTCATTTGAAAACTAGTTCAAAACAGTAAGACAAAACAGTAAGACGTCCATTCAAGCAAAAATGGAACATTTAACTTGGTCTACAGTCAGGAGTCTGAAAGTTGCGCTTCTTTTCATTGCATGAGCTTTGTGTCAAAATAGAACCTTTAAAACTCAGAGCTGCAGTTTTAGTCTAGCAAAAGCACAAAAGCAGCAGATGATAAGATGATCAGTAAACCAGACAGCTATGTAGGATAAAGCATGCATTGAACTTTGAGTAGGGTGTGTGTCTAAGTGTATGTACATGCGTGCATGTGTATGTGCGTGTGCGTGCGTGCAAGCACTGATTAAAGAGAACTCAAGGGATGGACGAATCCCACTTGTAAAACCTTGGTGAGGAAATGAGAAAAATAAACAAATGTTTCCTGTTCGTCCCTCACTGAGCGGCTTTTCAACACCCTACATTTGTGTAAGGCTGGCCATTCTGATGCTGTTTCTCCAACCAAATCAGAGTTTTTTCTTTAAGAATTATTATTCATTTATTTACAGACGCTTATTTATAGGAATTATGGGCAATAATCACTATTTAGAAAACTAACAGAACTAGAGTGTAAATTGTTCCATTAAGGACAAGGTTTACTGTTTGTCATGACTGACAGACTGCATTTCTGTACCTCAACGTGATTCACCACTAGACCAAAATCACACAACAGAAGACTGCTTTGACGTTCAACGCCCACAAAACGCAGAATTTCATTAGCAAATCACTAAACTGTCCACTACTGAGGTGAGTCAAACACCTCCTGCAGGGTGAGTCAAACCTCACTGGCTGTAATCAAAGATCCTGCAGTGATCTCACTGCCGCTGTCTCAACACTGATCAACCACAGCACCGCACACACACAGAGGAGCGGGGATAACGTATTTACTGTGTATACATTTTATGCTAAATGCGAAATGTCAACCCATCTTCTGTTGTCGTTCTCATATTACACACATACACACAAACATACATTCTAATTGTTTTCCATAAACCCCATTAACATTAATCAAAGCGTCTTAAAATCAAAAGTGTTCAGTGATGCAAACAGAGTTCTTATATTATGCATGAAGTCTAGATGGATTTGCCAATAAAATATTTAGGGGCCCTTTACAAATGTCAAAGTCTGGGTCACCAACCAGAGGCAACTTCATACCCCTCAGGAAGCAGGAGGAAAAAAAAAAAAAAAAAAAAAAAAAAAACACACAAGAAAGGCTGTCACTACCGACCGAATACGTTACAAATAAAATACACCGATTTATTTTTCGGTCTATAAAAAGCAGAGTTAGTTGAGGCAAATGCAAAAACTTTCAGCAACACACAAAAGAACATGCATCAATTCTGGCATCTTTACTCTGGCTTGCCAATCAAATACCAATGATTTTTTTAAGTTTTAAATGAATTAGCAGCATTACACATTACTCATGGACCAACATGGCAAAAAAAAAGGTCAAATGGTTTAATGTCAGGTTGACTTTAACATGCAAGAGTGTCATCCAAACACACCTCAAAATGAATATTCTTCCAGAGGTTCAAGAAGATCAAGTCTTGCAGAACATGCAATAGGGAGTAGAGCAAGAATACTAACACTTAACCACTGCAGACCGCTCAGCTCAGCCAGAAATGTAAACACACACCTCACTGAACTCATACACCAAACAGTTCACAACGCTAGTATGTAAAACAGTGTGAAAGTGAATTAGGGCATCCACCTGAACACAAGTATGCAAGTGAAAATATTTTGAAAGATCAGAATTGATTTGTAATTATTTATTAAAATATGCGCAATTCGAATGTTTGGGGTGAAAATTACCTTTTTGTAAGCTTGACTCAGGTTTACAGAGCACTAGGGGGAAAATTAAATTAATAAATAAATCATTCAGCCCAATGAGAAACCATGGCAATCAACTCAGATTGAGACTCTGCTAACATCTGAGCAATTCAGTTGCTTCCAGCGCACCTTGTTTCGATTAACCACCAAATTACAAAGATGATACCATCGAATCTCCAACTTCAGGTTGTGTCTGTGACGTTATTCAGCTTGTGCCAAATAGCAGAATTCAGAGGACAAAAGAAAAACTTCATGTGCAAGTCAGCAATGACTCTGGTCATTTGTATCTGGTACATGCATAAACATAACTGCAACATGTGATTCAGAGTGTGATAAATGTGTGAAGTCTACACTGATCTGAAAACAGAATGGGGCAAAAGTGCAAAGCTGTACTTTTTTCTCTACAGATGTATAAGCCCAAACCTAATTGAGTTTTTACACCTCATATGTATTTATAGACCAGTTCTAGCCTAATTTAATCAACACTGTCTACTGTTTAAAGTGGGACGACAACAAGAAATAACACGAAGCAACCAAACACTCATGCACTCGAACACGACGACACAGCCATTACCAACGGGGAGCCTTGCGCAATACATTCCTTCAAATCTGAAAGTTTAACCTAGCTGATGTATACTTATACCTCACCACATGGTTTTGTGGTTTCTGATATGCTCTTATCTGTAAAATGTATAAGTGTCCAGTCCTCGTACATTTGGCTCATTGTATCAGTGGAAAAATTAAGAAGCAAACCTCAGACATCAAGCGCGTCTTGAATTATCAACAGTTTTGGGGGTTAGGCCACGCTATTCCTCTAAACTAGAATGTGTGTAAATATGTTTAGAAGACCTGTGTATAGTATAAGATTGACGACCAACCACTCGAACACGACGACAACCATTACCAACTGGCTCTCAAACAATACATTCCCTCAAGCTGAAAGTCAGAGAGGACAGATATTCTGGTCGAAAATAACAACAAACAGTTGAGAATGTCATAAAATTGCATTCTGCAAATCATTCAACCATGACATGTTTGGTTAATGTAGCTACGATTGAGGGAAACATAAGGGCCTGCTAATTAGTTTCCTGCAAACTGAGGCTAAAATACGCCGCTTCAGGTCAGAAGCATCGAGTAAGACTTGCTTGCTTCTTTATGACCGTTTTTAGCTTAGCTGGAGTACATGTGTACATTTTTATAGATAAGCATATCATAACCACAAAGCCCAAAGCCAACTGGTGAGGTATAAGTGTCCATTCCTTGTTACTTACAGCTGGCTCATAGTGTTAGTGGAAAAACTAAAGAACGTATCTACATTTTGGGTGTTAAGGGGAAAAACAAAATGGTCCAAATTAAATTTTTAGTATGTTCAGAAGATGTGTGTATAGTATAAGCTTGACTTGCCCAGCCAAGGTCTTGGAGATGTGAGTGTCTAACACACCTGGCTGTAATGTTAGTGCTCTTGGGTCAGGTGTGATAGATAAGATCTCAGAGTAACGCTGAGTAGCCCGGACATAAGGATGTGTGTATTAGATGGCAGGTGTTCAACCTCTCTGCTCAGTATATATTCACACACACACTTAGAGTAGAGGGTGGGCTCCAGGCCCTCAAGCACTCCAAAAGAATTTAAATGCTTCAGTACGGCGCAGGTGAACTAGTTGGAACCTGCTGTGACGCTCGTCGCAAATAACTCAAAAACCCCCCGCCATCTATTCAGGCAGGGAGCTGGCGACGACATTACAGTACGGCAAGCAGACACTCCCTTCGTACGCTGCATGTCAAAAGTTTCAAGGCAACTAACTTTTCAATACATTTATAAGATTTTATACTATGTTACACCTCTTTAAATACTGCCTGTTTTCTTCACGAAAACCTCGCAAAACTGAAGGAACAGCTGCCAAAGAGCAAAGTCAAAGGACACGCACTTTAACCTCTTGTGCGGTCAACACTCATCCACACTCAAGCTTTTTGGTGTTTAATCCACCTTCAGGCCAAAACTGTTTCAATATGAAATACTTGACAAAAGAAAGTCCATCATTTAGACAAATTTGCTCTTTATATTGTGTCAGAAACCACACCAGTCTGCATGTTGCAGACATAAAATGGAAGTGCATTGTAAGTCCTCTGCAAAACTAAATTGCAATTTCTTTTTTGTCCATTTAATATAAACTGTTGCAAGTGACATGAATTCGCTCAACGAATTACCGCTGTCTATAGTGCCGACAAGATTCCAACCAAGATGACCAATGGATCGTGTCCCAGCAATTCTACTTCACAAATGTCAAAAGAAAAGAACACTAGTCTATCCTGTGATTCATAATATATGCAAAGATCTCCAAAAGTAGGGACACAGACATCACTCATAACTTTATTAGGTCATACGGTCTTCTAACTTCATTCTGCTTCCAATAGGGAGGGGAAAACTGGGTCAGCTTCTTTTTTTTTTTGAACAGTTGAACACTGAAGACCTTGATTGTGTTGTCCATTTATGTAAGCACCAAAATTGCCAAGAGACATATTCCTCAATGTAAGTGTAGAAGCTGAAAGCTGAATGTGGAGCTACCAAGGCTGTCTCTTTTTTCAAAAATATTTTAGAATCCAGAACAGACAGAACGGCCAGACAACGCATGAAGACACAGCTGATGACACACACAGCCAAGCGTTTCTATGGTAACAAGACAGGCACTTCCTGCCGATGATTATGAGCTTCTTTGAAACTCACCAACACAAACATGTACACACAGCATGCCTGACAGTACACAACCTGCCAATTACACACTGCTCAGTGGGTTAGTTTCTAATATTAGTCCATCAATCAACCAGTGCATACTACCCTGCCTGCTGTGATCACACCGCTGACAACAGTACACTGGACTGCACTCCTCAGGGTCAAATAACACACCGTGTGCAAGAGAAGAGACTGATCAGTGGCATAAACACACACATACAGATACATCTAACAAACTTAATGTATTTATAACCGGTGTACATTTACTACGCACATAACCACATTCATGTTCAATGTGAAATATTTTGTATATTAAAAATGGTACATATATTTAACTGCAACATATATTCTGACTTTGTACCTCCAACTGTACATACACATGCTATAATTGTTCCAGAGCCCATGCTCGGGACTCTGGGGGTACATGGAACACTGCTGTTAAAAAACAACTTATTTGTTTCAAGTGTTTGCAAACCAAATGTATATTATATTAGTTACTATGTTAGTTCATATAGCACTTTTACTTTACATGTACTACTATATGAACAAAAGTGCGTATACACTTCTTTTGAATTAATTATTGAATATTGTTTGGAACAATGCAATTAATGTCAGAAAATCATGCGATTAACTGCATAGGTACACACACAATATCCATAGATCACAGATATAGACACGTTTTCAGCGTGAGTAACACTTCAACAAGTTAAGATCTAGATATTTTATTCATATGTGCAACTTCTGGGTTTATGCACAATGCATTCTATAGTATAATTCATGCTTTAGCTTTAAACTGTGTATTAATTATTATTTGTTTTCTAATCTGAAATGATGTTGACAGCCTACATCTTTTTCATGAATAGGATTTTGACATAAAAAAGCAAACGATGCAATAAAACTAATCCAACAAAAATACAGCAATTTGCATTTTAAGACTTTATCTTTCTGAAAACAAATAATCATAAATCCTTTGAAACTGTATATTGTAAATATATTCTGCTATTGTAATCTGACCTCTGCACTCGAATGTTCGTTTTGCGCTGTGAAAGATTTCAAAAGAAATATAGGCAAAGCAATTGGCCTCTGCTGGTCATTAACCTTTCAGAAAAAAAATCTTCTATAATTCATTCGCAATAGAACAATCATAAACCAATCCATTCATACAGCTTAATGATATACAATGAATTATTGAGCAGCAGGAAGGCTATTATGAATGCAGACATATCCACCACACAAAAATCTAATCAACTACAAAATTAAAAACACAACAAAATAAAACCATAAAGCCCTTAACGAAGCTGCGTTCTGCTTGACAGCACAAAGCAATAGTATTACTGCTTGTGCTAAATGAAATCATAAATCACATCACTATTTCATCAGAGAGCAGTCTCCTCAGTAACGACTTACACCCTTCAGTCTGAACCGGGGTTATTACTCTGCTCAGAGCCAAATGCTTTGTTCAAAAAGGCCAGCAAGTCTGTTTCGTTTAACCCCTAGAAGCTGCATTCATCACTGGTGATGAAAAAAGCATGTTTAATACAAATAATTTCATCTCATAGTTCTTTGAAACACACAGATATTCTGTGTGAAGTCTAGATTTTACATTCAATCCACACCATATTAGTACCTGTAAGTATAAGAGAACATTTTAAATTGATTTGAAATTTGGTAAAAAGTTATAGGTATGTGGTCTAGTTTTACTGAAATGTGTCTCTTTTTTGCATTTTCCCCGTTTGTCATTTTCAGCCATCCAACCAAAAAGAAAACTGAAGGGCAGACTCAAGCAGTCGTTACAGAATGTAGAGTAATGTAGCGATAATTATATTACAATTGTATTATGTAATGGGAAGAAAGAGGAATGCAAAACAATATACCTGAACTTAAGTGTATGTAAACAGTTTGACCAAACATGCTAGAGCTTGGGTAAACATAACTGGAACCAAAAATCTGGAACAAGCACAGTAAACATTCTATTCAAGCTAATAAAAACTCATTTATGTTAAAATACATAATGTTATTGACTTTGAAATGATATTCATTGCATGTGCATGGCTCATTTACATTGGGTATATCTGGTCATCCAACTTTGTTCATTAACATCAGCTACAACACAGTTCAGATGAGAAGTACAATAATCCCCCAGCTATACGCGGATCCGGAGTCACGGATTCAGTCACACACGGATTATTTCTGAGAACCAAACTTTTTCGTTTAACACGAAAATTCCCACAATAACGCGAAAACTGAAAACATCCCCCGCTTTTTTGTACTTTTTTTGTCAATAAATATATATATATTTTTTCTGGATGTTTTCACATAATGGGACCCATTCACTTTGCCATGATGTCCCGATACTTTTGTCCTGCGACCTTCCGAGTTGCATATCTCGGCGGGGAAAGCACTCAGACACATCAAACGCTAGAGTTCGGTAGATCTCCAGAACACCTTTCCAAATATTCCAAATATTTGTATTTTTTAATTTGTATTTTTAGCCCAAGTAGATCAGGTTTTATTCTCAGAAAACGGTTCCTTTTTTTTGGTCCAGCGACCTTCCGTGTTGCATATCTCAGAGGGGAATTTAGATTCGAATACGGGTTTACCTTTACATTTTCTTTAAGGGTATTGCATTAAACAGAGTTTAAAATGAAATTATTATTTAATTATGTGGGGGCATATTTAGGGTTTACACTTTAAAAATAGGCATTATTTTGACCAAAACACAACAATGTGGTTTTTCACTATATGCGCATGCTCTTGGAACGTAACCTCCTGCAAAAAGCAGGGGATTACTGTTTATGATAAGATAGGAACTCAGTTTTTTAGTAAATGTAATCTCACCTTAATTCATCAGGCTGAATAGGAACTTTAAACAAAGAATTTGTAAGCAGAGAATGGACAGATCAGTGAACTGTTCCTTTTTACCACATACTCCAATTTTCACACCTGCGTATTAGTTGCTATTCTTTACTGTGGCTTTCTAGGACTCTGCTTAAAAGTTCAATGCTGGACTAATAGGAACTCAACAGTACCACACCAATTCAGGCAATTTAACACATTTATGTCATGTCCTAGACTGGCCTTGGCTGTCAGAGTTTGGATCAGGTGACGGCTGCAGAAAAACTCTCCCATAATGCTCCTTGTTGTCTCAGTCGCATTATTTTATTTACCTCAGAGAGTCTTGTGACATGGACAATGCTTTGGACACCTCCTGTCCCAGCAAGAAACTAAAATAGGTTAGATTCACACCTCTAACAACACACACCAGGACAGCTTCAAGAACCGTGAAAAACATTAAACCTGTGCCGAAAGCAAAGTGAGAGAGCATGCACAAAAAATAATTTGACACTGAAACACAGAAAAGAGTCTCATACATTGCCAAGCAGTGATGTAAGCTTGGAGGTGAGGCCTCCATGGATCAGACTCATCTGACCAGCACATCCCACAGATGTTCAATCAGATTGAGATCTGAGGAATTTCAATCCCAAATCAAAAAATTGAACTCTTTGCCATGTTCCTTGAACCATTCCAAAACGTGAGTCATCAGACCAAACCACTAGGGTTGCAACGATTAGAAATTTTAGTGGTGCGATTATAGTCTGAGAAATAATCAGGGTTAATGATTACCATGGTTGTTTTATGTGAATTGATTTCACATCTGTTTTAACATATAGAAAATCACACAAACACATTCTATAAAGGTTTTAAACTTCAGAAGCTGAAGTTTGTAAAACGCAAGTCATTTCTGTAACCATCTGTAAGGCTGTAAGCTGCACAGACAGAGGTTACTGCTGCCTTTTGAATACACCACAGTCAAACATTAAAGTAAAAAAACTTCAAGTGCTCTCTGGGCAAACAGATGTGTAAAGCTGTATTTTAACACTAATGGAACAGAGAATTTGTAAAAATAAATAAATAAATAAATTTTTAAAAAAAAGGTAAACTGTAAACGCATCCAGCTCCTTTGATGAACTACACATTTTTTATATTTTCAGCAAGAAATGAACACAGACCTACCTGATAACTTGAACATAAATTGCACTGTTTAGCTTAAAAATGCAATTAAAAGTGCTGCATGCTTAGAAAGAAAAATAAAACGTGTAAATAAAAGTAATCTCTTCACATCTATAGACAGCACAGAGGTTATTTGTTGCTGCTAAAACACTTAAATGCAGTGACAAGAAAAGAAAAACAAGATAATAATGTAAAACCTGTCTCCGGAAGAGCTTTAACAGTTCACAGTCCAAGTTGAAAAGCAAAAAGGTGAGCATGTTTTCTGAGCTCAGCCTTGAACGATGAGGTGAACGAATATTATCACTACTGCTGAACACTCAGAGGGGACGCTGGTAGCTTTTGTAGTAGCCAGTAGCTTTAGCAACTTTTGGGTACCTAAAATATTCCCAGACAGGAGACTTCAAACGCTTCCTAGGTGAACACTGTATAGAGTAGTTCTGGTGGTGGTCGTCTCTTGTTCTGTTTCGGTCATGATCTGCATGTGTAATGTTTTTTTTGTATTTGGTTCCGGATTTTTTTTTTTGGTCGTGTGAAGGAAGTCTTAACAACCACAATGTTTCACACCGCGGTTAATAATCAAACCGGTTAATCCCTGCAACCCTACAGGCCACCTTCAATGTCCAGTTCTGATGCGTTCATGAAAACTATAGGCCCTTTCAGCACTCTGACTCTCGCTCGGTCATGGGAGCAGACCAGGCGGGCTAGCCTTCGCTCTCTCTGCACATCAATGAGCCTCAGGTAACCATGGCACCAGTTTCACCAGTTGTTTTTTTCTTGGACCACTTTTGTTGGGTACCAACCACTGCATACTGGAAACACCTCGCAAGACCTTCCGTTTTGGAGATGTTCTGATCCAGTCATGTAACCAACACACCGTGATCCTTGTCAAAGTCATTAAGTAATTACTCCTGCTTTCGACACATCAACTTCAAAAACTGACTAAACAAACAAATTGCGCATGAAAGGTGAGAGGGACATGTGAAAACTGAGCCAACAGACTCAGCCAGATAATTCATAGACATTAAAAATGATGTGGAAAGTTGCAGTTAAAATGAGCAGTAAGCCTGAATAAATGTTCACTATTAAAGAGCTTGATATTTTGGATATGGTGTGTGTGTATTGTTCATATTATTAAAAATCAGTATTTTCACATCAGGGAGCAAAAAAAGAAAAAGAAAAATGACTTATGTATATAAAGTGTCTGTAATCTGGCCAACTTCACACATGCTAAACTATTCGAGCACTTCTAAAAGCACTCCCAGTGGCAAGTCCCTTACCTATAAAGTCAGGCCCGAAATTGTTTAGTTAGTATCCATCCATCCATCCATCCATCTCTTTCATATTCAGTCTCAGTATCTTATCCCCCCTTTCTTTTCCCTCTGTCCATGTCTCCCTTCCTGTCCTCTCCATCTCAGTTTTTCTCTTGTCTTTGTCTCCTTCTTTTTCCTTCTCCTGTTTCCTTTCTGCAGGTGATATTCTTAAATGGTGGAGCCTGGTCTTTCCTTGCTCGTCCACAGCACACACAGACCCTCCTTGAATAAACAGCAACAAAAAAAAAAAAAAACTCAAGAAGGTTGCCGCCTTATTCCAACATGGAGGAAAAGGAGGAGTCTCAAATTAAATCTACACGACTACGGTCATGTATTAGTGGTCGAATTTAAGATCATTACATTTTTTTAAACACACTGTATTTGATCAGACTTAAGTTTGCATCAAAATGTAAGGGATCTTATACAACACTAATGTTTTCCCCAAGATGGGGTCTAGTTACATATCAAAAACAATCCATGTTACATGACAGTTTATCTTTTATCCAATAAAATTAAAAAGACGTTTTGTTACTGTGCTTTTAAGACTGGTAGGTAAACTGCCTCTGCTCTGACTGGATTTTTCTTCTTGTGCCTCTTTCAAAATAGAAGCCTGGCATGAAAAAATTCACTTCAGCATGAAGCTAAACTGCTGTAAACAGAATGAAGTAGGTGCAGTTTAAGAAAACACAAAAACAGTCCAGGCTCTTTAATCAAGGATTTGAATTTAACTGTTAATTGAGTGAGCTGCACCACAATCATCGTGGCTCATGTGGCCATAAGCAGGCATCTCTGTGCAGCATGTGCACAATTAGGAGAGTTTAGAGTTGGCCTGGGGCACACCAAAGACCGACTGATCCAATTATTACAACCACCTCCGTGATAATGGCTATAAATACAGTTTCTAGTTTCGCACAGGCTTTAACCTGACATAACTTTACAGCCAGACTTCAGCGAACTGGGGGACGAGGGAAAACATAGCCTTCAGAGAACAGAAACAACCAACTTTTTATTTTAAAAAGCAATAACAAAAGCAGGGAGCAGCGCGTTAACAGAATAATCTTATAAAACCTTATAAAATCTTATAAAAAATATATATTGTAAAAATACGGGTGCCAAACTGGGATGAGTGGAGCGATTCTATAGAAAAACTCACTGGAGGTTTGGTTTGAAATTTTGTGAATGAGATGTGCAAGTGCCGACAACCGCCACGTAACGTAAAGGTTTTAATAAAAGATGTTTCCTAGAATTGTTTATCCGAGTGAGGAGCCGCAAAACCGGTTCGCTCACTTTTTTTAAATAATAATGAAGAAAAAAAAATGTTCAGTGAAGTATTCCTATAAACAGCCTGTTCAAGTTGCAGTTAAAGAGACAGTTTTCTGAAACAGAAAATACAGGGCAAGTAACCAGAAGAGAGATCATTAACATAAATCAGTCTTAAGGGAACAGTTAAAAAAAAAAAAAACACCTAAGGGATAATGAGAGACAAAAAATTGTCATTTACAAGAAAATACAACAGTTTAGGTACATAAAACCACAAACATTATGAGTGGATATCTGGAGGGAAAAAAACAGTACAAGCAAAATGTAGGCTACAAAGTCCTGAAGAGAGCATTAACCCTTACTGATTTTCCTGATTTTGGTTAATATAACCATAATATATCCATTATTCGTACTACTTCACCAGCTGCTCTCATGTGTGAATATTCATTTATGAGGAACAAAGAATATGTACAATTTTGTTTCTCAGTCATCCATCATTTCACAAATGTAAGCTACAACAAACAAAACCAAAACTACTTTTTTGGCACATTTATGAACTGTCACACGCCACGAGTTTACCTCCATTAAAACTGAACATTTAAGGTATTTAGCGGACTCTATTATCCAGAGCTGTCTACATCTGTTCTTCATACCTGCAAAGCTATACTAAAATCAAAAGCTGTTTTTTACGAAGTTACTGCCAGCTAACTCACACACCTTAAACCCTGTCAACAGAAAAGGTTTAGGAGCGTAAGGGGCAGAGGTTTTTTTTTTTTAAATATACAGAAAATATGTATGAGAGAGAAGACTGGTCACCAATGAACCACAGCATGGTGCCGCTGCAGGCCATCCTCCTCCCTCTTAGTGCACTAATAGGTGGCTAATCCCATCCTCAGAGCGTCAACACACCATTCCGACTAACACCAGTCGCTAATGGTGCACGGAAGCGCGTCCCGTAGAACAAGCCATGCTGCAGTATTAGCCTCCAGGATTATGATGTGATGAGTCAAAGCATATATGACTACATGCACAAAGGTAATTACACGTGAAGGTATAAAGAAACAGCTCAACCGTATAGGCTAATTTCGCTCGCACTGAAAGGACGCTAATGGATAACAAACAGCACTGCTGTTCACTTTCATTAGTTCTGCTGAGTAAACTATTCCTTAACTCACACCATGTCATGCATATGACTACATGCTTAGACAAGAGCCTAAGGCTGTTTACAGTCCCTACGCACTATGGGAATTAAATAAGTGGCTCAACTATACATACTAACGTGGCTCTCAATAAAAAAAAAAAACTACAAGAATTAAAATCAGCTGAGTCATTTTTATTATGCTCACGGGCCGCTTTTCCTTTTCACTAATCAAACCATTCCTTTAAATCGCCCCACATAACTCACTTGACTGCTGATGCAACATTTGCTCAACGTATGGATGTGGACAAATTACCCTTGTACTAAACTGTACATTTTTACTTCTAGTTTAGAATTTATATTTATAGTTTATTTATACATCCATACTCCAAGTATCTTTTGCTACTCATGGCATACAAGTATACAATGTTTACTTTGAATTTTGACCTTGAAACGACTGCAAAAAAAAATATGAGACAAAAAATAGGCCAATCATATATCGCTTACAGCTACCAAATAACATTACCTTCATAATGGTAATGGTTTGCTATTTAGTGTAATTTACTAGCAACGTAAGGATAGTTACATTAAAGCACAATGGTACCAAATGCTCTGGCACTTTTGAGTCTCTCAAACTCCAAAGCGATGGACCACAACACTGTGATCACAGTGGAGGAAACAATTAAGCAACTTGAGTTCCACCACCCTGACGAAAGCACCTACGCTATCTATTGCAGAGTGATTAAAACTACAAACCTATTCAACATAGGCAAAACCAACACAATTTGACTACCAATCACAAACAATGCAGCTAAAATTAAACGTCTTGTCCTCCTTTCTGTTTAAACAAGCATACTGGATGCATCAACTAGACAACAATTATTCTCCTAGCTAACCAGATTATATGAAGAATGCTCTTTTCCATTGTAAGTCACTGCACCACACTGCTGCTCACTAAAATGAAGTTAGTCGCACACTAGCAGCCATTGGGGTGGGCAATCTGGGGGAAAAAAGTGTCATGATACTAAAAGGCACTATATGAATATACAAAAAAGATAATATTCCATTTTTCTGAGTTATGGTCATTTGCAACAGACAATGCGCCAACAAAACAGTACAGTCACATAACATGCTATTAACCTGACCATCAATTTGACAATGAAAATATGACAATGGTCCCTTTAACTTGTTAATTCCGAACCACTGGAGTTACAACTCCACACTGGCCCCAATGAAACACATCAACACGTAAAGATGCACAGTGATCATTGCCCCCCACCCCCCCCCAACCCAACCCAACCCAACCCAACCCAACCCAACCCAACCCAACGTTATCAAATCGGTATGTGCTTAATATAGATTTTTTTTCTCCCAATATTTTTGATCCAATCTTACACGAGTGAACATCGTCACAAATGTGAAGTATCATTCACAAGCAAAACACACCAGCAATACCAGTAAGAACAGGTACTGGACTGGAAGACGATTTCGTCAGATAGACTTGCACAGAACTCAAGAAAAAAAAAACTATGGGTAAATGAATGAGTAGAATATTAACAAATACAAGTGGAATAGCATAACTCTCAAAATAAGTATAGACAAGGGTTCTATACTGGTAGACATTGACTCTTGCTGGGCACGGGAAATAAAAATATCAAACTACAATCGGACACAGTTTTCATGTTCAAGTTCATGCAATTTCTTACTGATGATCGGTACTAATACGTTCCCATGAAGCACACTGTGTTCACAACAGCACTGCCGTGATACGCAGCCTTTTAAAAAGTGAAGGCTATTTGCCTTCACGCAGCCCTTTAAAAACACAAATCTTCCTCTTCCATTCTGACAATGCTTCATGACCCTAAGGCCACGGAATCACATGCTGGAACTTACACAGAGAGAGGAAGAGAAAGAGAGACTGAAAGGGGCCTGTTGGTTACATCCCGGGAGCCGCATCACAAATTCTTTCCTGACTCTGCCTAAACTCCGGCCCAAAAAAAGGCAAGTGTTCTGAAACACAGAGGCTGCATTGCACTCACTGAGCTCCACTGTCCGCACAACCACGGATACCAACTTCCCATAACATGAGCCGTTCTTAATACAAATACAGCTGCATGATACAGATTATATTCAGTACCATGACTTCTTTCCAAATAGATCACAGTATCAGAAGTTATGCAGAAACTGCCATTAATGTAAAGTGCAAAGTGACCATACGTGAACAGTGTGAAAGGTACAATACTGCACGTTATTTGGTTTATTCTTCTTAAGTGCTACTGCCTTACAAACCTGATTATTTTTCCTGTTGTCTAGTTAAAAACACAGCAAAGAATTGTAAATGTTAAAGAAATACTCCAGCCATATGACAAGGGATCTTGGAAGGCGGGAGGAAATTCTAAAAACCTGAACTACTACAGGGTGGACTTTTGGGGGTTGTTCAGGAAGTGCTGTAAAGCTGCACGTGCTTTCAGAGCCTCACGTCTACTTCTTGTGTGTTAGAGAAGGTAGAAAACACTTTTGTTAAGAAAGTAGAAAACATCTCGCCCCAAGAATCCACCTTAAAGCAGCCGTAGTTCTTCAAAAGGTACTCCCACCTTCAAGATACGTCATCGGAAAAGGGGGTTCTAGCCTGAGTAAAAAGTCTCTTTAACTCACCAAGAAACATTTAAAAAAAAAACATTATCAAAGCAAATCAGCATTATTGTATATAGGCACACAGCAAGAATTCAATACCACTGGCTAAAAAATGGCTGGACTTTCTTTGTTTTGTACAATATCAAAAGTACAAGACTTTTAAATTGCTAGAGTGTGATGATTCAGTCATTTTTTTTGTATTCTTACTGGAATTATATTAAAAAAGCCAACCTGGCGGATCTGCATTCTGTTTATTGGCCATTTGCGTATACTAATGAAATTTTTAATTAAAAACAGCTTTGAAATTAGCTATTTTAATATAAAGCACTTCAATTCAGGCGATCACGTAAAAGTAGGATATCAAGTTAAACACTTTGTGACCCCACAAGTATGAATACAAAGCCAACACCTGACATCACAACATGAGTGTGTTATTCCTGGCTAGTTTTGTTACTGGACTGGGTCTGATTCACTCTTTCTCTCCCTCTGATATCCGAACCAGCACTTTCTGCTGCTATCTGCCCAAAATTGTTACCTGGGGTGATAACTCATGTCTGATTTAGCCATGTCATGGCTACATAAAATCAATAAATGATCCATTTTTAAGGTTTTAACCCGTCATGCACCCTGTGATCTTGCTTCTAAAACCGACATCAATCCCCCCCCAAATAAGCCTTTTCTTCATTTTTCTAATACAATCACTAAACGCAGATCAGCAGCAACATCTGCGTGTTCTGAACTATCCGCACATTTGTTTGACATAGAGGATCACAGAAAAATCCCTGTAATGGACAACTAAGCCCAATGTTAACTTGTATATTCACTTGAATTGTTTTATCAACTTCTTAAATATATAAACAAACAAAATGTTTTCATATTATCAAAACAAACAGCTGTGTTTACAGATACAAAAAAACAGACTTGGAAAACATGTCACAAGAAATAAAGTCAGTCAAAAGCCAAGATGCAAAATATTAACGTGACCAAAACTGACAATCTAAAAAAAGACATCCAGTGACTCAGGCAATAGGGTGTTAGTCATGCATAATCTTGTACCCCATACCTCCTTTAACTGAAAGATTAGTAACGCAATTGGACTGTTGAGGAATACACTTTCAATATCAGCCATGCAATTAACACTTTCCAGCTCTGTTCCACAACTTACATTTCCAGATTGATACTGTTCCAGCTTGACAAATCACTATCAATAGCTGCAAAGTAAGTCCAGCCATTTTTTATCTAGACTGCAACACAGGTGCCATGAAGAAAATGCAGTCCTAAAAGCATTAACTACTCAATTCACAACCCAAAGATAGCTGGACCTCAACATCTCCATACTGACCTCCAAGTAAGGTTTTGCCCAAAGAGCCTCCGAACCCTCAAGAAAATCATCTGTTTATCTTTTATTTCATCAGGTCCGCTCACGTTTGAGCAAAAAACACACATTCTCCCATAGGCTAAATTCACTTATTCGCATCATCCATCAGCAAACAATTAAAAAAAAAAAAGGCTTTGGGTCATTCCACAACAGAAAAGAGCTCCATAATGACTGCTATTTTGCTCTTGGAGGGATTTGCAGCTACAGTTAGCAATCCTGCTAAGCTAGAGCTAACGAGCTAATAGAAGAAAAAATGACATGTAACCCCATTTTAAACTTTCTTTTATGAGCTAAATGAGCGTGTGTGTATTTAATACACCCAAATGAGGAAGAAATATTATGAGAAAGAGTGCGTTTTGGATCATTTTGTGGCTCTGTTTGAGCTAGCAGGGTGTGCTAAAGTTAACGTAATGAAGCTTGAAGTTGAGACGTTAAGGCCAAACAGACACCAAACAAACACGAACAGACACCTCAAGAGTGGTGCGCTGGACCTTTTTTGAAATGTTAGAACCTAGACTGTCCAGTCTATTCACTGTAGTTAATTTAGGCTAATCAGCTCTTTTTCTGGACATTAAGGAGAGCACTGGGTGCGTTAGACTGAGATGTGGACCTGCAGGCGTTCACGTTGGGCTACAGCGGTCTGATCTGATCTAAACTGGCCTTGGCGGGGAGCAAAAATGCCGGTCTTTCTGAAGAAACAGCATCGGGGACGTGTGCCGAGACAGACGGAAAAGTGCAGAGGGACTCAAGTGGGTGATAAATGTTCGTAAAATGATGCTATGGCTAAAAACATCTACGTCTGAACATTAGTACAGCGTACAGAGCCGGGTTTAAGGCTAAAAGAACTGCAGGAAGACTGTCAGAGCAGAGGGAGACGGTTAAAAGACACCGGGAAGGTGTACTGGGGCATGGAAAGAGGCGAAGGTAGAGGCAGAGAGGGTTATAGACCTGGTGCAGGGCGGTCAGGCCGTCCACATTGGCGTAGTTGATGTCCGCGCCCCGGTCGAGCAGCCGCAACACCTCCTCGGTGTCTCCGCTGGAACAGGCGGCCAGGAAGACCGCGCCGTCGTCGAACTTCACCTTCGTCTTCTTCTTCTTCAGCACCGGGGGCTCCAGGTCAGTCTCCGAGCCCAGCCACCGCTTCAGCTGCTCGTTCCGCTTCTGCTTAGCGTCGGCCATCTTCATCACAACACGAAACAAACCCCCCCAGACCCGGAGAGAGTCGAGCTTCTCCCCTCAGCCCGATTTAACAGTGTGTGTATGTGTGTGTGTGTCTCTGATCCAGTCCCTCTCTCTCTCTCTCTCGCTGAGTGAGTGAGTCTCTCTCTCGCTCGCTATCTCTCTCTCAGTGAGCGAGTCTCTCTCTCTCTCTCAGTGAGCGAGTCTCTCTCTCTCTCTCTCTCTCTCTCTCTCTCTCTCTGTGAGCGAGTCTCTCTCTCTCTCTCTGTGTATGTGTATGTCTCTCTCTCTCTCTGTGTATGTGTATGTCTCTCTCTCTCTCGCTCTCTCTCTAAGTGAGCGAGTCTCTCTCTCTCTCTGTGTATGTGTATGTCTCTCTCTCTCTCGCTCTCTCTCTAAGTGAGCGAGTCTCTCTCTCTC
>JBBJLR010000133.1:26136965-26147027 GCA_037577145.1 Brachypetersius gabonensis | reverse complement strand
TGTGTGTGTGTGTGTGTGTGTGTGTGTGTGTGTGTGTGTGTGTGTGTGTGTGTGTGTGTGTGTGTGTGTGTATTAATGGCACAGCCAGCAGTGTTGTGACTCAGAGAGAATGAACTCTGTCACATTATCTGCAGCCCTGAGTCACCAGTGACCTCCAGAGTGTCCTCATCATCCCCTTCTCCCACTTACATACTTTTCATCCCTGCAGGCTGTGTGCGTGCGCGCGTGTGTGTGCGTGTGTGCGTGTGTGTGTGTGCGTGCGTGTGTTTTCTGTAACCTTCGCCTGTTTTTCCTCCAGAGAGTGGCTCTGCCATCACTGCATCCTGTATTGGTTTGGGAAACACTCTGGCGCCCCCTGCTGGAACTGCAGGCAAACCCATCCCTGGTTACAATGGTGAGAATAAATGGACCAAGTATCACTCCAGTCAAGCGAATGCATATAAGTACGACTGACTCATACGTTTATAGCATGTAATATCTATCTGTCCATCTGTCCGTCTGTTTATCTAAAGATTACAGGTCTAGTGAAATTAAGTGCACATCCTTTACAGAGAACACAAGAAACAGTAGGAACAATAAAAGCTTTTGGCAGTTTTTCTGTGCTGTCTAGTGGTTAGTAATGGATTCTCATGATTTAACACGTGATCTCTGACTAATTCCCTGATAAATGTGGTCTTTAATGGTATTTTTAAGCCATAAATCTTTTTTGAATCTCCTTGTTGTTCTGTTTTTTACACAGTTGCTGTGATTGACGATGATATGCAACCTCTGAAGCCAAGGATGCTAGGAAATATTGTGGTAAAGTACGTTTATCACACACAGACACACACTAACTTTAGCTCAGCCAGGAGTTTTCTCACAGGTGGGGGATGCCACATTGTGTGGGTGGGCTCAGTCTTTTAAGACACAAGCAACAAAATAATGTTTTGTTCCAAAGCCGTCTCTCTGCTGTTTAGGTCCTGGTTGTAAATTCTGTTTGTCTAATTCTGTACTGAGTTACTTTTTAGCTTAAAAAATCCTCAATCCTACGCTTTATTTTCTAAATCCCCTTTTTTGTTCTCACACTTGTTCTCCCCACATTAATATTTAAACCACTGATGCAGGACCCCATAAACTCATTTTTATAGCTGTGTGATGAGGTGTTTAGATTCAGAGCTGAAAACTGTCGCAGGTTAGTGTCTGTGTTTGTGACTCAGGAGGGAGTGACTTTCAGCAACCACAGGTGTGACTGATTAAACTGGTATTGGCTGATATTGTGCATTTCGCAAGTGCACCTTCTTTTGTGTTTATAGTCTATTTTGATTTATTTATTATTATACTGTAGGAAGTCATTTTAAAAATGAACAGATCTGATCTTACAGGCAAGAGCTTAGACTGATTGTTTGTTTGTACAATTCCTTTTGTAAATTGGTACTTGTACAGTATATTTGAGATCTGTGAAGAGCGTCTTATTAGAATGTTTTAATAAATGTATCTGCAACTAGATTAAGTTTATATTATTGGAATGTGACAGTTTCTCATTTTCTCATTGCCATGTTTTAGTCTAAACTAGTAGCGATTTTCTCTCTCTCTCTCTCTCTCTCTGTCCTTCTGTCTATCTCTCTGTCTCTCTCTCTCTCTGTCTGTCTGTCTGTCTGTCTGTCTGTCTGTCTGTCTGTCTGTCTGTCTGTCTGTCTGTCTGTCTGTCTCTTTCCCCCTTTCCCTCTCTCTCTCTCAGGCTCCCTCTCCCTCCAGGTGCTGCTCTCTCTCTCTGGCAGAATTCAGAGCTCTTTGAGGAACTCTATTTCACAAAGTTTCCTGTAAGTAAATACAGGCCTCACCACAAATATTAGATAATAGTAGAATATACTATAATAATAAGTTAGTAAAAAAAAGATCAGAAATAATAGAAATAAAAATGACAATAATTAAACCAATGAATATTTCATCACAGTCGGAACAAAATCTCATACCATCAAAAAAGTGAGAAAAGTTTAACTGACAATGGAATATTTTTCATACATCGTAAGTGATTTCTTAAAAAAAAATCCATTAAGTGTATAATAACAGAAGACAATAATGATAAAAGTTTACAAAATGTAAGTATAATTTAGACAGCACTGGCCATAAGGTCGCCAGGACAATATAATAAAAGATGGCACTTTATAATAATAATAATAATAATAATAATAATAATAACTCTTTTTATTATCAAACTTTTTTACTTTTATCAACAACAAACTGTAGCAGAATTGTTTATTGTGTAGGATGTAACTTTGTAAATATTTTGTCCAGGATGTTGATCATTAATAAAGTGACCAACTTGTAAAACTATCTGAATAACACTTGGTTACATAATCAGTTTTTTCTTAAAGATACCTCATCCATCTTCTCACTGCACATTTTGTGTTTTCTGCTTTAATGCATCTGATTTAGCTCATAAGGTCGTGGTAATTAGTATCATCAAGTACGTACTGTTCAATAATCGGATCGGTCCATGTGTAAATGATCTTGATTTAGTATAGATTGAGTTTTAAATGGAGCAGAGGCTTAATTGAATTCACTTTAGTTGATTGAATTAATTCAACTTGATGTCTGCTGATACACATTAGAGGAACTGACAGACTGTGTAGAGATTCACTAGAAGGTAATGACTGTGCATGTATTTCACAGAATATTTAGGTTTTCTCTTTTATAATAAAAATGTTCTTTTCTGGCGTAAATTTAACCACAAATATAAATAAGCAAATATTTTAAAAAGTTTGAAGTTTTAGATCATGTTTATAAAAGTACTATAAAGTAGAATAAGGAGGCATCAGACGTCACCTTTATAAACATCTCTTGCTTAATGAAAATGGGAAGTGCTATTTAAGAGAGTCGATTAATGCATAATTGAAAATCAGGTTAGGGCGGTGTTTGATGTTCTGCGGAAATGTTGATGGGTTTTAAACCAGAAAGCACAGTGCAGGGCAGGAGGAGTGCGTCTCAGTCATGGATGGTCTCTCTGGAGACAGTGAAAAGAAGCCTGTCTGAGTTTGAGAAGGGATCGCCTGAACGCCCCCTAAAGGAATGAATGGACTCGGGGCCTGTGTGATCTCATTATCTCACTTTTTCTTCGTTTTTCTCTCCTGTTTCTTTCAGGGTTACTATGACACTATGGACGCAGGTTATGTAGACGAGGAGAGATTTTTGTATATTATGTCACGATCTGATGATGTCATCAATGTTGCTGGTCATAGGTTGTCCTCTGGATCTTTAGAAGAGGTGAGAGAGAGACAGACGGCACATCTCTGTCTAAACATTTGGATTATTTTAGTGTTGATGATGACGATGATGATTGTGTGCGTGTGCGTGTGTGTGTGTGTGTGTGCACGTGTGTGTGCGTGTGCTACAGGCAGTGTTGCAGCACCCTGGTGTTGTTGACTGTGCTGTAGTTGGTCTTGAGGATTCTCTGAAAGGACACGTACCTCTTGCCCTGTGTGTGCTCAGAAACGGTGAGAGAGGGCTGGGACAGAGTCAAAGAAGGGAAAGATGGCAAAATAGAAAGACAGAAAGAAAGAGAAAAAGAGATGGAAGGACATAAAGCAAGAATCAAATCAGTAAAAAAGGTGAAAGGAAATCAGATAATGTGATAAAGAAAGAGGACAAAAGAGTGACAAGGGAAGGAAGGAAGGAAGGAAGGAAAGAGGGGGCGGGTCATTGAGAGAAACTTGATTGAGAGAGAGATGTGCTGCAGTCAGCTTGTGGAGAAGAGTGATGAAGATAAAGAGTAAATATACTTTCAATACAGGATGTCTGAGATAAAAATCCACTCCTACAGACACCATATAGACAAACAGGTGCACTGAACTGAATTCCAGTTTTACAGGTAATGACCGTAATCACTCTTTTGTTTTGGTGTCATAAGTTTGCTTCTTTAATCAATGTAAGCTTCTACCCCACCAGCTAGTATCATACCTCCTTCATCACACGCTCACTTCAAACCATGCTGGAAATCTCTAATAAAATGTTATACTGCAGAACAGTTCATTTGATTTGAATTGTTTGTTTGCTTTTGGTGTTTATCAGACTATCAGCAGAAAAAGGACACAGTGGAGAAGGAGCTGGTCAGCTTGGTGAGGGAAACCATCGGGCCTGTAGCTGCTTTTCGAAAGGTTCTGTTTGTCAGTGCTCTGCCCAAAACCCGCTCGGGTAAAATCCCTCGCTCTTCTCTTGCCAAACTAGTCAATGGCAAACCTTTTAAGGTACAGTCCTTCACACTGACTCACTCAGAATGTAAAGCTGATGGGAATTCCTGTACAAAGCATGCTTTCATCATATTAGCCCCTAGAAATCTAGTCTTATTATTGCTCTTTTGCTATATATTGTCAAGAGATTTTTTACATTAACATTTTACCTTAGAATTAACATACTGTTTTGCTACTGTGTCTTTAAGACTCTCTGCACTCAGATTGGCTGCCCTGTATTATGCCTCATTCAAAAATAGTACTGGGATAGAAGGACTCCTTATAAATTCAGTGTGAATGGAACCGATTGTTTAGACACAATAACAGATCACTCCTACTGTTTTACAGATCACTCCTACTATTGAAGATCCTGGCGTGTTTAGGGACATTGAGCAGGCTGTGAAAGAGAAGCTGAGAGGATCTGACTAATGATACACACACACACACACACACACACACACACACTCTACATGTAGCCTGCAAAGGGTTAAGGCACTTTACTCCTGAAAACCCCACTACAGTCCAAATCAAGCATGATTACCAGAAATCACCACTGTTGTTTTGTTTAGCCAGCATTATGCAAAATATATATCTGTTTAATAATGTCATGCAATGATATTGCCATGTAAAATCCTCCATATGTCCATAGAGCTTTAAAAGAGGAGACAAAATGAGAAGCAAAAATCTGTCCTAAAATCAACTGTAAGCAGTACTATGTCCTTTATACTTTATTTAGGATGATTATGATGGTTTTCACACAGTGTGAAATACTGCATTGTGTCTAGATGAATGTATGTGTTTTGTAAAGATGCATTTCTGCAATGAGCAGATATTTTCTAGACAAATGTTTGATGTTACTTTTTATTGACAATGAAAATCTCTTTGATCACCACATAGTTTTGACCA
Source organism: Brachypetersius gabonensis (assembly GCA_037577145.1). Lineage (NCBI taxonomy): Eukaryota > Metazoa > Chordata > Actinopteri > Characiformes > Alestidae > Brachypetersius > Brachypetersius gabonensis. The sequence continues at coordinate 26,141,916 of JBBJLR010000133.1, read as the reverse complement.
AAATACAATCAGTAATAAATAAAAAAAAATGGAGATAAAATGAATCTCTGTACGTGCAAAACAAGGACGTATAAACTCTGCAGATCCACTTTGTGGCAGAAATAACTCAAAGACAGGAAGGAGGTCTGTACAAGAGGTTATCCCGGCAACTTCTACAGAAAATAGTTCAACAGTTTTACACCAAAATAAGTCACAGCAAGCAACATCTTTTAAAAATTTTGTCTGGACTTCATCAAGTTGATATACACTCTACGTTCACTAGGAGCTAAGCCTGTCTTGTAGTTATTTCTTGAAGAACTGGGTTTGACTCCTATGATGATGAGGCTGGTGGACTGGTTGGTTAGCGGTGATGTTTGAAGTGAATTCTCGCAGGGTGCTTGTTGAGTGACAAGATTTTGAGACCAAAGGTGAGTTTTCTAGTACAAGGCAGAATCTGAAATGACTCCATATTTGGCATGTTGTGTACTATACAAAGCACGAGCCTAATGGTGTTATTTCTGTGTTTGTCTCAGTGCCTAGTGAACTCTATCATACAGGCAGCATTTTAACCGGACATGGAGTCTCTAAGTTTTGTAAGTACACTGCCTGGTGCCTACTGTGTTGTCATTAGCCAAATTTTAAGGCAGCATCATATGTATTCATGATCGTTAAGGCAGTCCCACAGTGCAATGCTACAAGGTTTCTTGCAAAGAATAAATTAGATGGCATGTCATTTTGAGTGCGAGTTGACTAGTTCAGTGACTTGTATGATAATATCTGGCTAGCTGACCACCCCAGGCTATTGTTTCAAACTGAAGTAACTTTTAATTTTGCTAGGTTATTACAATCTGAATGTTTTTGGCTTGAAAATGTTAGCATGCAGAGCAGGGAACAACTGGTGATGCGACCAGTGTCTAACTATGTCTCCACTGTGGTTAAAATACTGCCTGTCTCCACTGCTGCCTATGTAGGCAGTAAAGAGTCAGGCACCTCACTAGGTACTGACAAACCGTCCTAGTAGTCCCAACTGAAGAGCCGATTCAAAATTAGCCTCTCCTGAATATGTAAACAGCTTGCAGTACAACTGGTTAATCACACAAAGTGGGTAAAAACGTCCCACTTATAGCAGCATCAGATCTGGCCTGGTTCTTTAACCCTTTCCGGAGCGAACGGTTCTGCCCAGAGGATCGGAATGCGGTAAATGAGAGTTCTATTTATGATGTCACAATAGGATCTAAAAGCTCTAATATATTCTACATTCTAGAACCACTTTAAGAACTGCACATTCCAGACAAACACAGTCTCTCTTCTGAGGGGTTTAACGTGTGGCATGTCTGAGGAGTATGGTGTACTCTCCTGTCTGACAGGAACCAGCAGAGCATGAGGGACCTTGATACACGCATCCACACAATGAAAAGAAAAAAATAAACGTAAAAAAAAAATACAAATAAAACAGAATGTAGTCATCTCTTCAAAGAGCAGCACTGTCTAAACCAGGGGTTCTCTGCCTCAGTCCCAGGTTGCCTTTGCACCACACAGGTTTGTGTTTTACACTCCTCCAACATGCCAATTATTAAGCCAATTGGTCACATTGGAGAAGGAAAAACACAATAGCCTTGTAGTGCAGGCTTCCTGCCAAACCAGAGGTGAGAAACAAAGCCATGACATTAAGGGACAAAATCTGCACAAAGTCTGAATATGTTCTCATATTATTTTTTTCTCCTTTTTATACAGACATGTTTATAGATATATAAAAAAACCAGTGTATTTATATTCATTTACAGCTAAACCTGCAAATCCCCTGTAGAAGAGTGGCACTGCAGGTGCACTGAAGGACGAGGCTCGTGTAAAAGGTAGAAAGGGTAGGAGTGAATTAGCACCTAGGTGAGGTGCCTAGGTTGTGGCCTTGGCTTGTTTATGTAGACGGTGGGTCCAGGAGGATAACTGGCAACCCCCCGCCCCATTTTGCCCCTCTCCCTTGGAGCAATTTTTGTTCTCTTGGCAGTGTGACTCAGTAGAATTCTCTTTCTGGCCCAGGGCCCTTTCCCTCAAAATTATGATAAGACTCCTCTTTAAAATACATCTGAAACAAACAGAAAGGTTTGAGTTAAGGTTTGTGGTAGTTCAGCCAAAAGTCACATTTACACATTTTACTCCTCCATGATTTGACTTTCCAGTGGTTTTGGGAAAAATCTATCCAAAATTTACTGAATCAACGGCGACATGGTGTCTGAGGTTTAGTTTGGACATGGAGCTGCGAGCTAATGTAGCTAACAAGTAATGGAAGTTCATACCTCTCTGTAACATACTTTTGTTCATGTAATTTACAGAGTTAGAAACTCCATAAGTCTGTTAGAGATTACACATGAAATAAGCATGTGATAATTTAGGCTTCCAGTTTATACAGTTCTAATTAAACTTCCATTACTTGTCAGCTGCTTCAGTGCTTAAGATGAAAGCTTCAGAAATATCCCTTTAAAGTGCGTGTGTGTCTCTAAGAGAGAGAGAGAGAGAGACTCACAGTTCAGATTGTGTCCTCCCTCTCTCAGCAGGAGTACGTCCTCACAGTGGAACTGTCCAGCCGCTGCACTGCTGACGGCCCAACTGTAGGGGGCGACAGAGAGACACACTGAGCAACTGCTCACTGTAGCAGCAGAATAGGGATGGGCGTGGTTATTCTAATATGCAGAAATCTAAATTCATCCTAGTGCTTTGAAAAACTTTTACGTGCATGCAAGGTAGATCCAGAGGATGCAGCAAAACGAGCACAATGCATTACTATTCTGTGAGTGTAGATAGCACATGCCTAACATACACAAACACACACACACACACACACATATATAAAGCTTCATCAACCCAAATAACAACATACAAATCACATATTATGCTACTTGTACACACACACACAATATTAATCTTCTGTTTTTGTGTTTTATTCATAACAATCTAAAATGTGGGATGTATTAATGCTGTTCATTTAAAAATGTAGATATTCGAATAAGAAAAAGGGTTATAAAGCCCATCCCTACTGTGGCAGAAGGTAATTGATCACCATCAACTTCTCTCTGTCTTTCAACGTCACTCTTAGAAATACACACACACTTCTGTTAAGAGTCTCCACACAAGCACATGGTTAGTCGGAGCATCACACAACCAGTGAAAAAGCAGAGAGACATGATTCTTCAGCCAGAATCCAGAGATACGAAGGCATCCTTCTGCTGGACGCGAGTTGACAGGGCTACAGGAAGAACCAGCACAGGAAGTCCAGTTACACTGGGATCATTAAAAGCGAACGCTGGCCAAAATCTGCCTTTTTAGCTTCACTGTCCATCATTTGGGGACACCTATCCTCTCAGCAAAAAAAACGTTTTTGCACATTTTCTGTAACATTTCAATAATGATAACCATAGTATTACTAAAGTTATTTAAAGGAAAACACACTGATCGGCAATCAGACCTCGCAAGTGTTTAAATCATATTTGGGCCACAGAGTTCGGAAAAGAAAACTTTTTTTTTGGCAGAAACACTTTGAAGAAAATTAAGCTTTGTGTTGATGTTAAATCCTGTTTAACCAAAGCATCAACACACAGCTGCTGTAGGGCAAGGTGTCCACAGACTCTTTATAGGCCTTGTATGTGACACGCATGGTGTTTGAGTGCTAAAGGAATAGCTTGGCTAAAAAGCTGAACCTACCACACCATGGAAGCACATATCCATGCTAACCTCCAGCTTCCATTCTTTTTTAGCCATGTTCTCATTTTGCCCAAACTGTTCCTTGGTGTACAAAGCAAATAACGGCAGATTTTAACCAGAGTGCCTTTTAACGCAGGGACAGGAGGCACGTTCATGTCACGTGACATAAAAAACACATTTAGTTTAGATTAGGACATACATATATCTGACTCTGTTCCTTCAGAAAGTTGTGGCGTATTTCATAATTTAATATTTACTAGCCAAAGAAGCAAAATGGCTCAAATTATTTGACTTACTGAGAATTCCTAGTATAATAAATATCCACAGCTTTGTTCCACATTAAATCAAAATTTTACATTAAGCTGTGTTCTGAACTACACTGCAGTTAGTTTTTCTCTAAAGGAATGTGTTAAGATTTTTTCTTATTGCTGTATTAATCTGAGTGTTGTATTAATACCCTGAGGATTGGCATCACTCTCTCTGTGTGGGCAGGAAGGCCCTCTCTTCCACATGATGCTAGCTAATGTGGGCATCTACAATGTCCTGCTAAACCCTTTAATAAACAGTTCACAGGCCCTGCAAAGTATAGTGCTATTAATGTATGTTTTTCAGGTAAGAAACAGTTGTGGACTTCTTAAGGACTGATGTACGTCGCTCTGGATAAGAGCGTCAGCCAAAAGCCGTAAATGTAAGTGTAAATGTACTTAACAGCTCTAAACAACTTACTAGCTCTTACTTTCACCATTGATTTGAACTTATTCACTGAGGAATCTAAAATATCGGGAAATGTTCACATTTTAAATGTGCTTAGCTGAAAAGCACAAATGAAGACAATGAGACCAGATACGGGAGGATTTGTGGTATGGAAGGGGGTTCAGAAACGCCACATGGTTTTTAGGGTTACGTTATAGCTGACCTTGAAACCAGTCCAAATACAAGTCATCTGGACTGTCATCCGTCACTTCATACAGAACTACACAGCAGCAGTCCAGAGAGAACAACAAAACAAAGTCAGCCCTAGGTCTGTTCATGCAGATTTGTGTCTGTGTCCAGTAAGGAGTATACATGGTGCATGTGTTCCTTAACCTGTGTGTGTATGCGTGTGTGTGTGTGTGTGTGTATTACCCTCTGGTGGTAGTCTATGGTAGTCTGTGTGTGTATGTATGTATGCGTGTGTGTGTGTGTGTGTGTGTGTGTGTGTGTGTGTGTGTGTGTGTGTGTATATGTTTGTGAGTGTGTGTGTGTCTGTTTGTATGTGTGTGTATTACCCTCTGGT
>JBBJLR010000133.1:26093616-26104753 GCA_037577145.1 Brachypetersius gabonensis | reverse complement strand
CTGAGAAATGTTTTTTTCCTCAATGATGTCTTTAGTACATCATTGTATTATGTTTTTGCATACACCTGTCATTTCTCGTCTAAATATGACTTGCTGGTTGAATAAAATCAACTTTAAGTGAACATTTGCCTGGGGTATGAATAATTTCAAGGCTCACTGTATATAGAAGCTGTGGCTAGGAAAATGAAAATACACTTTTATGGTTCATTGTTATTATTGATTTTTAAGATCAGTACCTTCTCTGGAGAAGAATGCATTCAGTCTTGTGGTCCTCACTGTGCTCAAGGGGGCCTCCTGGGGCGCTGTCCACTGTAATAGTTCCCTGATGTGTAGCATGAGAAATACATTTAGGCCATGTTTGTGATCAGTCTCATACAGATACCAGAGCTGTCAAAGTTGATGTAATAAATGAATGATGGTGCCAATATTTTAACAAGTGTTCACAGGAGACCCCTGGGTCAACCAATAAGCAGTAAACTAACAAAAGCACTGTAATGGTTGGGGAATGACACTACTGAGCTCAGAAAGCTCCTTTAAAATGATGTGATTTTGAATTTCTGGTCATGTGAACTTTAACATAGTGTTTTTTAATTCTTGAATCAAATAAATGCATTGTGATTATCCCTCCTCCCCCTCCTCTGGAGTACTCCCCTCACCTGTCTGCGTGTGTGTTCCTGCAGGAGTTTTGGTCCAGTTACCCGGGCCTCTTCCAGCATTGCGCGGAGTTGGCGAACCTGCTGGTCGCGCTCCGAGAGTGTGGCCAGAGTCTGCTGCTTCAGGTGCTCTGCCTGGGCCTGCCAGTCACTGCACTCCAGGCTAGAGGAGCAGCATCAGAGACAAAAGCTTCAGGCATGTATTCAGGCAGTTAACACAATCATAAGGTCGTCCACCCAGACTGATCCAGCATGATGCAGTACAGAAATAGTTCAGGCAATGTATGCACTGGCTTCGATTGCCAAGACCACTAGACACCGCTGAGGTACCCTGAGCAAGCTACTGCCCCCACGCACTGCTCCCCGGGCGCCGTGTTCCTGGCTGCCCCCTGCTTCAATTGGTGAATGTGTTGAATTTTGAACACACTGTGTTCACATATGACAGAACGGTCACTTTCACTTTTCAGTATTGCTTTTTGCCCTATAAGCCATACAACATAAAATCAAGAGCCAGTGCATACACTGCCATATGGCAGTCATGTTTTGCAGATTATTTTTATTGCTAGGCATAAGCCGAACCAGAGTTTCAAAACTTTTCTATTTATTTTGTGACTTCTAAATGTAAGAATTACAGAACATTTCCTCTTACAGAATAACCAAAAACAAGCAAATTATCTTACTTGAGCATCTCTAGTTTCTGCCTCTCATTCTCCAGTTGAGCCTCTGTCTCCATTATCTGTTCTGCCATCTTCTTCTCCTTCTCTCCTGCTTTCTTTCGTTCCTTCTCCAAGGTTTTGGTAAGTCTGATCAGCTCTCCAGACCCAAGCCTGTCCAGCTCACTGCGCTGCAGCTGCAGCTGCTCCACCTGGAGTGGAGGAATGTCAGGATATTTAAATAAAAACGATCTGGTGAAATTCAGTTGAACCTGAAGTTAAGTTTAGGGTTAGACTTAAAACAACCAAATACATTTAAGTGACATTGTTTTTCAAATATATAACTACATTTCAAATAGGGGTGGGCGATATAACCAAAATCTTCCTCGACAACGATATATATCACAATATAGCAATTTGTATCTGGAAATGCATAAATAAAAATTCAAACACAAAGAAACTGTTTTATGTAATGTAATTTTATTTAAACTGTGATTTGCAACATTACTTTAAGTATCTATGGATTTTTACAGCTAACGGTCACCAGGGGCGCACTATCTAGGAAGCACAAGAGCGAGACGGACAGGTTACGAGGGCAAAACAAACCAAGTGAGCCCAAATGCAGTAAGAGAGACACGAGGATTAATGACTGACTTCTCTGGTACAGTAGGCTGGTTATTTTGATACAGTATACGGCCGTATTACTGCTCCTTTACTGACAAACCAAAGTACAACTCTTACAGTTTCACGCACACGAGCCAACAAACACACAGCTCTTTTACACACACTTCAAACACACCATACAATACTTTTATACCACACACGTCTCCTAACACTAACTCAACACACATACAAACTAACTACACTCTCACGGCTTTTCCAACAGGAAAATTCATAAGCGATCAGTCAATCACGAGTCTTCTCTTTGTTTCACGTCATCTCAGGAGCCTATAGAGAGTTTGATGGGACGAAGGACGGGAAGAAAACACACGAAGTGCCTCGGCACGGAACACTGTTTTCGGAAAAGATGCTGGTTATTTTGTTAAGCAGCTGTTACTGCACCCTTACTGCCGTGTTACAGACAAGCACTTTTAAAAATGAATTAAATTTAGCCATTTAACGTTATTGCCTCCCCAAGCGCTGTAAGCTTTGTTTTTTGTTATACTGCACTACTACGGTTCTGTGACTGCAGTTGTTTTATTTGTGAACTGCACAAATGCTGTTCGTCATGTTAGAGATGTGAAACTTTGATTGATTGATTGAAAGATTTATTGTGTCTCTCAAATGTTAATAAATGGGATGCATTGCGTTCCCAAATAGTCATCTCTGTCCCGACAATCTCCTCCGTGGTAGCAGGAACTCTTGCATACGGTAATTAAACATTAAAACACCTGTGGCTTATAGTTGGGTGCGGCTTATACATGGAACAATCTGTATTTTCCCCCAAATTTAGCTAATACGGCTTATATTCAGGTGCGCTTTATAGTCTAGAAATTACAGCACCTAACGTGCAACGTCACGTGATCTCTATCAAGATTAAGACGATAGACGAAAATCTCTATCGGTTGACAAATTTCTACCGGTTAATGGTTTCTACTGATATATCGCCCACCCCTAAATTTCAAATATATTTAGGTAGTGCCAAAATATATATTTTTAAATGCTCAAATGATTAAAAAAAAAATAGTAGCTAATCATCTGGATTCACTACTGAAGTTACATACCATTCTCTCCCTGTCATTCTGGAGGGCTGTAAGTGCGTTCTTCAGGCTCCATACTTCACCAGTGGAGCTGCTAGATGTGTGTTGAATTTCTTCCAAACGAAGACAGAGCTCCCTGGCCTCACTTATGGCTTGTTCCCTTGAGTCCTGTAGAGAGGCCATGGCTTGTCCAAAAGCCTGGTTCTGAGCTTTGAGCTGAGTTGCCTCTTCTCTTTCAGATAAAAGCTTCTGCTCCATTTCAACCAAGTCTCTGGCTAGTTCTGCTACTCTTTCCTCAGCTGTTTCAGCCTCAGTCCGCAGAATACCACCTTCCCAGCGTAGTTCCTTCAGCTCTTTGCTGTGGACTGCCTGGTATTCCCTTTCAGACTCTAGAGTTTTTTCTAGGGTGCTAATCTGCTTCCTTGCAGCTTGAAGCTGTTCCCTTAGTTTCTCAACCTCTGCACCTGGAGCATCATGTACCTCTGGCTTAACTCTCCCCAGTCCAGCCTGGCTCAAAATCTCATTCTCCACCGCAGGCACCTTTCTGATTTCCAGAATATTAATTCTGGCTTGGAACTCCTCCCTCTCCTTTTCTAAGATACTGATGCGTTCAAGCTGGGTCGAAAGCAGCTGCTTATGCTGGGAATCCTTCATGGTTAGAACCTGTTTTAGCTCATCCCGGTAGCCATGGAGCTGGGCAGACAGCTTGGCATTTTCAGCATGGAGGTCATCACGTTGGGCCAGAAGACCACGGAGTTCCTCCTTCAGACCATTATTTTCAGCAGCAGCCTCCTGGATGAGGTCATCCTTCTCCATCATCACCTGAAGGAAAATAAAGCTTTAGGCATCAGAGACTAAATTTCCAATCTTATAAAAATTAACAAATTCATTTAAATATTTAAATACTTTTACAACCAAAATGTGTGTGATTAATCTAGATTAATTCATCACAGAGCTTGTAATTAATTAGATACATTTTTTATCCCATGACACCCCTAAACATTATATATTGCCAGGAAAAAAGAAAAAAAATGTGGAGGATATTTGTGGTTTCCGCAAATTTGCAGGGTTTTCTGCGAATAATTATTAGTTAGGTTCTAAGAAACATTTCTGCAAATGACTGATTCTGTGAACTCTTCTCATCTTACTATGATCTAATATTCATAGTAATGAATATTAGTAATATATTAATAATATTCACTATGATCTAGAATCTCATTTATTCTAATCGAACACTTCAGCTGACATCACACCTGAAGATGTCGCTCCTCTAACTGCTTGTACTGGCTTAGCACTCTGTCCCGATCATCCTGCAGGGATCCCATAGCCTTAGTGAAAGCATCCATTTGAGTCTTGCTGTGACTCGCATCCTCCTCAGCTTTATGGAGCCTCTCCTCGAGATCCCGCATGGCTGTTTGTCTCACTTCCAACTGTCTTGCCGTTTCCTCTGCTCTGCCATTTGCTTCCTTCGTAGCTTCTTCCACAGCCTGATGATGGAACACAGTGTCAGAACAGAACGTCGTCTACCAAAATTATAACACAAAAGAGTAATGTTTCAAGTCAAGATTCTCCTCATCCTGTAGTGGTTTTAGAAGTGGGTTGTGTCAAAGAAAATGCATATTATAATTCATTAGTAGTAGTTAGAATGGTCTAAATCAGATTAAAACATAGAAACCCCCAAACTGTGCAGTTCAGAAATACATCAAGAGGATGAAAAAAAAACTATGTTCAAGGTGAATACCTGATTTACAGCTTGTTCCTTCTCTCCAAGTAACTCAACTTCTCTCTTCTGCTTCTCAGCTAATTCTGCCTGAAGGGTCTCTGTGAGATTTTTAGAGGAACGCAAGTCTTTTTCAAGTTGCTCCAGGCATAAGCACAGCCTCTTCTCCTCAGTTTCTCTTTCCTTGATTTGAGCTCTGGCTTGGTTGGCTTCACTCTGAAGCTTGCCCACTGCTTCTTCTAGAGCTTTAGCTCTGTGGCGTAGTCCTTCCGTCTCTACCTCTAGTGAGGCAAGCTGGGAGCATGTCTGAGCTAGGGAGCTTTCTGCCTCAGACAATCTCTGTTGCAATTCCCTTCTTTCTTTTTCCAGAGAAGCAGTGGTTTCACTGTGCTTTTTCCCTGCCTCTGCCAACTCCAGCTGCCATTGTTCCGCTGCTTTCTGCAACCTGTGAACAAGATCAGATTTTATAAGAACTGTTGTAATATTATAAGAAAGAATCTAACATTTTATGGTCACATATATTCTATAAGAAGGCATAAACAAAAAATAATGGAAATAAACCTCTCTAGTGAGTTTTGTAGTTTCTCCTTTTGCGTAATCTCTCGCTGAAGTTGTTCAGATAGGTCCTTAGCTCGGCTTTCAGCTTCCCGCAATACAGCCTCTTTCCCCTGGAGGGCACTGTGGAAACGATTCTCCCACTGCTTTGCTTCATCCAGAACACGGTCACGGTCATCCTGTAGAGAGGACATTGAGCGAGAAAAGGCAGCCAGTCGTGCAAGTGATTCATCCAGGCGTGCCCGCATTTCCTGGCCATATCTATCTGCATCTTCTGCAATTTTCCTAGCCTCCAGAGTTGCCTCCTCTTCCCTTTCCCTGTCACTATAGGCCTGCTCCAGCCTCAGTTCCATCTGTTTGAGCTCCGCCCCCAAACGGTATCTTACTTCATCAAGGGTCTGCTCAGCTTCTGCCTTTAACTGAGCTTCATGTTGTTGTGCCTTCTGCTCTGAGGCTATTTTGTCCGCTAGTGCCCGGCTAGCCTCACCCTGAGACATTTCTAGCTTTCTTTTAAATGCAGTCAGCTCTGATTCAAGCTTGGTCGTCTCCTCCGAGATGTTTGCTATGTCCATACGGGCTGCTTCAAGCTCACTGCTTGCCTCATCTCTCACCAACAAGACTGCCTTTGTCTCTCTGTCCAGTTCACTGATCCTTTCCTGGTACTGGATGCAGTCCTTTTGCATCTGTCGAACCTCCAGCTGCTTCTCTCTCAGAAGCTCTTCGAGTTGACGAGCTCGGCTCTGGCTTCCTTCTTTCAACGTCTTTGCAGATTTCAACTGCTGCTCCAGCTCCCTCTGTTTGCCTGCCTCTACCTCTGCCTCTGCTCTTTCTCGCTGGGCCTGCCTTTTATCTTCTTCTAGTCTTGCTGCCCGGTCTCTTTCACTGGCCACTATGGCCTCCAGTTCAGCTCTCTCCGTTTCCATTTTCTCCAATTCTCGCTGCAGATCTGTGAGACGATCTCGACAGTCAGCTGCCTCCTGTTGATAACCAGCAATACTGCCATTGATCTGGGCTAACTGGTTCATGAGCTGTTCCTCGAGGTCATCCTTCTCAGATTCTAGACTTGTCCGAAGGTCCTGAAGCTGAATTTCTCTTTTAGAACACTCCTCCTTCAACCTCTCTTCTCTTTCTGTAGAATCCTGAAGTTGCTGCTTAAGGGAAGACAACGCTGCATTAAGTGAAGATTCCTGCTCAGCTTTGGCTGCTTTCTCATCATCAAAAGCTTCTTGAAGTTCTTTTAGTTTGTTCTCTGCAGCCTCCAGAGCTACCTCCAGTTCTTTTAGCCTGTTCTCTCTTTCTAGGTGTGCGCTTTCATTCAATTCATTCTTAGCTTTAATATCTATAGTTTCTTGTTTAAGAATTGACCCCTCTGCCTCCTGCATATTAGCCAGATCCACTTGGTTTTCAGTCAAAACAGGGCTAGAGTGCTGTGCTACCACTTCTTCCTTAATGACTTTAGAAGAGCTTACAGTTTTACTGTTCTTTTCAATCATTTCCTCAGCCAGTTTTTGCTTATATTCTTTAGTTTCCCTTTCCAGAGATCTTCGTTCAGCCTCCACAATGTCAAAATTCATTTTTAAAGCTTCCAAATCATGTTTAACTTTTTCAAGCTCTTGATTCAACCCTGTGTCTGTTTCTTGGACGCCTTTCTTCTCTACTTGCTCTCTGAGCTTTTCATTCTCCTCCTCTAGTTCCATAATCTTCTGTTGCTTCGCTTTGGCAAATTTCCTCATTTTCTCTTTAACTGAATCCACTTCCTTTTGAGCCTCCTCTGCTAGCCTCTCCGCCTCTTGTTTGGCTGATTCATGGGCCCTTGCCTTCACAGCCAATTCCTGCCTCTCTTGTCTTGCAGCCTCCAGGATTCTCCTAACACGCTCAGCCTCATCACTCACATTCTCATATGACTTCAGTAAGGTTTCATACTCATCCTTCATGCTTTGGACTTTTTCCTCCCATCGCCTACATGTCTGATCGGCCTCTTCTTTGGCACACTTAGCTTGGCATTGCCACGCATCCTTTTCATTTAGCAGACTATCCATAGCCAGCTTAAGGCTCTCACAGGTGGCACCAAGGCTTTGGTTCTCCAGCAAGGCTCGATCCACCTCTTCAATCAACTTCTCTTTCTCTGCTCTCAGCGTATGCAGCTCTGTCTGACCATTCTCAAACTTCAGCCGCAGCTCTGATTTCATCTTCTCAACTGCAGCCTGCTCCTCTTTCAGAGCTTGATTCTCTTTGAGAGCTTCCTTTCGGGATACTAAAGCAGCCTGCAACTTGCGCTGAAGTTGCTGTAGTTTGGCATTGTTGTCTTTATCTTCCTCCTGCCGTTGTGGGATTTCTGACTCAATTTTCTGGTTTCTTTCCTGCTCAGCTTTCAGTCCCTCTTGCAAAGAAGTGATTAACTGATCTTTCTCTAATACAGTTTCCTGCATCTTCTGTAGAAGGATGCTTTGCTCTCTCAGCTGCTGGCTTAGGTCAATGATCTCATCGTTTTTGCTTTTCAGGAACTGCTTAAACTCCTCTACTTCTGCCTGAAGGGCTGCAACTGGTGATTCTGCATCAGACATGCTTGCCCTAGCTGCAGCTGCAGCCTCTTCCAATTCTGCTCTCAGCACTTCTGCATGGGCATCTGCTTGCTGGCACTTTTCTCTCAGGGTGTTCAGTTCATCTGAAAGACCATCTATTTGTTTCTCTTTTGCTCTTAGTGCCTCCAATTCTTTGCTCTGCTCAAGGATCTCATTCTCCTTGAGCGACAGAGTGGACTGACTCTCTTGCAAATGCATCTCTAGGTCCACATGGACAGCTTTTTCAGCTTTCAGCTCTTCCTGAAGGGAATTTATCAAAGCTTCATGTTCTGCTGACCCCTGAGGAAGCTGCTCAGGAGGTAGCCTTTGCAGTTTATTTTCAGCTTCTGGAGCTGTAAAATCTACCCAATCCTCCTGGACCCAGTCCCCTGATCCTGATTTCTCAAGATTCTCTGAAACGGTCTTAGATTCTACTTCCACGTGTAGAAGCTTCTCTTTTTCTGCTTGCTCCTTTGATTCTAAAATACGTTCAAGGTCTTTCAGTCGCTTTAGTAGCTCAGCGTTTTCTTCATCTTCAGCTTCAAAACGTTCTAGCAGGCCACTGTACTCCTCCTTCTGCTGCCTCAGCTGTTCACGATGGTGCCTGTCCTTCTCTTTCGCTTTACGGAGTGTGTCTTTGCGAGAGTCTATAGCCTCTTGGAGCTTTTTCTGCACCATTTCAATTTCAGATTCCATGCTGGCAACCTGTGATTGGAGTCTAGCATTATCCTCTTCAACTTGCAGGATCTGTTGTTCTGTTTTGCTTACTGATTTAGTCTCGTCGGACAGGTGTTGGATTTGAGATTGTGCCTCAGCTAGTGCTTCATCTTGACTTAATCTTTTCTGCTCCAAAATAGTCAAAGCGTCTTCTTTGGAAATTAAGGCGAGCCTGGCCTCTTGCAATAGTGCTTCAAGTTTCTGTATCTCTTGCTGTCTTTCTCTATCGTCAGTACAATAGGTCATTTCTTCTTCTACATCTCTTTTTTGTTCCCCCCCCTCTTCTACCTTCTTGTCTCCCTTTTCAAACTCTGCAATCTTTTTCATCAGCTCCTTGCGCTGCACCAAAGCTGCCTGCAATTTTCGTTTGAACTGTTCTCCATCTTTTTTTAGGGTCCCTATTTGAGCAAACAAGTTCTCATTTTCCTTGCGCAGAGAGATGAGCACTTCACTTTCATCAGTTTTGTCTGCTTTCACTTTCTGCTGGTCATCCCATGCTTTCTCAAGTTCTAACATCTGCTCTTTAAGTTTTTTGACTTCACTAGAAATAGCTAACTTTTCTTCACCTGCCTGGAGCAGTTTGGCATTCATGTTATCATTGAGTTCCACCATCTCTTGCTCTTTCAGGAAAAGACATTGTTGCACACTCACTAGCTCAGCGCTCTCGTCAATGAGAGCAGCTTTAGTCATATCAGCCTCCTGAGAGACTTGCAGAATTTTTTCCTCCATGCCAATCAATTTCTTTTCCAGTTCAGCTTGGTTAAGTTCTTTATTCTCCAACTGGACCCCTAACATCCTGGCTTGACCTTCTTCCTCAGTTAGTTTGTGCTGAACCTCAGCCAGATCTGACTGCAGAGCTTGAATCTTCTCAACTTTCGAGCATAACTCTTTTTGCAAGCTCTCCATTTGCTCTTCAAGGACCTTTTTCATACTGTTCTGCTTGTCTCTCTCTGAAGTAATGTGATATACCTCTTGTTGAATCTCTGCTCTTGCTTCCATCAAGTCTCTTTCATACTTTTGGGCCTTTGCCTCTGCCTCATCCTTAAGAGATCTAAGTAACTTCAATTCCTCTTCTAGTAGGTGTACTTTCTCTTGAGACTCCAAGGTGGTTTCTTTGACTCGATTATACTCAGCTAATAGCTCACTGTACCTGTTTTGAAGCTCCTGTGCCAAGACCTGAGCAAATGCCTGACCAGAGCTAGAATCAGTACTAGACTGGTCAATATGTACCTGTACTGTTTCACTAATGATCATGGATGATGATTCTACCTCAACCATCGAGCATGTCTGCTCCTCAGTAGTTTCCTCCCATGACTGTGTGGAAAGCTGAAGTGCATCAAGGTTTTGAACCTGTTGGGGCCACTCTTGAGCTCCATCTTGGTTAATAGCCTCAAGAAGTGTCCAGCTACTATGAGCAACTTCTGAGTCACTACTGGTTACCATTTCATCTGAAGAAGCCCCTTTTAATTCTCCAGGAGACTCCGGCTGTGGTGCAGTAATCTCAGGGCTACTCTCGTTGTCCGCAGACGAGGACAAGACCGAGGTTGACATTCCAGAAGTCTCCACAGCAATCAGTGTTGTGTCTTCCTCTGGAGTATCATCAAGACCAGATAGTGCTTCAGGACTTTCAAGCAAGATTGACATGCCTGTAATGTTTTCAATACTTTCACAATCAGAATGGCCTGATTCTGAAATCATCTGGCTCTTTGGCTCAGTGAATGCCAGCTTTTCCCTGAGAGCAGAAAGTTCCCTCTCTCTGTCCATCAACTGTTGCTGCAGAGCCACGACCTTTTCTGTGTGTGACACACTGTCAAAGCTATGGGTAGCTGCACCTTCCACTGTGAAAACAGAGGAAGTTGATCACAACAAAACTCTATCATAGCATTAGAAATGTTTACATATTTGCATACCAACATATTTAATATGCTTGAGATAAAAAAAAAACAGTTACCATACAAAATCATTACTAAAATGATGGTCAGTTATAACAAAGATAATGTATTTAGTCAGAGGTCAAAGTCTATTTGATTAGCTGGCAACTTACGAGGACAAACACAGACTGTCCAGTGAACTCACCTTTGTCTGCCCTGTCCAAATCCCTCACAGGCAGGTCAGTCCCCTGATCACCGAGTGACTCATCAGTAACCTGAGAAACATAAGTACATCTTATAAAACACAGTCCAAACAGGAATATGAACACATCTCTTAAATGAGTTACAAAATATTTGAAGAATGTCATTACACAGTGTTATTTTTGTAATTGTATTGTGGGACAGCATAGAGAGCAAAATAAGCTGACGTGCCTGTCTGTGATGAAAGGATTACCGACACTCTGACCTTACAGCACAGAGGACAGTCTGCACGTTTGACCCGAGACAGTTGCTGTTACATTATTAGCCTCGGCTTGGGTCAAAGAGCCAGACATGCAGACAGACTGCTTCCAGCATATTATGCACATGACATTGAACTAAGGAAATATCTCAGAATCAGAATCAGAATCTGAATCAGAATCGCGTTTATTGGCCAAGTATGTGAGTGAACACATACAAGGAATTTGATTCCGGTAGATGGTGTCTCT
>JBBJLR010000133.1:26075378-26087611 GCA_037577145.1 Brachypetersius gabonensis | reverse complement strand
CACACACACACACACACACACACACACACACACACACACACACACACACACACACACACACACACTTTCTCACTCTCTCTCACACACACTGTTCAACTAAGCACATTAATAAAGACAAACAAGTGCATACAAACTATTGTTTCGCAACCTTTCCCTCTGAACACGCCCACACACATGCATACACAAAGAAGTGCACACTCCTGGAGCAGTGAAGCAGCCTACCAGAAAGGTGTCTTCTGAATTTTTCTGTAGCCGTGCACAGATATTTTGTTTTTTTCTTTTGTTCTTGTTATGTGGAGGATTAAAAAAAATAATAATTCTGTATTTTTTTTCTCTATACAAAAGCATTTCTTTTTGCTATAAATGAACCACTAGATAAAACAAATAAATGGTGTTGGGGGGGATGAAAGGGTGGAAAATGGAATGTCCATCATACAAAAAAAAGAAAGAAAAAGGGTAGGAAAGAAGGAAGGAGCGAGAGAGAGATTTATCAAAGAAAAGGGAGAGAAAACAAAGGGTAAAAAAGAAAAATTACAGAAGTTTAGACCAGAAGGGGAGTGAGAAGGGATCTGTGGGTTAAGTGATGAAGCACCACTAATCATCCACCTTCTTGTTTACATAAAGTCTTTCCAGATTGTTTTACAGTCCTGTACTTATTCCATGTTGGGTTTTTTTTTTTGTCATTTTTGTTACTTTTTTTTAAAATGGTAACCTTCTGTTCTTCCACCCCATTCCTGTTTTTCATTCGGCCGTATGTAAAGGTACATAGAAAATATTTACAAGACAGTTGAGTTTCCTATGTTTACATCATGTGTCCACTGCCCCTTTTCTCCAGGTGAGTCTTTTCGGGCAGTTAAAGTGGGCGTGGTCAGTGCCATCCCGTTCCCATATAGCCTGCGTTATGGAAGGCGGCGGAAGAAGGAGGGGGCGGTCCTCGGTTGCCGCTGGCGCTCTGTGGTGCATTGGGATTGGATGGGGACTGAGGCAGCGGAGTTTGTTGAGGTGGTGGTGGAGGAGGGGGTGGTAATACAGTTTGTTGATACGTTGAAGGCGGTACCGTGGAGTTGCTGGCTGCTGATTGGTGGATTAAAGTGGGTTGAAAGGTGGCCATGTTTTGAAAAGGGTGTGGCAAGACACTAGAAGGTGCTGGTGGAGGAGGTGGGAGGGGTGGAGGGGGTGGGACTTGCTTGATTGACAGCAGGGTGCTTCCGTTAGCTTGTGTTATCGAAGGCTGAATGTTCTGACCCTGAGGGGGTGGTGGAGGGGGCGGCGGAGGAGCGGAGCTTAGGAGAAGCTGATGTTGCTGCATTGGGGGTGGCTGAAGATTGACATGTAAGAGAGTGGGGCCTGGCTGAGGGTGGGGGGGTGGAGGCGGGGGCGGAGGGGGCGGAGCTGTATTGCTCTGGAAGTGTAGCGTATGATGAGGCTGCAGTAACGGCTGAGATCCAGGAGGAAATGGGGCTGACACGGCTGTTTTAAGCCCAGGAAAAGGTGCTGCAGTTGCAGAAGGCTGTGGCTGGAAGTAAGTGGCTGAGGCTGGAGGTGCTGGGGGTGGTGGAGGAGGAGGAGGAGGAGGGGCATTTTGAGGATTGTATTGTGAAAAGGATGAAGGGCCCGATGAAGCCTGGGGCTGGGGCGGCTGGTTTTGAGACTGCGCAGAAAGAAAAGCCCTCTGCCCACGGTAAGGAGAGCCCTGGGGCTGAGATTTTGAAGGAGGAAGAAGAGAAGGAGTCGGGTAATGACCCTGGGGGGTCGCAGAAGTGCTGCAGTGAAGCTTGTTGGGGGTCAAAGGGGCAGGTTTTGATAGAGGTGGCTTAGAGGCAGGCTGTTGGACGGACAAAGACTGGGGCTGGGCTGGAGGACGAGACTGAGGTTCGCTCTCTTCTTCTTTAGACGAGCGAAAAGATGGCTGGGCCACTGTGCTGGAGCCTGGAGAGCAGAACTAGAGAGAAAAGAAAGAAGAATCAATAAAATTTGCTCTAGGTGAATAAACAGCCCCTTATTAAGCTGTTAAAATGATTAAGCTTTCATTTTGGTCACAATTACATGACCACTTGCAAGATAATACTTGTTTGAATACTAACAGTTTGTTTTTTTTTCACAATTAAAACAGTATTTTACGATCTGTAAACTGCTTTAATTTGTCCTAGTTTTATTTGTTATCTCATGGTTGGTGTTAAGGTACCTTATTTGATTATGAAATAATCTGTAGCTTACTTTATCACTACATTAACAGATATTTACTATTTATAATGATCATCATTATATTACAGATAATTATTTAAATATAGGAACAGCAGTTGTTTGTTTGTGTGTAAGTCTCTCTCTTACATTTTGTGTTGATGGGCTCTTGCAGCTTTTGGGTGAAGGACATTCCCTCACTGAGGCATCACCAGCATCTGTCTCACCTCCATCTGACAAGATGATTTATATTTTTCAGAACTCGATAGATATTTAGGTGCTTGCAAACATAAAAATAAAAAAAATCACAAGACAAAATCATTGTATGTGTAACCTGTGTCTTTGCGATGGTCACTCAGAAGCAATGCTCTATGGTAGCCACGCTCTCTGGCCTGTTCAACTGAAGTTGATGACGTCCTGAAAACAAAACAAGACAAAGAATAACTCATTAGATGTAAGTGCAGCCTCTTGTATCAAGGCTTAAATCAGAATCTTGAGCAAGCATTTCCATTTTATGTAAGGCTTCATGTCAGTCAACGACTAGTATGTGAAGGTGAGTGGATTTCTAACTTACGGTATAACCATATATTCAAAGTATGAAATATTATACACTAGTATTGTCACCTGAACATGCTTACATAAAATGGTACATAAAATGGTAGCACCTGCTCAAGTTTTGACATGGACATAAAACAATATTAGTTTTATAGCTGACACTGTGGAAATGATCAAACTGAATCTAATCCCAACTCTAACGAAAGCCTTACAAATTCTATTACAATACTACTATGCAGGACAAACACAATCATAACAATAATGTAACTTTTTCAGAAAACAAAACACACCACTGTCCCTCTCCCCCCTCTTTCTCTCCCTGTGGGGGAGGCTCTGGGTCTTCGGTGGGCTGTGGAGTCCGGGGGTCCAGGGGAGCCACAGAACAGGTGGAATCAGGAACCGTTTCGACAGCGATAGGAAAAACATCCACTGGGGGGGCTGTGGAAACAGGAGAGCCACATTCTACCTTGGAGCCGCCACTGCGTCTGGCTTCACGCTGCCGCTTCCTGTACTCCAACAGAGACACCTGAAAGAACAAACAGTGCAGTGAAACGTGTTAGTGTCTGTTGCATCATACCATAACCGTGCATTCCCTGCCAATTATAACCTCTCATTTTTGGTCCTTGCTGCCATTTTCAGCTCATCAGTGAATGATAAGGTAATGTGTGTGTACTAGCATTGCAGTGTTTATGAACTTTTTCCACACATCAGTATCACAGCTAGGTTAAAGGTGGTCCGTCGCCCAGATCACTGGCCGATATCCATCCAAAACCTCTTGACAAAGATTTCTCTCTTAGAGATCTCTCATTTTGCTAATCAAGGACTTCAGCAGGTAGTAATTAGGGATCAGCATGGTGAATTTGGGGATTTAGGAAAGTCTGCAGTGTGGCAGAACACAAAGAGTGTGGTTGATGGCCACTGGGCTAGAGGATGGGCAATAAAAACTGATGGGCTTCAGTTTGGCTTCAGCTTCTAACTATACACCAGCAAGGTGGAGCTAAGGTTGGTTTCTAATAAAGTGGCTATTGAGTCTAATCATTTAAATAGTTGCAAGTATTTTAAGTGTTATACTGCACAGTGTTATACTGTGCACACTGAAATGCTGAAAGAGAGAGTCATGGTGTTTAAAGTTTTCATTTAAATTCTACACTACAAAAACAAGAAATAATTCACCTTTTTCTTTTGTGGTGGATTCTGTGCAGTTCCTCCACCCTCCGTGAGATCTCCACTAAGTGATCGTGTGAAAGTCATGGCGCCCCCTTCCTCACTGCAAGGGTAATAGGGCGCCCCCTCACTGAAGCTCCCTGTTGCTGCAGCCTCAGGCCTGAATGCCCCTATTTCCAACGTGTGGGACGGAGTGAGGTCTCTCAAATTAGAGTTGACAGGAGAGAACGAGAGACCACTGCGGTCCGGGCTTTTCATCCACGAGTGGTATGATGAAGCTGGGGGCTCAGTAGTTGTTGGAGTTTCAGTACTGCTATCAGCTTCCATTCCCTCATCTCCTGTTGCGTCATGGGTTTCAGGGAGGGAGGGATCCGGGCTTTGAGAGCCAGCAGGAACCTGCCTGGGTTCTTGGGGAACGTTTTCAGAAGCCTGCGGCCGCACTATGGGTGAGGTCAACAACGAGGGAGGACGCTCAGCCTGAAATAGAAGGATAAAAATTAAAAGGTCTGCTGCTGCAATTAAAACAAAAATGAAATGGATTATACTAAGGATGGGGCGGCACCAGTTTTAATGACATACCATTAAGCCAAATGGGTTTGATAAATTACGCAGATTTAATAAATTTATAAATGTGTAATAAAATGAAGAAAAATGGCAAAGAGCTACAGTCTCTCTGCAAATCACATATAATCTAAAAAAATTAACAGTAGCAAAGATCGTTAAGTAATCAAATAGTGTAGCAATTATTTTGAAAACTGAGTAATCTTATACTTAAGATATATAATGTTGTACAATGCATGGGGTAAATGGATTCGATTAGGAAAATCATAAATGCTTTTCTTCATGTTGTAATAACATGATATTTGTCACAGATATTTTTAGCATCTAAAAATTTTAATACCGTTCCATCCCTAGTTTGTACATGATTACAGAATCCAGTAAATCCAAGTAAACTGACCTCTTGGGTGCTGAGTCTTCGATTAGCCTCTGGAGAGCTGTCTATAGATGACTCACTCTGTGAATGCACATGTAATATAGAATATGAAAACTTCACCTCTGACCAACACTAACACAAAGAGGCATTTTTAAGATTCAGTATGGTATTGAACAAATGCTTAGAACCACTAGTCATGACAGCTGATTTTACTCTTTTATTCAAGAAAAATACATATAGTAATACATATTCAAATGTTTGAAATATATTTCTCCAGTCTACAAGAATTCTATTTGTATGATAGTGCACATGAACTGATAAGGAGGATCATGTGTGTTCTTACCTCCTGTAGGGCGGTATGTAACGTGTTTTGGTTGGTATGAGTAGGTGTAGAAGGTTCTGTGCTGGTGTCGTCTGGGCGGGGGCGTGGCGGGGTGCTCAGTAACTGTGGTGTTCCTGGGGCGTCAGAGGAGTCCCCTCGTGTTGGGGTTGCACACGGAGATGCGTATGGTGTTGAAGTCTCGGACATGCATGCATCCAGTGGACACAAACGTCTCTTTTTCAGCGGGGTGGGCAGCTCTGTAATAAAAAAAAAAAAAGCAGAACAAATTTTGTAAATTAACTAAAACTATTGGCAATAATAGTAATATTAACTTCAGTTCATAAATTCATAATCACTACATTATTTTTCTCTTTCCTAAGAGGGAACATTAAAGGTCCTGTAAATGTTCAATAATGCATACCTGGATACCCACCTGGTAGAGGGCAGTTTCCATTGAAGGAAAGAGGGCTGTCTGACTCTCCATTAATGGTGGGGCTGAGTGGACCGTCGTTCGGCATCAGTAGGGCAGTGCGTCCCCCAGGACTCATAGACCCCTCTTCTTCTAATGCCTGTTTAAGCCAGCGCTGTACAGAAAACATGAGAGAAAATGTGTACAGATCAACTGGTCTAGAAGGACAGCTGTATGCATATCCAATAGAAACAAAAACAATATTATTGACTCTAAACAGTACTTCAGAGTTTCAGAAAATATTAACACTCTTTGGGGGTAACTGTGTAGAATTGTCGCAAGATAGAGTTGCACCAAAGTACAATCCTCAACAACCATTGACCCTTTCAGTGGAATATTAGAAAATTACGTTTGAGTTGGTGGGAAAATTAACATACATTAACTTTTAATTTTGTTATAAACTATATATTCTTATGAGGTATATCCTAATCACACCAAATAATGTTCATGGCTCTTGAACATACACTAAGGCAGACCAGGCATTTATTTGTCGTCATTTTGGACATTTAATCCTTAATTTATTCCTAATTGTACCATTAAGCAGTGGATCATATGAATCATCCTATGTGAAATATAAAATAGTCAGGAGATACTGCCTAATGACAGCAACAGGTCGTTCAAGTCAAAAGTCAATGCACTTGATACAGTGACCGAGGTAGGGTCCTTTAATTTGGAAAATAACTGGTATATATAATAGAAATATATATTTGCAAATGTACTACTGGCTGAGACAAGCCTGGCTTAGACAGATTTTTTTTTTAAATATTCACTGCAAAAAGAGGCTCAAATACCTTTCAAATGTACTTATGTAATGAATACGGCATTTGTATTTGTGTGTATTTTATATTACAACTTATTATTTGGGGTTCAAACTAATGTTCTGACATAAGAAAATTCATATAATGTTGATACCAACTGATTAGGAACAATACTGTCCTACACTTTACATATATGAGGAAATATAATCAATAAAATCACACAATATGGAAAAACATATTATGATAAACTGTTTACATAGACCAGGTCTATTCAACTAGTGGCCCGTGGGCCAGGTCTGACTCTTTTGAAAATTTTTATGGCCTGCAAGACTGCCAGTAAATCAGTGCGTGATTCTTGTGTTATACTATAATTATGGGTTTTGGATCATGACTGCTGGTAGCCCCCCCTGCTACTTTCACCAGGATTGGTTATCTGCTGTGTTGTATAAAATTTGCCAATCCGAGCACAGAAGCTGCCATACTATTAGCCAATTGCAGCCGAAAAAGGCGGGATTTGTCAGAAAATGGGTGTGTTAAAAAAAAGGCAGACCAGAGCTGGCAGTAACAAAAGAGAATCCGGTCACACACACACACAGAGCGAGGGGAAATATAGTAGTTTTAGCTCGGTGATGGATCTACTCTAACGACTTTAACGTGCAGTTATCGTTTAGAACCAGACGGCATTAAAATGGCTGTGTTTGGCAGTTAAAGCGGCACGGACAGTGCTGGACTGGCGCCCAAACTCTGAATACTCACTTTTTTGCAAGATCCGGAGGTGGAGGGTGTTTCTGGAAGCTCTCTGGATCGGCGTCGGCCCGTCGGCACCCCAGGGGCACTGGGGCTGCGATTGGCCCAAAACGGCGAGGAGAACCGAACATAGTGCTTAGGGGTGCTGTAAACATGGGGACTGCAGGAGAGGCCAGGGAGAGAGTTCAGCTGAGTGGCCAAAACTTCTGGGTCACTGCTGATTCTCAGTGGGCGCTCGGGAACCGGCTCTGGGGTCCGGCTCACACGTTCTTGCTTCTCCACACCCACACTCACACTCACACTCACACCCACACCCACACCCACAGCACCACCCACAGCACCACCCACAGCACCACCCACACCCACACTCACACCCACACCCATCCACTCACTTACTAAGTGCTATAATATGTGATGGAGAGACAGAGAGAGAGACAGAGCGGCAATTAGTCTGATTTGTCAACAACTAAGTATCAATTATGAACTAGATTATTAAGGCTGTCATCTTGCTGTATCAGCACCACACAAAAAGAAAAGTAAATTTTATCCAGACTAAAGCATATCGATAAAATGTTTAAAAGCAGTGTTTGAATACATTAGTTAAAGATGGTATTTTAATAAATAAATGCATTGATAAGACAGTTCTTTATTAAGGTATTTTACTTTTTTTGTTTCTTATTTATTACTGACACCATGAGTTATCATCAACACTGCAATGGCACTGTACTAGCAGGTTAGTTAGATGATGACGAGCTAGTTTGGCTCAGTTTTGAACAGACTTTTCCTGGATTCGAGTTAGTTTTAGACTCAAATCAATGTGGCTCGTGTTGAGATTGGACAGAACTTTTTAGGCTCAATTCCTATTCAGGCTAGAAACGTGAGTTTTGGGTCAAACAAAGTAAGAAAATTCTTGGCCAGTATTCACATTGGACCAACATTTCAGGCTCAGTTAAATACTTAGAAGTCACAGTTCGGGATACTCATGTGGTAATTTGCTATTAACACTCACTCGTGACTCTCAGAAACAAGTGGATAAATTCAAAGGAAAGCACAGATTATAAACTATCAATCCATCTCATAACTGTTTGTAGGTACAAAGAGATTTGCAATTATGAGGAAAACATAAAAGTTGTCAATATAGAATGTAAATTTGTTATAATTACATAATTACTTTTAAGCAGCCTTGTAAAATACAGTCATATGTCCAGACAACAAAGGAAGGATAAGTTGAGTAAAGGTTCAGGGGTGACGTGTATTACCTTTTTTGTTTTTGGGTATTTCTGACCACTGCGGCAGGTCGGTGCAGGTGAGCCACTGTGTGGTGGGCTGACGTCGGGGGCGCTAGTGGGTGGGGCATCAGGCTCGGGTGCTGAAGGAGCTTCCCCATCCAGCATTTCCCCAGCTAACGGTTCCAAGACATCACCAGGGGATTCAGGGGGGAGGTCAGAGCAGGCACTGGCAGTGCGTGTGCGGCGCCTCTGCTGGCCGATGTGTGTGCGATTTCTGGAAAAACTCTTCCTCTGCTTGTTACGGTTAACCTTGGCTGGCTTCTGGCCTGGCTCCTCCTTTACTGTCTCCAGCAATGGCTGAACATTTCAAAAGTAACAACAAAGGTCAATGCTTTTCTTTGTTCATTTGTCAAAAAACAACACTACTAATGTAAAATACAACAGAAGTCAACTTGTGATTATTTTGTATTATTATCTTCCTCACCATCCCCAGCAACAGCTGAGGGAACAAGCAGCACAGACAACAGACAAATATCACTCATGGCTTATAACTGCTAATAGTAAATAATCTTTGGCTGAATAATATCCGACATTAAATGTGACACATGATATGCATTCAGTGGCACGTGTAAAGAGGTTTTTTATTTATTGTACAACAGCAACTTTCTGTGTTGCCACGAATGTCATATGAGCATTAAACGCTCAACCAAAAAAATAAATAATAGATTTTTTTTTTGTTGTTGTTATTGCAACCATACCATAGCCGGAGACTCAGCCTCAGGTGTAGCAGGAGGTTCTTCCTTGATTTCACTGCGAGGCCCGACTTCTCCTTTAGTGCCGATTCTTTCCAGAGCCTGTTCTCTCCGCTTCTCTCGTTTCTCCATCCGTGCAAATGCCTGCAAGATGGCCTCCATTTTCCTTTCCTCGCGTGTCTATACAAAGAGAGAAATTGAAAGAGACGGACAGAGAAAGGGAAAGAAAGAAAGAATGAGTGAGAGAGAAAGAGAGAGAGAGAGAGAGAGAGAGAGAGAGAGAGAGAGAGAGAGAGAGAGAAAGAGAAAGAGAGAGAGAGAGAGAGAGAGAGAGAGAGATAGATACATTTTTAGCTTGTTTTAAGTGAGCTAGCTTGTTGTGTAGCGCGTAAAAGAAAGAAGCAAGAAAGACTGGGAAAGACATAACCAGATCTGTTTAGTAGAGGATAAAGGAGCACCTTTGCTTGTTCAAGAATGTTTGAGAAACAAGGATAACGTGAAGCACCTCTCTTCTATAAGAAGCTTGATACCAAGCATACAAAAGCGTACATAGAATAACAACTAAAGATGCTTACTATGTATAATGTGCCCCACTGTTTTGTGCACTCTTTTAGGCACAGATGCCTAAACCAACAAGTCCATCAACAGTTTACCTCATGCTACACCCAGATAAGGCATGTAAACCATTGTTTTTCAATACAAATAGTTTTCTAATAAAATATGAAAAATATTCAACAATGAGGCAAAAAAAGGCAAAAATGCATATCCCCAGTTCCTAAGCTGCGGTTGGACAGGTTAGGCTATGCAGCAGCAACAGAGAAAGCGCTAGTGAGGGCAGAGGGAGGCAGTAGTGGGCAGTAGTGGGCAGCTCAGCAAAACTGACTAAACTCCCCCAAAACCATCCCACACAAACATACACAAAAGGCAAAAAGGGGAAGCCGTGGAAGGGAAGGGCAGCAGAGTTTCCACGGCAACCATGAGTGCCACCACAACGACCGTCTCCCACAGAGACACACTTACCATCTTCCTCCTCCTTTCTGCAATGTTCTCCTCTGACTCCATCTCTACTTCATTGCTAACGGAGGTTTTCTCTTCTAGATCCTCAATTAACTCAGGATCCTGCAAGAGGGGAAAGGGGCGGCCTTATTCATCGTCTGGCTACAGACTTAGGAGAGGAGGAATGATAGAGGGAGATAGAGGAGGAAGACGACGGGGAAAACCAGGGGTACAACTGTAGCTGAGTTTGGACTGTCACTGGGTCGAGAAATCTGTGGTTAAAGAAAAAAGTGACAGCCCCCTTACTTCCCAGAATCTTTACCCTCAATATAAACAAATTAATTAAGAATACATAACTACACTAAAAGGTTCACTCACACATACTTTTTGTCAGAGCAATGGCTGGAGTGAACGGTCTTTCGGAATGATAAATATGGTGTAAAGATCTTTGTTTTGGGTTCAGCTTTGACATGCAAACTCATGCCATCAACCAACAGCAAGAACTGTACTGAACAAATTATGCTTAGTGCAGATCCAAAATAAAGAGCACTTTAGTAATGTCTAAGAACGACACCCAAAAAA
Source organism: Brachypetersius gabonensis (assembly GCA_037577145.1). Taxonomy (NCBI): domain Eukaryota; kingdom Metazoa; phylum Chordata; class Actinopteri; order Characiformes; family Alestidae; genus Brachypetersius; species Brachypetersius gabonensis. The sequence goes on along the minus strand of JBBJLR010000133.1, from coordinate 26,076,922 downwards.
AAGAGGTGTCCTGGTTTCCAAACACTTCGGAGGTTGGAGTATTTGGTAACTTTCCTTTAGTGACATTTGGATCATCCAAGTCAGACTTTACCATGAATAAGCAAGTTTCTAGAGTCAAAGCGGTTTTAAAATCCCAATTAACGGTGTGTGTGTTTGTGGAGATGAGGAGCAATATTCTTCTTGTTTGCTCAACTGCCTACTTTGCCACCCCTGCCTACAAAATGGTCTGCCTGTCAACATCACTACCTCGATGCAACTCAAAGATTAAAAGAATCTGACTGCTGACTGCTACTCCCACAGTGCTCTAAAATAGTTAAATTACTATCATGTCAAAACTACGCAGCTAGTCCTGATGTGCATTTTTAATTAAACGGCAGCAATCAGCAGGATAAGAGACTAATTCATTCAAGATCCTGCTGTAGTGGAATACAGGCAATTTGCCCCAAATGACACAAAGAAAGATGAGGAAGGATGGATGAGGAGGAAAAAGAAAAAGATGGCTAATAATAACAACATGATAAACACACATGCAAAGGCTGGAGGTAAACAAACAATAACAATACATGAAGTCACATGCACTGAGAACAAATGCTTTGACCCCTTCCAGAATTGAAAAGGTGGCTAATATGCATGCAGGAAAGCAAACGGAGATGTCAAATATGAATGCATACATTGTGCATATACTGGGGTGTAAATCTGAACTGGAAAAAAAATATGGTTTAATGTAATTTAAAGTTTCACCCCTAGTAAGTGTGGAAGCAAATTTGGATATAGGTGGTGTGTATACACAGTACATGACTGAACATGGTATGTGTGCACACAACTATACAGTACCTGGTTATTAGAAATGGACACTCGTAGGGGTGAGAGTTTCCTCTGTTTGCCGTCATTGCTTGTTTTCCCTTTAGGACCATCACAATCCAGTGTGAGGTTTTGGTTCTGGCCACTGTCGTCCCTCATTGCTGGTTCTTTGTCCTTCCTACCGCGCCGCCGTGTGCCCTGCCCAAGGTTTTCTGTAGGCTCCAGGTTATGCTTCAGCACAGGGCACTCCTGATTCCCCCTCACACAAGCACAGTCCACCTTATATTTACTAAAAGCAAAATGACATGGACAGAAGATCAGAAAGATCAGATCATTATGTATGTCTGTAAAAACTTGCATGAGCAAAAACTTGACAACCCTGTTCACAAAACATGAATACAAATAAAATCTTTTAGAATTTTTAGAGAATATTTAACTTCATTAAAAATAATTAACTTGGCAAGTCAGATTTTGATAATGGTGTATGGTAGAGAGTGATGGTGTTTAGTGGAGAGTTTTGACATTCATCAGAGAATAACAGAGATTAACCCATGTTGAGTAATGTGGTGAAGCATAATAGAATGATAATGTTTGTATTGTTTGAGTAAAGAATGATGGTCATAGGCCATCATGGAGAATACTTCGTCATTAGTGGAGTGGGATTCAGGTTTTTGTGTGTGTGTGTGTGTGTGTGTGTGTGTGTGTGTGTGTGTGTGTGTGTGTGTGTGTGTGTGTGTGTGTGT
>JBBJLR010000133.1:26033145-26049873 GCA_037577145.1 Brachypetersius gabonensis | reverse complement strand
CTCAGAACGTCACTCAGAACGTCACTCAGAACGTCACTCAGAACGTCACTCAGAACGTCACTCAGAACGTCACTCAGAACGTCACTCAGCCTCCACCATCTTGCCAGAGCATCCTGGTGTGATCTCTTCCCAGACAAGGGATGCACACACACACACACCTGGCCTTCCACACAATGTAAATCACTACTCCATAGTTCAGTTTTAAAGGTCACCTGACAACTGTAGGCACTTTCCACTGTGGACAGAGGTCTGCATGTGTGCTCAGGTGCTTCAGAAGTTGCTCAGATCCTTACACCTGCCCATTTTTCCTACAAAAAACATCAACTTCAAGAACTGACAGTTAACTAACTACCTAATATATTCCACCCTTTGACAGGAGCCACTAAAATGATTAATCAATGTTATTCACTTCAACTATCAGGGGTTTTAATGTTCCTGATCGGTGTAGTTAGTCTAGATTAGCCTTACTAGTCATTCTCAACCTCAGTTCAGTTTTATTTTTCCTGGCACTTACACACACACTTTAACAACGAAAATGCTTAATCATCAGTAGATTAGCTAGACCATGTTAACTTACACTAGTGTTCAGGCAAACAGTTAATAACAAGACTCCTGAAGTTCTAGTTATTGAGTAGTTTTAGACTGCATGCCAGTCTAAAGCAGGGGTCACCAACATGGTGCCCCCAAGGACCATATGAGTAGCCCACAAACCTGTTCTAAAAATAGCACAACTCACCAGTGAGAAGCATCTAAAATGTAATTTTATCCTGCTGCTATTCTTCTTTAAACACATTTGCATTTATATAGTATAGAAAATGACTAAACAAAAAAAGCATTTAAAACATGTTTATTATACATGAAGTTTAGATACGTTTAGGTAAACTCTGTTCTAGTGCATCAAACTGGTAGGCCTTCATCTGGCTCAGTACCTGTGAAGTAGCTCTCAGTTTCAAAGAGGTTGGTGACCCCTTGTCTAGAGAATTCCTTAGTTTTTAGAAGAATTTAATGGTGAATGCATCACATATTGTGCATGACATCACTTTGTACATTGTTCTTTGTATATTTTAACAGCCTGTATAAAATTAGCTCCAGATGCTTAACAAATGAAATGTTTGGAAAATAATCTACAAAAAAACTAACAAAAAACATGCAAGAATGAAACCAGGATGAAAATTGGATGAACATGGTCCTCTATACGAATGGAGAAAAGCAGACTCAAAATTCAGACATTAAGACAGATGCTACTACTGTTCTTAATTGTGTTTAAATCCACTTTTATAGATATCATACAGCGGCAGACAGGACGTAAGCAGGTCTATTGATAACTGAACAATACGTTGTGGTTTGAGGCACTGTGTGATGATGTGAGTAATCAGCATTTGTGTAAGCTACATTAGCCTCGTTGCTCCAGTGAAAATCTAGCGAGGCAAACACATCTTGACTGATTAAACACATCTGAATAAAGTAGAGGGATGGACTGGCTAAATCTGACCTTCTCCCATTCAACTTAAAGCCCGTCAGGGAAAGGCATCTTTACACACACTTTCAACTTCTAACGTCACACACATTCAGCTTCTAACATCACACACTAGCATGCACCCACTCACTTTCCCGCCACAACTTGCATACCTGTCTCTAATAGTGAAACAGTTGGCACTTACTCCTCATCTCTCTGCATGATACAGTCAACCCAATAAAAGACAATAAAAGAGAACAAATTAATCCATTTGACCCCTTTTAGCATCAGGTTTAGCTATGTGTGCATGGCTTTGGCCATGATTAGTTCCAAAGAACACAAGTTGTCAAAGGGGGATGGGAGCCATGAACTGGGCACCCAGACCATTGAAAAAGGCATGTGGACTTCAATTTGGATTCAAATTTAAGGATGTTTTCTCCAGTAAAGTTAGCATTTTAGAGACATCCAGTGCTTTTCTTAGTTTTTTTCTTCAAACATAGTGTTTTTCTTTATCTTAAGAAACTCAAAAGGTAAAAAAAATATCTTTAGATAACCATTGCATCCAACAAAGATGGACTGTAAGAGGCACACAGTACATCTCACAGTACTACTCTAACTATGAAGTGTATAAGGCATGTTCTGTGCTAAACTGCAGGTTTCCATTTTAAAGTACAAAAAAAAACAATCTGCATGCTTGCATATATAGTGAAATAGATGGTTTTATTTCAGTTTTATAGGCTAAATTGGCAATCCTTTGCTGCATATCACTCGTCAGATTGAAAATATTGCTTAAAAGTGACCACAAAGGAAAGCTTGATTAGAGGGAGAGATAAGATATACTGCTGCTTCCCCTTAATGGAAACAGTCTGGTCATAATAGCATGAACCTGCTGAACCTGGTACATGATGCTTTTCACCTTTAATGTCCCTCCAGCTAGCACACTTCACACCTGGACTACACTAGTCAGTATGTCTACAAGTGTTGCACCAACAGACACTCTGTACTGAATGCAGCCAGTCCAGAGTTGCCCAAAACACAAAAGGGAGCATTAGCCACCTAATCTCAATCAAAGAAAGTACAATGCAAAAATGTTCTTATACAAATTACAATTTGAATGTTGCAAAACAGCCTGCTCCTGCATCCTAGTATGGATCTGACATTTGCTGCTAAACTATACATGTGTTTTTTCAATTGTCAATGTTGCTAGAACTATACACTGCAGTTAAATATTGTCCAGTGAAACTCTCTGTGCATGCATCCAAAAAGTCTCACTTGTGCAAAGAAACTTTACAGGACACTGGTAAAATCTCTAAGCTAATAACTGTTACACCGTTATATTCCCCATACTTTCTAACTTTCCCAAACGTCTGTAAATCCAGATTGGTGCATCCTTAGACATTACACTTTGTACATCAAAGTGGGGCTTGTACATCAGATTGTACATCAAACAGATCCTTCACAGTATGGATACATCCCTCGGTCAGACACACAGGGGTTTAGCTGCTTTAGTTTGCCTGAAAATAGCAGCCTGTGGGTGCATCTGTTGTGGCCCATGATGAAGGGAGTGGAGGGGGGGAAGGGATTGAGGTGGAGAAGGAGGAGGGCAAAGGGTCTTTGTCAATGTCAAAGGGGAAATGAGAGGGAGATACAGCTGGTGTCTAAGACTGTCAGCAGTGCTGGGCAGTAGTGATAAAAATGTAATACAATCAGATTTATCAAAACCTCATGGAGGGCTGCCATCACAATTGTTGTCTTCCTCAAAGTCATAACTGGTTAATGTCAAATGTATTTATTTTAACGAGTACCACATCATCTATGACAATCATTTCAGTCAAAGCTGACCACATACATCACTCTGCACGTGTGCGTTTGTGGCTCTCACGTCCCAGTTCAGGATACAATAACGTAGAACCAATTAATGCGTTCATTTCCTGTGGAACCATGTTTATATGGTTTTATTTTCCACTTTTTCTGTTCTTTTAAGACTGGTATATGTAAATAATGTCTGTTTTGACTTACAGACCTGGATCTCATTTAAAAATCTCTCTGGACTGACACTCTGTTTAACTTCACCATGAAAGGCAGGGACTAAAGGCTGAACAGGCACATGTGTGTTTGCAATTAATTCGTATAGGTTGATCAACAAATGAAAACCTGCATCTTGGACGGAGTCCAAAGAAATAAGTGATTTTCCATGACAACACTGGAGTGTGCTAACATGTGCACTCTAAAGCGCTCATTTCCTGTTTATTCTTTTGACAACCTTATAACTAGCACGTGACTCCCACGCACACACACTACAACACGCTTGAATAAAGACAAGCAGATCAGTCTGGTACAGGAACCATAAAACATTCCTTTTAAATGCTGAAAAAAGCTTTACTGGTTGCAAATGTTGAAAAAAGTGGATTCTAGACAGAGTTTTCGTCCGGCTGTAGTAGATGACAAAGCATGCGTGAGGGCAAAGTGATTTTGGAGGCCGCAATAAATCCCCTATTGTTCCTTTCACAAAGTGCTGCATATTTATGCTTTTATGTAACTCCAGCAGATGAGGATCTGCCAATAACAAGTCGCAGTTCAGCATGCTAAAACAAACCAACCTATATTATCACAGTGACACCCTTTTCACCCATTTCAGTTCACATATGAAAGTGCTAAACTTTCAACAAAAAAAAAAAAAGGTTGCAAGAACTTGTAAATGAAACAACAGAAATGAAAGTTTTCATTCAAAAATAGGAAACATACTAGCCAGCTTTTCCCCTCCAAGTTAGCTTCATTAACCCAGAATTAGTGCCAGCACACCAGCAAAGTGAATAATCAGTCTCAGTTTCTCCATTTATCGTATGACATGTGAAAACATTTAGATGAAAGTTACTATTCTATTAATAACAGCAATTACTATGAACAATAAAGCTGCAGTAACATTTTAAGGTACCTGACTATTCTGTGTGCTGTACAGAATTAATATGCGTTTGTACTTTTAAAATTAACTGCTAGTTTTGTTTCTGGGAACGTACAAACATGCGAATTATGTCTATATAATCCTCATATATTGCACACATGAAAATGTATGTATCATGCAGAAAAATAAGTAATAAAAATGCTCAAACGAGGGGAAAGAAAATGTTAAATAATATAGATTAAACAATCTATAAAATAGATAGAAATACACATCTATACGCAGATTTTTACAGAATGACAGTATATTAGATTTGGAGGGGACGATTTTAAAACTATAATACTATAAATAACAAAAGTAAGTTAAATGCATTAAGGAGTGGGTATGAAACATAGATAAGCAATAAGAATGTATATAAAATGGGTGATTTAGGGTTACTGTCCCCCAGTAGAAGAAGATTAAAGCCCTCTATCCCAGCTTGGACTGGATTTTATAAAAGGAACATTAAGCCTAAACCAAAAGGCAAAGAAAAGGAAATGGGAACAATATCTAAAAGAAGGAAAATGAAGGGTGCAGGTAAAGGGTGCAGTAAAAATAATCCTGATGAGGGTGAGGTTGCTGTAGGTGATGGGGTGTGGGTGCAGAGGAGCAGCAGCTTATTCCGTTCCGCCATTTTCATAAGGCTTTCAACACACACAGAGGCACACACACACACACACACGCAGAGGGAGGAAAAAACAGCCCTTCCAGACCACATTTACAAAACACAACCCTGCTTCACTGACGACCTGTGCACGCTGCATACGGACTACTTTGTTCTGGATCAGGGTTTATTTAATCTCAAAAGAGCTCTACCACTACGTCAGCTTTTACAATGATAAAAAAACAAACAAACAACGAACGGGCTAAGCTACTTGTTAGCAAATCGTTCGGTTATTCGGAAGAAAATACCAGATTTAACAGCATCGTCCGACATATATCCCAGAGTCTGTCATCTACTCAGGATTTTTACATGTTAGAAATACAAGAAAAACCCAAAAACAAACATAAGAAGGTGAACTTGTTAATATACAAAAAAAGAAGCTACTAGCTAATGCTAATAGGCTAAAGCTAACCAGCTAAAGTTAAATACGCAGGCGGTATCAGCTGGTGGGGTTTTTTTTTTTGGTCAAAATGTGGACATAAACTTCGACTTTTGCACTGAGGATGTACAAAAGGAAATGCTCGTATTCGTTATTTTATGTAAAAACTACATACAGAGCGGTTTTTTTCTGTAAAAGCTGATAAAAACACTGCGCAGCTGTCTGAACGCAGCTCCGCGGGTAGAGACGAGCTAACAAGGTACTACTCTTATTTTATCATTTATATCGTCTCTTCAGTCACTATTCCTTCTGTTTCAGCCCTGACTGGCCTGTATAGTTCTGCAGAACGCACACTGTACAAACATTTCATTTAAAACAACTAGACATTAATATATAGTTTTGTTTTATTGAAGTATGTTCTTTAGCTACATACAAAATATGCGCCTGGCTGTCACTGTATCCACGGTTCTTTTAATGTGAGACGTTCTCTCTCTCTCTCTCTCTCTCTCTCTCTCTCTCTATATATATATATATAGACACACACACACACACACAGAAACGTACAGCTTGTAACATTTTCTTGTGTATTTGACAAGGTTTGAGGTCTTAAGAACTTTGCAATCTTTTCTAAAGATGCTGGGAAATAAATATGGTAAACAAAAATAAACACAGAAGCCCTCTTCTAGGTCACTGAACCATCGAGCTCCTCGGTCCACTTTTATACTGGTTTAAAAAAAACGCAGGTTCTGTCTCTACAATGCTCATGTAAACATTAATAAACACAGTATGTCTGTCTGTGAAACGTCACTGATACAATAAACGAAAAAGGGACCGGGGATCTGCAAGAAGGAAAAGCCTGACTTCAGCCTAAAATTATAAGACTGCATCACCCTTTGTTTACCCAATTTTGGAGCTAAACCTCCTCCTTTTCAGTTAACTTGTGCTAGTGCTGCCTAGCAGGGCTGTTATGCTAGGTAGTTGTATAAATGGGGGAAAAACAGAACTGAACTTTGGAAAAATATTGGCGGTAACTTTTCTGTCCAACATTAGCCAGAAAGGGCACACTCCCTGCTCCTTATACTGGGTCTGTAACATAAATGACACCAATGTCTAAGGCTTACAAACTAGCCAGCTGGCTACATGCCATCCTCGGTAGCCAAAAAAACACATGAGAGGTATTTATGCTACGAAATAAGATCGTCAGCATGATAACCTTTTTAAAAAAAAAAACAACGTGTGCATTTATAAGCTTTTAAAAATGAGTCAAGGTGGTCATTAACACACGTTATCGCCAGCATCCACACACACAGCCAGAGCTCTGGCCAGCACAAGTCAGGTTAATGTTAGCCAAAGAAGACAGAGCTGTAACGTGATGAGGGAATAAGAGACCAGTATATTCGCTGTTGAAGAAAGATTAATGTTAGATTTTAGTTCAACACTCACCTTTATTGTCCACTGTATATTTAAAAAGCCTTGAATGGAGAAACGGCACCAAAACAATTACTCTTCAGTCTCCACTGCGGATGTAGCAAAGAAGATTTATGAAAAGGATAAAAACTGGTACCGTATTGCTCTGTGTTTTCTTATTTCAGCTCACAGTCCCTGAAGTCTTGTTCTAAGCTCAGCCTACAGTTTAGTTGAGTTTTGTTTATTTTAAACCCACAATTTCCATCCACTGTAACCGAGTGATAAAAAATTGGATCCCTTCAATCCCTGTGCAAAAATGGCGGCCCTGGCAGAGCTGCTACGGCCACGCCCACCACGCAGAAACCACGCCCATTCTCTGACTTGACCCCGCCCGGCCGACACCGCAGGTCACGCCCACATATGCTGTGGGGTTGCAAACGCACAATCACAGGGGTGACAGGAGAGGGAGAGTTCATCCACGGTAACACACACATACATACAATCACACACAAATAGAATCACACACACATATATAATACGGTATGCGGCGGTACATATAGAAGGAACTCAATAAACGACACAATGACAACAAACCTATGCCAAATATCTATGTGTTTCCAGATATAGCATATATCAGTTCAACATAAAAAACGAGTGAAATATAACAATTTATCTTTGTAAATCTGCCTTGTTTCACTTATGTCCCTGCCCTAGCATCAACGTATTAAAAAAGAACGTGCTGTCACTGTAAATAGACAGTAAGTAGTATTCTTTAAGTTTTTTTGGTGTGGTTTTCAAGTCAACATAGATAATTTCCTGTTTACTTCATCCTTGGCGGGTCCTGTCAAGCCTAACAAATCCACAGTGTCACGCACAATAGAAAAATTCATATTCACTCAACATCATGTAATGTACTGCTGAAAAGCTGCTGTTAAAAGATCTAACCTTAATAACAAAACATGGCATTTTCCTGCAGATCCTATTTCCCTCAATATGTTATAACTGTTATTCGTCACAAAAAATAGGCTGATACTTAAATTGAAATGGGTGGGGATCAAACTTGTAATTTCACAATAATAGGGCCAAAACTTAGATACACAACTCAGGAGCTTTGTTTTAGAATATTTTTGTTAGTAGATTTTTTTAAATTCGAGAATTTAGTGGACCGTAGCAGCTCTAGTGGTACACAGGATAACACCATCAAAAACTGGATATTAAGAGGTACACAATATCCAACAATCACTAAAAGTGCACTGCTTTTCTATGACCTTGGATAAATAACCTGTAAAACTTCGTACCAGTGCACTGCTGCCAGCGTTATCCACCCAGAAGTAAACACTTTGGTGTTGTGATGTAATCTCAATTTGTCTTGTATGTGTTCTGCAATGTCTGTGACAGTCTTAGAAGTTATCTTTAGAATTTTTTTTTTCTAACCTAATTTTCACTTTTTCTCCATCCCTCAGTCAGTGATGAGCATGGTGTTTATGGTTTTATGAAGAGGAAGTTGAAATACAGTCTGCACATTTCCTCTTTTGTCCCAACTCATTTGGTCAGTTAAATAAACAAATAATTTCAGAGCCGATATAAAAGGTGCTGTAAAAAGATTAATCTTGGTAGGAAAGTGGGAACCTAAACCCCAGTTCTCCAGCTGAATATGAGCAGTGCACCTATGTAAGACCCAACACAGTAGGAGGCTGCAAATCTCTGTTATGTAACCCCTTATACAAGCACAGTGTCTTACTGAGCTGAAGGTAGGTGGAGTGAAATAGTGACCACCTATAGTGAACACAGACATCTGGTTATGGAAAGGAAGTCTTTAAATATTTAGACTGGGTGCTCATCAGGGACAGTGTGATCACATCTTAACAGTATATGAAATGCATAAAGCCTAACAGGTCTGTAGATCAGTCATTCAGTCCTATCTGACCCATTCCTATCCATCATCAGTTGGAAGTGTATCAGACAATAAGCTGTCAGATATACAACAGCACTATCAGTGCAATAATAGATTATTCAATGACACTGGCAACCGTGGTTTACAGCCAGGAGGCCTCCGTCATTTTAGTCCCAATCCAGAGAGATCCATCCCTCCTCCCCTACAGCCACCCATCCATCTTTTCTCCCCCTCCCCCATAACAAAGCCAAGCAAAACTGCCTCCTCCTGCGCATGCGCGTCCCAGAGCTCAGACTATTGGCTTCCAGTCGGAGGAGAGCAGCGCTGAAGGTGAAATAGCAGGCAGCTTCGCCCAGTCCACTGGCTTTCTTAAGGGAACAAAATGATACAAATATACAGACACCTCGCGAAGGACTTATTTTTCACATTTGCAGCACAGGACTATGAGGAGGCGAACAACATCCGATCAAGTGGTGGGAGACCAAGCTACTTTTACAACAACGCCGCTGTTAAGGTTTCTTTGTTTATTTCGGGCAATAAATCATAAAAAGTGGCGATTTTTCTATGTCTTTTACAATTACCCCACCCTGAAAAGTGCTGCCTGTAATAGCCTGCGTGGCCAAAATACCGCTCCTATTGTCCTGCTGAAGTCTGGCGGGGGGAGGGGAAGGGGAAGGGGAAGGGGGAGGGGGAGGGTTGGATTTCGATGGCGTCACCCGGTGTTCCCCGTATGTGGGCGTGGTCTGAGCTGCGAGGGGAGAGCGGCACGCCCGGAGAGCCGTGGCGCCATTACAACACAAACACCAGAAATACTGCTATAACGGGACGCTCGGTCTCATAAACGGTCATCATGGTCATGATTAACGCACCGTCCTCGTGATCAGGGTTTAAAGGGAGACGGCTGTTCGGTTCAGGAGCAGAAAAGAGGCACTACATCGCGATCGGCTGCTGTAAACAGTGGCGGACAGGGTAGGGGCTAGGTGACGTCACACACATACGGTCGAGCAGGTTAGCCACTGCGCGCGAGCGCTGAAAACATTCTAAAACTCAAAACACACACTATTGTACAAACACTATACAGACTGTACACACTGTTCGAGTGACATACTGTGCCAGTTTAGCGGGTGGTGGCCTGGTGGTTCGGGAATTGACCCTGTAATCAGAAAGTTGTGGGTTTGAATCCATGTACTGCCAGTGGCACCACTCAGGTACCCTTGAGCAAAATAGCGTCCCCACACACTGCTCCCTGGGCACAGCTCCTTCACTTGGTGAATGGGTTAAATACAGAGAAATAACTTCACATGGTTCTCACTGCTGGGCTGTGTTCATGTATGACAAATGGACACCCTTACCATGCCATTTTAGTAGCTGGTGTCCTGCAGTAGGAAGGTTGTGGGTTCCAGGACTGCTAGTAGCTCCAGTGAGGTACCCTTGAGCAAAGTACCATCGCCACACACTGCTCCCCAGGCTGTGTGTTTCTGGCTGCCTGCTGCTTCACTTGGTGAATGGGTTAAATGCAGAGAACGAATTTCACACTGATCACACTGTACTGTGGTTTGTTGTGTTTATCTGTGGCTATAAGAGCCAATTTAACACACTGTCTTCTCCTGCAGGATGTGGTTTGAGACGTGTTCCAGTCATGTCCAACGGCTAGAGTTAAGTATGGTGAGAACAAGTGAATTTGCTTAGAATGGTCTAAAGCGGGTGTGGAACCCCAGTCCTGGAGGGCCGCGGTCCAGCGTGATTGTGATTTCCCTGCTCAGAACACCCGAGTCACCTTGCCCGTTAATTGTCAGGTTTAGTAATGTGTTCCAGTAGGAGAACCATCAAACTACTGGATACCCTCCAGGACCAGAGCTTGACACCCCTGGTAAAAAAATATGCATTTTTATAATCTGGGAGTACCCATGTGCATTTATTGTGTGTAATTGTCATTTTTCATATGTTTAGAATAAAATTTGTATGTTAAAGTAAATGGAGTCAATTTTACCAAAAGACTGAATTTAACACACCTTGTAGTAATATGGTTTTATGAATTAAAAAAATGCTTTTTTTGTTTAGACAACAACCACATGAAATACAAAGTTTCAGATGTAGATGTTTCTGAATGAGCATGCTAGCAATCTATTAGAAGTGATTCAGGGTGACTGGACTTTACACACTGTTCCTGAGTGGATGTACACACATACACTGTATTGCCAAAAGTATTCGCTCACCTGCCTTTACATGCATATGAACGACATCCGATTCTTAATCCATATGGTTTAATATGAAGTCAGCCCTGCCTTTGCTGCTCAACTCCTCTGGGCAAGCTCTCGGTTTAGGAACAAGGTTTTAGGAGTGGGTTTATGGGCATTTTGCCCCAAAACTGTTTACACAAAGTTGGAAGCATGAAATTGTCCAAATTCTCTTGGTATGAAAGTTCCTTTCACTCGAACCAAGACACCAACCCCAGCTCCCACAAAACAACCCCACACCATAATCCCCCCTCTACCAAACTTCGCAATTGGCACAACGCAGTCAGACAAGTACCGTTCTCCTGGCAACCGCCAAACCCAGATTCGTCCATCAGATTGCACTCCAGAGCACGCGCCTCCACTGCTCTAGAGTCCAGTGGCAGCGTGATTTACCCCACTGCATCCAGCGCTTTGTATTGCGTTTGGTGATGTATGGCTTGGATACAGCTGCTCTGTCATGGAAGCATACTCCATGAAGCTCTCTACGCTGTTTTTCAGCTGATCTGAAGGTCACATGAAGTTTGGAGGTCTGTAGCGATTGACTGCAGAAAGTTGGTGACCTTTGCACACTATGCGCCTTAGCATTCGCTGACTACGCTCGTCAGTTTGCGTAGCCTACCACTTCGTGGCCAAGTTGCTGTCGTTCCCAATCACTTCCACTTTGTTATAATACCACCAACAGTTGACAGTGGACTATTTAGTAGTGAGGAAATTTCATGACGGGACTTGTTTCACAGGTGGCATCGTATCACGGCACCGGGCTGGAATTCACTGAGCTTCTGAGAGCGACCCATTCTTTCCCAAATGTTTGTTGAAGCGGTCTGCATGCTTAGGTGCTTGAAGTTATACACCTGTGGCCATGGAAGTGATTGGAACATCTGAATTAAAATATTTTGATGGGTGAGTGAATACTTTTGGCAATATAGTGTATATACGTAGAGAGCATGTGGTGGCTGTAGGGTTTTTTTTTTTTGTTTGTTTTGTATTTTTTTTTTAAGAAAATCTACAGCTACACTGGCATCTTGTGGATAGGACTGGACATCCCAGGTATCCAGGTACATTATGTAAGGAAAGGGGTGCATAAGTAAAATATAAAATGTTGGTACATAGTATAAATGAAAAATTAAGGATTTAGAACGATGAAATCCTCCAAATCTGTAGGTGGCTATAGTTACATCACAGCCAGTGCACAGAACCTTGTTAAGTAATGACATGGAGAAGTAAAGTCCTTTGACTGTCAGTGATTTTGTACAGAACTGTTTTTTTTTATTATTTATTTATCGATCAGTGTTGCATCTCTAAACCTCTGCACATGCCTCATTGATTGTCATAAGCTTAATGCAAAGCTAAGGTTTAACAGGGTGGAATACAGGAAATCAGGACAAACCTACAAGTAATAATGCTGCTGTAAATGTATTAAGGTTTACAGGCACATTTGTAATCATTTACCACATTTAATATATGAGCACAGGCTCAGTGAGGGGGTCATAAGTGACTTCAGCAGTTTACACTGTAATGAAAAAAAAACCCGTTCCTCCAAGAATACGGTGCAACACGTGTCATAGAAAATAAGCCACAGTGTTCAACTATAAGTTTAAAATTGTGCGTAAATATGAGTTATTTTATTAGTGGCGAATCCACGTTGTGCAAGGTCGGCAGTTTCTCGTGAGAAAACAATCTCGCGAGAGTTGGTGTTGAGCCGTGTCAGAGTCCGTGCAGAGAACATTCTAGAACAAACATGGAACCGGGAGGTTTATGCGGAATTTACGATCTAAAACTGAGTTTAAATACGGTATTATAACTAAAACGGTCTGTCTGTGCGTTAGTATCAGCATGTTACCCCGTTTGTAGTATTTTAGCTTACATTATTGTTTAATCTTCGACTCGGTTCAATAGTCCGCTCTCACGGACTGTCTTCGATTTATACTGTTTATTAATGTGGTGTTGATTATGGAAAGCAAAACGCAAACAGGAGGATAATTTGTTTCCCTTCGTGTACTTTGCGATTACGACGCCCGTTTCTGTGTTTAATACGTGGCGTTAGACCCCGGTCCCCCTCTGTCTGCCTGGTCCGCCATGTTGTCTCTGTTCCTGATTTGGGTGATTAAATGGCGTGTTGGGGGTGAGATCATCTTAAATTTTCCACGTATTGGGAAGAATTCTGTTTTTATTTTACTACCAGTCACTACATTTATTTTTTTTTACTTCAGTGAATAACGCCGGGCTATATATCCATTCGCGATCTGGACAAAAGTATTGGGACGCACCACCTTAACACCAACAGGTACTTTGGATATTATGTTCTAATACGTAGACTTTAATATGGAGTTGGTCCCCCTTTTGCATCTATAACATCTTCCACTGCTCTCGGGCGGCTTTCCACAAGATTTCTTTTGGAATATCCTTACATTCTGTAGAGTATGAGATCAACCTCGTGTTAGACGAGAAGGCCTGGCTCGCAATCTCCGTTCCAGTTTGTCCCAAAGAACCTCTGCGGGTCAGTCAAGCTCTTCCACACCGAACTCACAACGACGTCTTGATGGATCTGTCTTTGTGCACTCGGGGCGCAGTCATAATGGTGCTCGTTTTACTTTAAAATTTGTGTTTTAGAAAATGTAAGATTTGTGTATAAAATTAAAAATTGTGATTACGTTTATACTTACATGTACTTGACTTGTACTTATTTATTTTTCTTTGTGTTTCAGAAAAAAATTATTAAAAATGTACTTATTGTTTATAATGTTTGCAGTCAAAAACGAGCGGTTCGCGATGTTTTGTACTTGCATGACTATGCATGTGACAAATAAAGAAACTTGGAATAGAAAAGGCCTGTCCACAAAGTTGGAAACATGTCGCTGTCTAAAATGTCTTGGTGCACTCCACTTTTCGTGCTCAGAAAATGATCAAACACAACATCAAATAAGACGTAGTTTATAGTTAAATCAACCAGTTAATTAACGACCATGACCAGCCCTTCTGTATCAAAAATATAAAACGGTGTTTGTCGCCCTCTAGTGGATCTATACTGACTAGTGATTCGGGCGATCAGTACGTCGTGGATTCGTTTCCCAAGACAGTGGCACCACTGCGGTACGCTTGAGCAAGGAACCGTCCCCACACTACTCTCCAGGCACTGTGTTCCTGGCTGCCCGCTGCTTCACTGTGAATAGGTTAAAGGCAGAGGAAAAATTTCGTGTTCACACTGTGTGCTGTGGTGTGTTCACGTATCACAGAATGGTCACTTTCATTGAAACCGAATATTTGTGAAAAAGTGGTAAGATGAGAGAATCCTAGTCTACTAGGATTTGCAATTATATCTGGTTTTGAAAAGGCACTGATCCGATGAAGGTAGAATTATGATAAAGGACCACAAAATCAGGTTTTTTAATTGAGAAATAAAACTACAGATGGCACAAAAGCAGTAATGAAATAGATGTTGATTTTTTTTCACCTTCCGTTCAGTTGGGTGACTTTATCCCTAAAGGGGTAATAATTCTGCAGGCAGATGAAACGGACATTAAAGGTATAGAGACAGGTGAAACATAAAAGTATACATCACACATTTGACATATATTCTACACTTCACACATAGTAGATATCAATCCAATTCAGTCGAGTTACTTTAAAATCTTAAAATTCAAGTAAAAACGCGTTAAAACTGTTTAGGATTTAAAAAGTGTCGCCCTCCTGTGGGTTACAATGTAGTACACGCAGAAGAGCAGAAGACCAATCACAGCTCTAGTTGCTGAGCCACTGTAGAACCCGGAGCCTTGATGTTTTGTCCAGTCAGATTGCGTGTTGTTGGGAGGCCCATGTGAAGACGCACTTTGGAAGGTGACATTTGTTTTTCGTGCAGATTTTCACATTTTTGGAGCTTTTCTTCAGGATGTCCATGTGGAGGACGGCAGGGCTCCTCCGAGCCGGAGCTCAGACCCTCAGGGGCACAGCTCAGAGGATCTCTGTCCGAAGGTAAGTGAGAAACAACAGGCTCGGCAAAGCTATGCTAACGGGCTAACAGGGCAGAGCCAAGGAAACCACACAGTCGGAGCAAAAACAAAGTGTTTATAGCTGTGAATAAGGACAGGAACGTTTTTGTCGCCTTTTGTAACTGTGCATACATAACTCGCAGTAAGCACGCGTTTCTTTTTGTGCAAGCCATTAAACAGGTGAAGCCGCTAAATGACATTCTGCGCTCACAGCAGGTTTTTAAACGTTTCGTTCCACAACACACACGAGCAGCCTGTCAGTGGTTTACTTTAAACCAGACTACGAAAAGGTCGCATTTGTGAACTCGGTAAGTAAATTGATAAAATCCGTTCTTTTCTGCCTAAACATGGGCCAGCTGGTGGTTAGGGAGTTGACCCTGTGTTCAGAAGGTCATGGGTTTGAATCCCAGGACTGCTTGTGGCAACTGAGGTACCATTTGAGCATAACTGTCCCCACACACTGCTCCCCAGGTGCTGTGTTCCTGGCTGCCCACTGCTTCACTTGGTGAAAGGGATAAATGCAGAGAGAATTTCACGCCGTTCACACTGTATACTGTGGCGTGTTTACACGTGACTATACTTACCTTTTTTACACCTGAACATCAGGAGGAGCTGACTGAAGAGAACAGACACAGATTTGCCCTTGTTAGTTCCTACAGGTTGGGAGAATGGAGGAAACTGTGAAATTAAATGACTGGTGGAATTGGAGTCGATTCCAATAATTTCTGTAGCCAACACCTGCATGAATAAACTGCAGCTATATCACTACACACCTACTTCAGACTGTTCTGAGCTGTTCAATGATGTGTAATAGTCTTGCTTGTGCTGTTTCTGAATCTGTATGACACACATTCTTGGAACATTATTGAAGAAATTTATTAATGTGTAGAATATCTTTTTTTTTTCACGCCAGAATGACTAAACTTCTCTTCCTTGAATACTCAGTTGCTTGCAATTTTTCCTTAGAGCGGAACTAATAATTGTTCGCGAAAACTCCTGGGAAAAACGCAGATATCCTCCACTTCCTTTTGTTGCTTTTTTCATGCAAATACATAATTTTCTGTGCATTTTAGTGCTAAATTATTAAGGAATATATAATTCGCAAATTTTGTAACAAATACGTAAATTCCTTTAAGTTTCCATATAAAATGTAACTTTTTAGTGTATTTTTATTACCCTGTTGTCACACCCCTGGTCTAAACCTGCTCTTGCTTTCACAGGGCAGGTGGAGGTCAACACATTGAACCCCAGTACAGACAGCCCGCCCATCTCACAAAAAACCAGCACTTCCAGGCTGAACTGCTGAGTGGTGCCATGTGGTTCTGGATTTTGTGGCACCTCTGGCACGACTCAGATGCCGTACTGGTGAGTTAGTTAAAATGGATCTTTTGAACCATGTTAATGTCGCTGATCATGAAATACAAATGATGTAAAAAAATCTACCTGTAGTTTTCTATCAAAATAAACAGTTTTCACCATATACACTACTCACAATAAGTGAGTTATATCGTGAGAGGCTTAGTGGATGTCACACATACGGTGTTTGTTTCACTTCAGACATTTTTGTGATAGGGAGGTAATTGTATTGGAGTGATAGACACACCTCATTTTGTGTTTTCCATGTAAAGGTCTCATTGTGTTCAGATGTGCCTTATATTGGGGCCAATACCAAAAGACAACCTTTTTCAAAGTGGCATCAATTTCAACATTCTGTGGGTATAAAAAGCTGGTTTTGTCAGTAAGTCATTCCAAGTTCATCATTCAAAC
>JBBJLR010000133.1:26014807-26026626 GCA_037577145.1 Brachypetersius gabonensis | reverse complement strand
ATTACTTTTAAATGACAGTAATAAGTAATCTGTAATGTATTACAGTTTGGAAGTAACTTGCACAACACTGCTAATTAATTAGAGACCTCAGCAAACTTTACAAAATCAGCAGGGGATCAAATATTTATTTCCCCCACTGTAGATTTTGAAAATACAATTTAATAGAGACTCACTGTGATTGGTGGCTTTCTTATGTCCTACAGTGCACTGTGTCTCTAACCCCACTTCCACACTTTCCATTTTCACTCTCTCTTGTTTACATGGTGAAGCTTTTTCGTTCTTGACCTGGTACTGTTGGCATGACAATGTCTTGTGTCTCTCACGTTTCAGAGCCTCAAGGCCAAGCCGCCTTCTCTCTCTGGGCAAGACGGGACAATGGGACAGACTGTTTAGAACATCAGTACCTTCTCAGAGATAATTAAAGGTCATAATTACACATAAGATAAGTTATCAGTAGGTCTACTTCCAGCCTTACCGCTTTATTCGGCCATTACACAGCACCAGCCGCAGGGTGTGGTCCTGATTACCCTTCACCGTTACAGCAGAAGTGAAAATCTTCTTAAACTTCCCATTCACCTTGGAACTGAAGGCTGAGCCCTGCTGAGAAAAGATATACACAATAGAAGTTTTATTTCTACATTAGAAAAGGAACGAAGTGCTGCATATATTTCAAGAAGGCTGGCCAGTGCTCTTTCTGGAGATGTTCATCAGTTCCAGTAATACCACACACATTTATGCTATATTTAGTAGGTTGTATAAAAACTTGATTAGATGGATTTAATGCGGAGCATCTTCAGAATATCCATGACAAGACTGAAAAGTGGCATTGGGTGGGCTGTTCAGTTTGACTAAATGACATAAGAGAAGGCACAAAGACATCAGATGACTTAAAAATGAATGATGGCATCAGATGACTGGCAGAAGGCATACAGGATTAGTTAAGCTGATTAATCAATTGCAGAAATACACTATAGTTGCAGCCCAATTTTAGAGGATGTTGTATTCTCACCCCCTCCAAAGGGCCAACCTCCAGCCTCCGGAGAATTTCCCGGGTGTGAAGCTCCAGAATGTCCAGGTTTGAGGGGGGTTTGTGGCTGTGCTGATGATGATGATGACGATGGTGTCGACGATGATGCTCTCTAAGTCTTCGAGCCGCCCTTTGTGCTTGGCACTGTCTCTCCAGAGAGGAGCGCGTGGACAAACACTCTGCAATTCCCTGAGATTTCACAGATTTACTTGGGTCCTCCTGTGGAGATTTACAGCTTATTTTTAACAATACAATAAATACACAGTTGTGGAATGTAGACAATTAACCAGATATGTCTTTTTGGCCAGAAAATTAAGCAAACAATTTATATTCACAGGAAATTTGCATAACATATTTAAGTTAGGGATGAACCAAATAATCATCCACCGTAAATCTTTTTTAAACGTGACCGAAACAGTGATGGCACAAACAACTGCTGCCTGCACGTGCCAGATTTGATTTCTTTTCGATATATCTAAGAAACACATGCGAAAAGACATTTGTAAAGAGTGCAATGCTGAAATTTCTAGAGAGGGTGCATCCACAAAGACTCTCAATCATATAAAATTAAAACATCCTGATCGGCCATGCAGAGCATGAAGCTCAGAAGAGGCAAAACCCTTCGAGCAAACACACTTCATCTGTGTTTTTGAAAAGGCAAGCAAGTTTTCCAGTGATTCCAGTTAATATATATGGGCTATGCCCATAGTTTTGTTTTAATAGACTATATCTTTTTTTAAATACACTATTTTGTTACAGGCCTACAGAGAACGTTATATATTTCAACAGTTTTTAAAGCACTTCTTCTGAATGCACTTTGTTCAGAATATTAAAATGCTATTCATTTGTTTTATGAGAGAAGATATTTAATTGTATAATATTTCAGCGATCTTCCTTTAGGTTATTCATGAGTGGAGGCAAGTAAAATATTTTATTTCAAATTTTATTTATTCTTTGAACCGTGAATTTTAAATTATGCAATTGTAATACTTCAGTGAGGTAAGTACACACAGTCCCAGCCATAAAGCAATATTACAAAAAATTGGTATAATAATTTATTTTGGTGGTTCGGTTTTCGGCCAAGTGTTTCCTCATTTTTGGTAAAAAAAACCCCAAAACAAAACAAAAAACATTTTGGTGCATCCCTAATTTAAACATGAAGTTAATGCAAATTTAAAACAAGATTCTTGTTCTATTCTCTCCATTACTGCATTAGAAAAGCCCCTCTAAACATTTCTTTGCTTTACCTCTAGGTGGCGTATCTCCTTGGTTAGTTCCTTGATAAGAAGGGTGGGCCTGATGTTATCTGGAACCTCACTGTTTGGTTCTGTTAACTGGAGGGAGAGGGAGAGTTTGAGAAAGAGAGCGTAAAGGAGAAAAGTCAGAAAAAGTTTTAAAGGAAAAACAGGCTTCATCTCCAAAATCTGCCTTATATATAAGCTACTAGATGTGTACTATGCTTTACTAAGTAAACAGATAAAAACTATTACGAAATGGTAACAGTTCCTCGGGGCAAAGTGCACATAGTAACATTACGTGATCTCTAATTTTGTACACTGTTTGTTTTAAGCATGTAAAAAGTCCATTGTGCTCTCTTACCTCCCTCCTCAGCCACGTCTTCAGTGCAGAGATTAAAGCTTTTACTCCTTCCACCAGATAGTCCCGAGGCTGGCACTTATCCTCCCGCAACTCTGCCAAGAACAAAGACAGAAAGTAGAATAAAGTTGAAATGACAGTTTTTTCATTAATTCAAAACACTAGATCAGTGCTGCACAACTCATTATACACAAGGGTCAACTTCGTCAATATCAAGCAATATCTAAAATACAACGTTCGCATCTGCCTGCTCTCAGTATAACACATTATTGTACAAACTGCATGCCCAAGTCACACAGCTGCCTCAAACGGTTTTGAATTGTCAAAACAGACTTACTTGAAACTTGAAATTTACTTAAGTGATTTGTGACATTAGAAGACGTACCGTTATCTACAAAAACTGCAAACAAATAAATATCTCAAGAACATGTGTGACAATTTAGGTGTTTAGTTTGCATAGTGGTAATTGGTGGAGTTTAGGCTTCCAGTACTCATTGGCAACCCATAGTTCCAGTGCAAAGGTAAATGAGTGGACTTTAGTCTTAGCTGACGGACTACAGGGGTAAAGGGGGGATAGGGAGTCTGATCTGTTCTTTTAGTGCAGAGTCAAATATTTAGGTGAAAAGAAAACTCCTGAACGATCAATTTCATGGACATATTACATTCTTAGGTACTCACCTTTCAGTGTTTCTAGAAGGTTCTTGGCCACATACCATGAAATGGCCTCAAAATAAGGAAACTTAAAAAGATCTGGAGTCTTCAGCCTCCGCTCCATTTCATAACACCTAAAAAAAGAGAGCAGTTCAAATTTGAACACTCATCACACAGCATGTTATGAGACAGAATTAAACAGGTTTCATTAAACGCAATACAGTTGCAGAGACTGACCACAAATTGATCATCTGCTTTACTTACTGCTACACAAACAGAAGCAAACTGGTTCTGTACATATTTTCACAATATGAAATACTTGTGAAATAATGTAGAATGTACTAGCTGGAAAATTCAAAGTCAAATTAATAAAATACCTGAGCTGCATGCCTATGTTTAAATTGTGTAAGAAATTCCCTCCAAACGCCATGCAGTCCTGAGAGGTGAGCACAGCATGGATCCAACCTGCAGAGGGAAGCAGAGACAGCATGAATAAACAACAGCTAAACAACCATGTTGAGGAGTCATGCCATCAGGTCTGCGTCACTGTCTGGCTCAAGTGTGTATTGGACTCAAAGTGCACAAACACTGATAAACATGCACATCTTTACTTGGTCAGAGTGCTATTATTGTTTGTGATGCAAACCAGGAGAGGGATCATATAAAGAAACACTTCTCTAGGAACGTAACTATGTTCTCAGGTGCTGATTTCACAATATAATGTGTGTATACATGCATAGGTAAACACACCTACAAAATAGTCACTTTTACTTTTTGTAATTTTAATTGCTTCAATCTTCATGCAATTTCCACATAATGTAAGGAAGAGCTGACAAATAAATTCATTTGCATTAATTGTTTTGTTACATCAATTTTTGAAATAATTTCAAAATTTGAAATTGTTATAGATATTCAAAATTTTGAAACATTCCATAAATAAAGCACATTTCCCTTAATTTAGATGTAATGGCCAAGTGACTTCCTGCCCTATAAACCATGTCTGTTTGCGAGTAGACAAATAGCACTCTTATCTACAGCTGAGTCTGCACTTTGGATCTGTTATGTAAGGAAAAGTCACACAAAGGAAATACTTTCATTTTAACTACATTCTTTCCAGTGTATTGCTCCACTCTGGCCATATCCAGTGTTGTGCTGGTGTTTACACTGTTGCCTGGCGAAAGCCTCTTGCCTAACATTCCTGCTGTAGCAAAAGCACCACTGGTGCTCAAACGCTGAGCCGTGATTTTCCTGGCTGCCGCTCTAGGAAACTGTTAAGATTATTTCACCTCTTCCAATATGAGGTTAAATAAGGCTGTGTATATGACGTGTGAAAGGAATCCACCACTTGATTCACCTCAGCATGAGGATATTTCATTTTGTCTGGTTTACGTATGTTTTATGAAAATGTGCAAGAGCAAATTTTCTGTTTAAAGTCCAAATTTATTTTAGAGCAGTGTAATTTGTTTCAATATTAACATAAACATAATTATATCAATATTAACAAATGTTCCCAGGCATTAAACTAGGATGTGCATTGTCTAAGATATTGATTTTAATGTAGGAATGTAGGAATTATTGTGTTATGTACAATTACATATACATTGTATTACATACAATTACATATATAATTCTAGTCCAATTTCACTAATAGAGTGGAATGTTTCAGTTCTCTTAACCAATAAAAATTAAGCTTTAGAATAATTATTTAAAACGTGCTATTGCCATCTCATCTTTTATTGCAAACATGGATGTGCATCCAGGTCAAACATCATTTTTAATGATAAATAATGCAAAACGAAACATGTGTAATCGCCTACCTGTAATGCACTAGACTCTGAATGTGAAGTCAGTCTAAAGACAGTAGCAGATATCTGAACTTTGTCGAGTGCAACACACTGTTTCAGAAACCACATAAGCAAGTGTACTGGACATTATTAAACAACTCAATATGGCAAGTAAGCGACTTAATCAATGTTAACTGCTTAAAGCTACATTAAAAGGTCCCATGACGTGAAAATATCACTATGAGTTTTTTTAACATTAATATGAGTTCCCCTAACCTGCCTATGGTCTTGCAGTGGCTAGAAATTGCAATAGGTGTAAAGAGTGTTTTGATCATCCTGCTCCGCCATTGAGAGAATGACAGCTCAGATGGCCTGGATCTGGAATTTGCCCTGTATGTCGCCATACAGGGAAAGGTTTCCTCCCCTTTCTCACGCTTCACACACTCAGAGAATTTAGGTCTCCTTCTCCTAAAATAACAGCTCCACTGACGGACCATGCTGTGTTTGATAGACCACTTTTGTCTGTAGAGACATCATGGCTTGCGAACGAGTGAAGCATGGCAGTTGCTTGGTGCTTAGATGTACAAATGAGCATGGATGCATTTTTTAGTTCCTCTATGCGAGCCTCTGAAGAACCACTGGGTTAATTTTCTTTTCTCTGGAAATGTGCGACACAATACAGAGCTGGTTTTGCTGAATGGCTGAAAATTAAATCTAGATCCGTTCTAATTCTCCTTGGCTCAGCTACAAACATCAGACAAGTAAGTCACATTAACGCTTTAGAATTTTGTTGCTTTGCTGTATATGGTTAGCCTACCGAGCTTTTTACCCTTAGAATGTGGCTGTAACATTGGCTCTGCAGCTAACAGCTAACAGCCCAGCTAACAGGCTACTGTCGCAAATGTAAAGGTTGATAGCATCAGGCATGTGTGAGTGGTGTGTGAATACACATATTAACTTGAGTGTTGTACTTCTGTGTTATTTGGAAAACCGTGTTTTTGTTAGTGTTATGGCACGCGCAATATCTGCCTTTCCCCTCATTGAAAAGACTATGAGTGAGCACCTCTGTAAACCAGAATGATCAGATGAGAATGGGTAAAATTTACAGCAATGGGGCTATAGCCACTGATATCAACTGCTTGGATAACAAGGAAATGTCCTGAATCTCACTACAGATGAATACAACTGTCTTTTACCAGCTACATGACCGCAGTAACCATTGCTATACACCCTAAACATTAGCGCATGGTACCATGGCCGCAAGCTGGTCTCACCCTATACCTTGCTCTGCCTCTTTCCTCTTCATTATCACTTAAAGCTACAGACACAGAAACAGCATGTCCTAGGGAAACCTCATTGTGGGACTGACTGGCTCTAAGTGACTGTAATTCCGCACCAAGTATTAGGGGACCACTAAGACCTATATATGAAAGCATAAAAAAAAATCTACATGTCATTTAAACGTTTAGCTCAGGTACAAAACCAAAGCTAAAACTTAACCTTATTAATGTTGCCTTGATAAGCATGAATTGGTCAAATGTCAGCAGTAGGCAAAACCAGGCAGATGCAGGAGAGCCTCTCACCTGTAGGGAGCAGAACAGTGGTACCCTGCTTCACCACACACTTGTAGCACCGGTCCACCTTATCCCCAAAGAAGACTTCGCTCTGATTGGGTGATGAGCTCCATGACTCATATAGTGCAAGGTTAGCCTTAGTAGGCTTTATCAAGTAGAAAATTTTCTCTCCCTAGACAACAAAGGAAAAACAAATTACACACAGTCACGAACACGTGGCTATATAGGCATCTGTACAATGGTGGAACTGGATTGACTCTGATCTCCTGCTTTTTTCTCCTTTCATTCTGTGATACACTAATAAAAACAATTTACAAGTTTGATTTTTCGTAGTCATATTGTTTTATTATGGTTCACTTCATTATAATAGTTTTGCATCTCCATAAATACTTGGTCCTCATGGTGACTAAATAACTGAGGTTATTTTTTTATAGTAAATACTATAACTAATATCTGCGATTTGTATTATTTGTAGTAGACTGTACACTTGTATTACTCACAATATTGGCTGAAAGCAAACGTATTATTTTAAATTTTGTTGGCCGAAATTTCAGTGCATCTCAAATTAAACATGGTCTCACCCAGAGAACGTGGTACCAGACTGAAGTTCCACCAAAGTCGATGTGGAAGTCTGTGTAGCTGTCCTTTACCCCCATCAGACAATACTTCTGAACAAACGGCTTTGGGAAGAAAGAGTCATCTGGCCAGTAATTTTCCACCCAAGATATCTTACAAGCAATTTCAGGAACCTCCACCAGCTTAGCCATCCTGACCAGAGGAGGAATGGGGAAAAATTAAACTCTAAATAAATACTAAATGTATAAAAATGTATAACATTTATTGATTATTTAAAACAAGTAAACAAACCCTTCATGCATATATCAATTGCGGTATTGGTATATATGTAAGTATGTATACATTTTCCATTTATTTATTCATATACAGAGAATAATAATATAACAGCTACTTTGGGAACAGAAAAAAGTTCTGTTGCATGAGTTTCCTGACCCAGCACTCTTACTTTGTATCAGAGAATTCCAAACTGATGAGGTTTAGCACCTTTGGTCGTTCAGGCTGGTAATAATACTTCACAAACTCTCTCAATTTCATCTTGCTGTCCGCTTGTCTGGCAACATCAATCACATCGATGACTTTGTCTCCCCCTGAGGACAGCGCCGTGAGGAAAGAAAAGTTGAAGCATGACCTAGAATGTTCTTTTGTCCTTTACATGCTAGAGGCTTTTTTCCAGCAAGGGGATCATTAGCCATCCACAAGGCATGTGAAAAAATTTCACAACAAAATGCACACAGGCCATCATTCCATACTAAAAATCCTTCTGAAATGGCTCCACATTTGTAAGATCAGATAAGATAAACCTTTATTAGTCCCACAAGTGGGACATTTGCTTTATCACAGCAGAAAGTGGACAGTACATAGAGCAGCAACGATGAAGAAAACAATAGAATAAAATACTACACTAGAAATATAATATGGACATCTGTATTTTAAAATATATACACATGTATATGTAAACTATATTTAAATGTAGACTTGTAGCTTCATATATAAGGGAATGCAGTACATCCAATAAAAAACAATAGTCATTTTGTTAAAACAGATGGAGTTTATCAAACAATCCTTTTAATTACTCACATCAATCCAATGAGTTTTACATAAAGAAATGAATGACCCCAGAAATTCAAAGAACCATGTATTGTTTAGCCTGTGTGTGTGTGCTCACATTTTCACAACTGGGGTGGGGCATGGAGGCGAACAAGATCTGGGGGCATAGTTCACAGCTGTCACACACACAGAAGGGTAGTGTGGATTGTTTTTACTCAATCATCAGAGAATATGATCAGAGAACATGATCTCTATTGAGTGGTTCACTTTGCACATGCACACGCATGCACACGCGTGCACACAAAAAAAATCTCTGACAACACCTGTTCCATTAAAATGTTTAGGGATAAAGCTCATTGGTGTGTGAGTAGTGTGTGTAATCTGAGCTTTCTGATAGATAAGCTCTGAAACAGAAGATAGTTAATAGAGCTTTAAAACAGAGGAGAAAAAAAGCAAAGCGATAAACCCATTCACTCTCTGCTGCAACGGGGGACTCCATCTCTACCTCAGAAGCTCTTCAGAGTGTCACATGGAACATCTGATGTAGCCAGGAACTACCCAACGCATTTTAGCTAGGGTTAAATTATCTCAAAGATACTTGTGTTTTTGTAGCAGAGATGTAAAAAATATTTTATACAAGATTTGATTTGGGAATCTACTGCTTATGACTGAAGTTGAACCTATAAGTTGAAGTAGTTTAACATTAATGGGGGCTAAATTTAACATTTGCCAGATAAGTTCTTTGTTATTCAAAACAGTCAAGCTTCTTTGTAAATTTTGCAAATCTGCTTTTTATTCATAGATGTGCTGGATAAAAAAGGCCATTCTTCTGAAGTACAAAGGCACATGCTCTCACACACACAAGCCTTACCCACATACTGCTCCACGTCTCTGACGGAGAAGGATAGCGGGGGCAGTTTGAGCCCCAGCCCCTCCATATCCGGAACTACTATAGGGTAGCGGAAGCCCTCCGTCTCCAAGAAATGCTGGGTCACCTGACTGCCCTGCATCCGCACCAGTATCTCTTCAGCACTGCAGGCCAACAGAGAAGAGAAGGAATCACACACAGCTAGTGTACAATTAAACAGCGTTTCACTTACACTATGTGGTCTAAGAAAGACACCATAAGAACACTGAGAGAAAGCTACTGGTGTACCAAGATGCATCAAAGCAAATGGGAGCTACTTTAAAAAAACTGGGACATGTGGCCGTGGGTTCTATCATCCCGTGCCTTGGGGGGGTTGGGGGGGAAATTCCTCCAACTTTCAGTGACAATACGGCTTACACTTACAAGGGCTTGTTTGTCTTGTGTGTCTTGTTTCTGCTTTATATTATTATTTTATCTTATTTACTTATTCATTCTCTTCTTCTTCACTGTTGGGTGAGGGGTAAGCTCGGATCGGCTCTAATGACTGTTTTTGTAAAATGAAACTACAAATTTTCTAAAATTCTGATGGAATTTTCTGAAGAATCTAAAAGCCTGTGACATCTCTTCATGAATTTTGATATCTTAAGTATTATTTCAAAATGTAGAAAACAGAAAAACATTCACTAGGGTGATAGTCAATATGGAGTTCTAATGCTGATGAACTGTGTTGTTCACTTAGAAAGCATTCTGTAATGTGCTACAAGTTTCATAAGTAAACAACAAAATGTGGGAGGCAATATCAATAACAAAGCTAATACAGCGGCCATTATCCTCTTTACATATAGTTTCATATAATGTGTGTACATGTATGTAAATATTAGGGCTGTAATATGAAACCGACACACCTCTTCCAACCCCCAAAGTTATCCTTCCCGTGTAGATCCAATGCTACCACATCAATTGGCTTTCACCGCTAGGGGTCTGGGCCATGGGTGGTAAACCTCCTAATAAAACCTTTTTTACACCATGATTGGTGTATTTTCACATCAATTTTAGTAACCAGTAACCAGTAGTACAGGTTGTTACGATTCAAACGATCCCTCCTGCGAGTCTTTCTGACCTTCCTAGACGGAGTTACAGTCCAAAATCCACAAGGACTGCCTGAGGAGGTGCGTGTGTCCGAAAAGGTAAAAGGAAAATGACACTTCACTTTATAAGTGTCTATAAGCTGGCTGGTTATGATGCAACTGCTGGGGAGTTTGTAAGAGTTTTGTTGTGTTTTGAGCGAGTTTTTGTGCGATTTTGGCCAGCTGGGCAGAGCGTATTTTTAGTTTGGACAGTGGTCCACCGGTAGCTGAAGAATTGGTTCTGCAGTCAGCCTGTATCTTTGGGGTCTTCTGTACAGATTGACTGCAAACAAAGAGGTGTCAAAGCATTTATTGATTCATAATTATGTGGTAAGCATGAGGATGACTCTCTCGAATGGTACTCCTTGCACTAAGCAGTACCATATTTTCTCCCAACAAAAGAATCGAGATACGAACCGAATCGTGGGTCAAAAAATCATGATGTGAACCGAATCGTGGGTTTGGTGTATCGTTACAGCCCTAGTAAATATACAATATAAAGATCTTGGACACCTTGAATAAAAACTGTACACAAACAGTTCTATCTAAATATTTACTGAGTGTTTAAAATATGTGGGGTAACATTTGGTACCAGGGGAAAGATCTCGCTTGGAGCTCCTTGATGAAGACGGCAGTTCCAGCCTGAACAGGCAGAGTGCCATCATCCAACTCAGTGTAATCATGCCTATGCCAGTTATTGTGCTTCTTCACTGAAACACAATATTTTGCGCACACACACACACACACACACACACACACACACACACACACACACACACACACACAAAATAAATACATATTAAATATGGAAGAACGTGCTCCAGTAATTGAACCCAGGAGCTCCTTCTTGTGCACCTTAAACACAAATATGTATGTAATATGTAAATGGAACTTACTGCGTGAGGGTCCATGAATGGGTTTACAGTTGGGGCAGTGGTAAAGGTCAATATCAGCAGCATAGTGCTCCTCCACCTGAACGCAGCTACAACAAAGAAACATGCAGTCAGTATCTAAAAGACACCAACACACAAATGTGCAATCACACAGAGGATGCAGAACTGATTTTGCCTTTAACCACTTACATTGCCGGGCTAATAGTTTATTTTCAGGCTTACAATTCAGTAACTACTACAAGTGTCATGATTCCCAAAAGTAGCCCGATTTCTCACCAGTTTTACAAATAATTCTGAATGACACCAAAATAATCTGTGTCTAACAATTCAAAAAACAATTAGCCCTCAAATGGAAGTCATTTCCTAGGCAAATGCAGATGATGTGGTTCTGAAACTTAGACACGTTCCCTGGATTTACCTCTCATACTCAAACGCAGTGATAACAAGACTCAGACAAGTTTTGCTGTAATTACTTTTTACGTCAAAACAATGACGTCCAAAACAACCAATGAAGCCACTCCCGATGATGCTCTTTATGCAGAGTTCATCTCTCATCCTACTGCAACCACACGCCACACCACGCCACAACCGCCCACTCCAACACACAGACACACAGACACACACACACACACACACACACACACACACACACACACACACACACACACACACACAC
>JBBJLR010000133.1:25998815-26010191 GCA_037577145.1 Brachypetersius gabonensis | reverse complement strand
TATATATGCACCACTTAAGAGTTGCAAGGAGCGCCCCACCATGGCGGGACTGTGGGGCCGGCTGGAAGGACTGAGAGGCCGGCTGGATGGGTCGTGAGGCCGGCCGCAGCGGCCGAGAGGCCGGCTGGATGGGTCGACAGGCCAGCTGGAGCATTTCCGAGGCCGGCTGGAGCGACCAAGATGCCGGCTGGAGTGACTGAATCGCAGTTTGGGCTGACTGAAGCGACTGGAAAAAAGCGAGCCACGGGCGTGGGCAGAGTTTATCCAGACTCAACCACAGGCTGGGAGTTGCGTGCTACCGCCACCACTGGGAGGGAGGTGCGCGGTGCGGCCACCGGCCGGAAGGAACACGATGCAGCCGCCGGTTCGGAGGAGTCATTTTTTCATCATATATACATACATACGTACATACATACATATGTATATAATAGCCAGCAGCTAAGTATTAGGTTTGTAATAGGAAATAAGTAATGGTAAATAAATGAGGCCATATAGAGTTTTATATGTCAATTTTGTAATCAATATGGAATTTGACTGGAAGTCCAGTGGTCCCGATAACTGTGATGTTAGGTCGGCCTTAGTTACACCATAAAAGGAGTCAGTCCCCTGAGATTTAGGACGCACAAAGCTCTGGGCACAGGTTTATGTCATCAGGTGTTTGTAGTGTGTGATCATTAGGTGCCTATGCAACCCAGGTGTAGTAAGAGGCTGCAGTTATGTAGGGAATGGGTTTCTAGGTACATAACGACATGACCACCTATCTCGAATGTGTATTAAGTAAGTCAGAAATTGTCCTCGACGCGTGAGTGGATGCGTGAATGTGTGTGTGTGTGTGTTTAAAGCCAGCGAATCAGTGCGTGGTCACCCATTTTCACGGCCAAGGTGCTGAGGCAAGCTGAGAAAGAAAACGTATCACTTTGGTGTTTTGCTGTGGGCTCATTGGTGAGTGAGAAAGCTAACCTGTCACCTGCAGGCAGAATAAAAACAAGAATGGGCTTAAGGGCTAGCTCTGAGTGCTCGCTAAACTCCTGAAAGAATGTGCAAAGGTTCTAAAGTGGACGTGTGTGTATTCTCCCCGTTTCTCTCCCTCTCCTTCTGTAATCCATACAGGCGGGACAACAAGAACATCAGCCTCACTGGAAGTGGAGTGTCTGAACAGGCCTAAAGAAAGCACCCACAGTTGACTATGTGATTGTGCCAACATTTCAGTTTACATTTTAGTTTAGGTCCTCCAAGGACAGATAGGGATTCGACCTCCTTTGTTTTGAGTGTGTGTGTAGTGAGCCTGTTCTGTTTGGAGACTGTTGAGTAAAGTAATCCCTCTGAAAATAACAATATGCTGCCTGCTGCTGTGTCTTATCCCTCAGTCAACGTGACAATAACAGAGGACTGATGCAGTCAAATTTCCTAGATCCAGTGAGGGCTAAGGACTACTGAAGCAGCCACATTCTATAGCTAGTCAAAGTTTAAGTTCCTACTAGAACATCCTGGCACTAGGGCATGACAGTAAGCCAGTCTTGAGGCAATAAAGGTGTGAACCAAACAAAGTTATTCAGAGTGGTTTGATTGAAAGAAATCTCACTTGCTCAGATTCCCTAAAGTGGTGCTGATAGAATCCAAGGGTTATGGTGTTTCCAACAAAATATAGATATTTTATTTACTCCTAAATTATCAATAAACCGCCATGAACGAGTACTACTTGTATCATGTGTTTCCTCTCAGCCATGACTAGGTATGACTAGGTAAGACTAGGTAAGAGCAGGTCCCATCAAAACACCCTGAATTACTTTGTTTACATCTCAATAATTTAATTATACAGTAACTTCCATAGGTCAGTGAAATTTCTCTATAATGTGTAGACCTCACAATTTTCCACATACTAGAAAATATTTCATATTTTTAAGTTTCTTTAACATTTCAACTAAAGCAGCTTCTAATAGAGATAACTGTAAGGAGAGAAAAGAGAAAAAAAATAGATTTGGCGAAACTGAAGTTCTACCGCCCATCAGACAGTTGCAGTGTTGTAAAGAGGTGAAGTGTACATATCAGCTGTAGAGGAGAGAATGAATGGCCGTCCTGAAGCTCTGTGTTCCGGCCTTGAGTGAGAGTGAGAAGTCAGCCTGCTGAAAAAGGGGTATAACCTTTGAAGACAGATGGGGATTTAAATCTAGCAACTGCTGCAGCAACATGAAAATGCATTTCAATGCATTTAAGAATTAGTTTACCAAAAAAACAAAAAAAGTCACAGCTTCTCTGTTTACCCTAAATGTGGCAGACAACAGGTAGTGGAAGCTTATTGGCCTCCATTTAGCACTGTGCTAATTGTATACCTTAAACTATGGTGATTTGTTAACTAATTTTTAATAGACTTACTTGTGGTTTCTGCTGTATGACACTCTGTTATCTAAAAACATGGACTAAGGTTTCTGACAAAACTGTGCAAAGATACCCAAGACGCTCTTAAAACAGATGTAAATCTGATTGCTCGAAGAAGTCCAGGAGATTTGACTAAAAACATTCAAAAAATACATTCCAGATATAAAACACATGATGTGACCAGGTGTAAAGGAGGTCACACAGTGCCAGAAACCACATAAGCAGGCCTATTAGAGATTTCCTGCGGCAAGTGTGAATAGATTTAGGCAAGTCGTTTGCACCATGCTGATATGTGGGTAAAAGACACAATTCCTTACTGTACTATTCCTACATTAGTCTCATAGTCCCAGTGCAAAACTGGCCCTTTAAGAATGAGAGTAGAGGTGTGTGTGTGTGTGTGTGTGTGTGTGTGTGTGTGTGTGTGCTGTCCTTGGAATCCATCATTATCTTCACTGTTATAGCTGACGTCTTCCCCCCATTCTCTCACTCTAATGCCCCTCTCTGGGTAATTAGGTTTCTTGTCTGTGTTATCATCCACACACAGGGCCTGGCACTCAAGGAGAAAGAATCTGTTATCCTCCCTGTAAGTTTGTGTGTGTGTGTGAGTGACTTTGTAGTAAAATCAGAGAAAAACAGGCCTGACCTACAGAACCAAGAAAAGCTCCTGCTTCTGACTTTGTAAAGTGTTTTGTTTTTTTTTACAAAAGAATTTTTGGTTTTCATTCATTACATTAAAGAGCAAAACCATTTTGTTTTACATTAGGATTTAGATTAGAACACTTTTACAACATTGAGGTACTATACAGGATAACGTGGGACATGTTTTTATCATACATACATACATACATACATACATACATGACAGAGGTATGTGTATGTGTGAGAAAGAGAGACAGAGGCAGAGTATATGTATACAGAATGCAAATATGTTTAGAGAGAATATCCCACCGTTTGCTCTCTGTGTTCAGTATTTTGACATTTTTGTCAGTGTTCAAACAGATTAACTGACCTTCAGCAATGAGAAGAGCACTGCAGTGAGAGAGAGAAAGAGAGAGAGAGACAGAAAGAAATGAAAAAGCGAGAGAGAATTATGCAATGTGATACCCTCTAATTATTAACGGAAGTACAAGGATAAGTGTGTGTGTGTGTGTGTGGGGGGGGGGGGGGTATATGCATGTATGTGTTTGTCATCATCAATTCTCTGACAGCTTTTCGAGATGCATTATTCTGCTTGCCCTCTAGGATGCGGTCACCATGACAACCCAGTCTAGAAGCAGGCTAAAAGTAAAAAGGGTGAAAAGGTCCAGCAGGACACATCTGTTTTATGACAAAGACTTTCACTGTGAAATCTGAGAGGGCACACACACGTACACACATATACAGATTGTACTGTTATGCCATCCTTCCTTCTGTCCATCCATCTGCTCCCTCAGAGCTGCTGGTACAGTAATTGTCAGGTCCAGATCATTACTGTTTTATGAAAACACATCAGATCGCGTCATCCCGTCCTCTTCACATCTTCACACGATTTCTCAGCCAGACACAGTTGAGTAATGGTGTGTGGACTGAGTGATGTACTGCAGTAAGGGACCCCAAACTATACTTTGCATTATGCTTTGTAACTGACCAGGTCTGGAAGTCTTGTATAAAAAGATTAATGTAATTCGGTCAAATATATTACAGAATAACCAATGGTGGAAAGAACCATGAAAATAGTGGTAGTATGTAGTATAGTGGTTAGTGCGTCTAACCACTCCCCGGGCGCCGTGTTCCTGGCTGCCCACTGCCCCACTTGGTAAATGGATTAAAGGCAGAGGAAGACCTTTGTGCTGTTCAGCTGTGGTGTGACAGAATGGTCACTTTCACTTCATTAGGGTGATGCAGACTTGTCATGTTACTTTCTGTGAGCTATAAAAATGAACAAAATGTACTGCTCATTCCCCAGTTCAAACAGTCCATATATGGAAACCCACACAAACATTTTAAGCTGACCTCAAGGGGAAACATGTAAGAAAATGTAAGATATGAGCCTATAATACTTAACAGGGGCTGACTACAGTTGAACCATCCTTTGCTGCAGTAAAAGCCTCTATTCTTGTGGGAGGAATTTATAGAAGAACATGTTAGAACATGAAGATTTCTGGATCATAAACCCCATTCTATCTCATCCCAAAGACATTGGACAGAGTTTCATCACTCTAGAATATGTAGGACCACTAATTCACAACTCTTATGTCCCACTTGGCACAAGGTGACCTTAAGACTCATTCGCAGCTGCTCCAAAGCATTCTATGGCCAGCGCTTTTCTATGAAGACTTAACAAGCTATCCGTGTAACTGAAAGCTTGTATTAACAATGGGAGCTCCTTAAATGTGCTGAAGCTGTCAGGATACCTTTGAACATATGATGTATGAGTTTCAAGTTCAGAGAAAGAAGTTGCTTCTGAAGAATAAAGCAGTCGAAGCCCATTACTGTTCAATGTCGGATGTCAAAACATCTCATGTTCATTTTTCTCTCCAGCATTCCTACATTTGGTTTGGTCAGAGGAATATTAAGTTCCTGTTGTGTTCTGTGGAAAATATCAACCTCTGCCCACAAAGCTCCGTTACCAATTTCAGCAAATATAATATAAATATTTACGCACGCACGCACGCACAAGTATTATACATTCAGTACATCTCCATGGAAGGTCTTGCACAGATTTTTCCACATATACATGCAGCAGAAAGAGCATGTGCAAACGTATTTAATTATTTAATTATTCAATTTAAATGTAAATTTCTGCTCTG
Organism: Brachypetersius gabonensis; assembly: GCA_037577145.1. Classification (NCBI taxonomy): domain Eukaryota; kingdom Metazoa; phylum Chordata; class Actinopteri; order Characiformes; family Alestidae; genus Brachypetersius; species Brachypetersius gabonensis. The sequence goes on along the minus strand of JBBJLR010000133.1, from coordinate 26,005,026 downwards.
TGGATTGTGCACTGAGGGGAAAGACAGGAAAGAATGATAAGACACATTGATACTGTGTGTGTGTGCGTGCGTGCATTAGAGTGTTTTCAGATTGTCACTACGCATCTTGCGAGTCTCATTATGTTTGAGAATATGATTGTTTTTGTTCTTCTATATGGAATTGCTATCTTTTATTGCATTACAAATAGAGCATAATTATAGCTATACAAAGCAATCCTAAATACACACATTCTTGCTCATCGAGTGCTGTCAGTGTATTACATGCAGTGGCTGAGCTGGTTAAGAGAAAGAAGAAGAGTGATCTTATTGTTGATTAACATTCTATTAAATCAGTTTACTGGACAGCAGTAAATTATGTCTGATTAGAGGAGTTGGAAAAATAAAATGTCACCTGAAATGTATCTGGTCCTTCTATGTCTGTTTCACTTGTGCTGGAATTCACATGTGTCTGGACTCTCCAGCTCACCTGAGCTCACCTGGGCTTAAACTAACCTGTATCTTGACTCATTTACTCCCTGACCCTGACCCTTTTACACTTTACTCTTGAGCAATATTATGTGTATGATACAATATTATTAATCCTGGAAGGTTTACATCCCTTTACCACTTTACGGTTACACTGCTGTATTGTCTAGTTTCTGTATCGTCTCAAAACACTTTGTTCATTGCTACTAACTGCCTCCTGTGCAATAATTATACTCATGGTGCAACACTAGTCATTCTGGAAGGTTTACATACCGTCCACACTACACTATTACATACCCAAGCTTTACATTTTTGTGGTGTCTGTATAGTTTCTGGTGTAATTTGCACTGTGCTGAATGGTGAAGTGTTGCTATCTGTTGCATCACAGTCTGTCGAAAAATGTTGTCTCATCACAATATGTATGTGTTCACAGCTGCTGATGATAGTAAAGTAACTCTGAACCTTAATTTAGAACAAGACTTTCCTGTCTGGAAGTCAGCTGTGTCTGGACTCACTTATGCGTTCACTCACCTGTGCTGAGACTTGACTATAATAAAACATATCTATGATGGGACTCACTTATGCTTGGACTTCCTTGACTCACCTGTAGAAAGACTCACCTGCACTGCAACTCACATAATAGAACGACTCTATGCTCACCATGTACTGGGACACATGCTCAAGAAATTCATCCGTGTCTGAACTCATCTGTACCATGACTCACCTCTGTTTGGACTTACCTTTACCGAAACGCCTTTGTAATGTACCTGTGGAGTCGTTTTTGCAGAAACTCACCTGTGCCTAAAGTCACCTGTGCAGAAACACATCTGCACAGACTCACCTGTATATGGACTTCTGTATCAAACATTCATTGAATCCTGTACATGAATAAGACAAGCTGAATCTTTCTATAGAATTTCTATGCATATCTACATCACACTTGTCTGGGCTCTTGATTTCTCATGGGCTACACACATATGTAAACATTAGGGAGGAGAAAAGAGCAGCAATCTACTTCACAGGAGGAGATTGAAGATCCTTCCAACCCGGGAGCAATTTAACAAAGGAAATACCCATTTTGAATCCACACTCATTATTCAGTCCATCCACTGGGTGCTCCACCTAGAGCAGAAATACAGATGGAATCTAAAGAGCGATATCTCTAGACTAGCGCATACATATTACAAGACTCCCCTGCTGTCCGAAGCAGAACACCATTCTCTGCCCCTTCTTCACCATAAACAACAAATCATGCATGGGAATGCCAATGAGCTTCCATAAAAAACCAAATCCTCATTCACAACCACAGCGCTTCAGTCTCCAAAGCCTTGCACCCAGGAGTCCCCAGGCAAAACAAAACAGCCCAACCAGACAAACCTGGTGCTGAATATTGAAACCCCAGTGCCCTTGAATATGCATGTGTGAAAGGCAATGTTGAAGTGATACACAAATTTCTCCCAAATCAGCCAAAGTTTGTTTCAGCTTCCGCAGTGATTGGTCAAATTCAAGCTTCACAAAGCCTCATCCACCAATTTGAAACGTGGCAGAAGAATGTCATTGTGGACTGGTCAAAACAAAAAACACAAAACAGAAACAATCTAAAACATTTTATGTATACAAAATCAAGTGATACACTTTATGATAGTTGTATTATCACAATCTGGTTTTATTTTTATGATCTGTAATGGGCTTCATATCTGCAACTAATTACATTTCTAAACTATTTTTGGAAATCCTGTCTTATACTCTGAACCTTGTACTGAATTTCTTCTTTACCATCCTGTGTGTAACTTGCATAATCAGTTCCTCCACCAGGTCTTTCCCAGTCTTCCCTGCCAGTCACCACTACATTCCCCAGATCTTTACGCTGAATGATCCCAGTGCCTCTGTCCCATCCCTCTTGTAAACTTGTCCTATTTGTGTCCTTACTGTGGTGCAGCACAGAGGAGGATTGGTTCCCCTCTTGGTTTCCCCTCCTGCTTTTTTGGGACTCTGCTGACACTCTGCCTTGGCAACTCTCATTAGATGGCCACAATATTGGAAGGTTATTGTAAGACTGTTTTAAAAGGCCAAGCACCTAAAACTGAACAAAAACAACTGAACTAACATAAGATACAAACTCTTTATAAACATGAAACTGGATTAGGCTTGGAGGGAGCAGATGACTTTTTTGTTTGAAATGAAAATAGTCTTTAATGAACCTACTGTAAGACTGAAGAAATAACCTGACATGAGCAATTGGACCATTTCTCTCTCTCTCTCACACAGGGCTTTGATCTTGGTTTTCCAGCAATTAATATTCATTGTTTGGTCGCCTTGTCAACCTCCGTGTTTCCCTTCATGAAAGCAGTTTGTTTTCTTAATTGCTTTTCTGAATAAACATGGCAGTCGATTGGCTCCAATACAGCAGGTGCTGAGGGCTGTAGCCTGACAGGAGGGATGATGTACAGACATAAGCTCTTTGACTGGCAGCATGAAGCTGAGGTAAGAGTGTTAAGTCTTCTGTCATTTTTTCTTTGGTATTAAAGATTTCCCTCGTGAGAAATCCTCTCTACCTGGGGCTGCTCCAGAACCAGGCAGACACAGTAAATGGCACTCATTGTGAGGGACAAGTCGATGGTGTCCAAACATCTGATCTGTGAAACAAATTTTGGTTTGCTTTAGCTGCAGCTGGACTTGCATTGAGTAGATTATATGTGGAACTGGGACTTTCATTGTGTTAGCTGTGTATAAATAGGACACAAAGAGCATTGTCTTAGCTAATAGTAGAAATATGGATTAGCCTGCTCTTAGCATTGTATTTAGTGATAGAAGGTGGTAGAAGGGTAAAACTGAGATAGGTCTATGTTGTTGTTGCATTGCAGTTCATTTCATTTTTTTTGCCTTCAGTCTTTAATTCGTAGTTCGTCCAAACCCGAAGATAACTGTTGAAGGCAACTGTTATACAAGAGAAGCTATTTTTGTTGCCATCACATTACCTATGATAAGATTGTTAGATTAAAGTCACAAAGCTTGCCTGGGTTATGGATTTGGTCATGATTAGCTTTTAAATCACTATGTCTAAAAACTGATCCAGGGTTGGTCAAGGTTAAGTTCTAATGTACTTAATAATGGAATAATTAATTAAATTATAAAGGTAAATTATGTGTTTTCAGTTTTCTGTTAGAATGTGGCAAAGTTTATACATCATGAATTCTAATAATTAGTTTACCAAAAATAGTGGGAAAAGAATTTTCTTTCAAAGAAATGCAGCGTTTCGGATAAAAAGCTCCTTTCCATCTCCACAATCCATGGAGGCTTCATAAGACTTTCTACCTGAACTTTAAAGCATTTTAAATACACTGTGTACAATTTTGAATGTTCATGCAATCTTGTTACGAATAGAAAATCCCCAAAAGCTCTTCTGTACCAAATGCATTTGTTCCAAAGCACCCTGTAGATTGAACAGCAGGGGCCACTGTTGAATCAGAACCCTTCTATACTCCTGCATCCCAGCAAGAAGGTAAAAAAAAAAAAAACCAGCAACATAAAGAAAAAAAACAACAAGGGTAGATATATGGTGGCTGAGAGGGCAAAGATAATTCAGTATCTGGGTCATGTGAAATTGTCTGAACTTGGTGGCCAGGGAAAATATTTCTAGAGTTGGTGGGGATGGCCTGTGAAGTGAGTGGGCCTGAATGGATGAGGAACTGGGCTTAAAGGTCTATTAATAAACCAAGGTGCATCATAACCAGAAACATTCACTATGTGTGTGATTTCTCTGAACCGAAGTGCGAGTGCCCAGACACATTTGAAATCAAAGTGAAAGATGTTTTAATGAGTCAGTCCTTAACTGTGCTCAGCCCTTTTAAATTAACTATATCTGCCTTTTAACTTCTCTCCTTTTATAAAATGATGTCTTGGTGTGATACTGCTTTTACATTGCCGTGTTAGGCACCCAAATCCAAAGCCAGATCTTCATAAGCTGCTTTTTTATTTTGCTTGTGTGGCCTTTTATTGTTGCTCTGAACCAAATCAATAACAAGCATTCCTATTGAGATGTGTATTGAATGGCTGTTCCTATTATCAGGTGTTGTCATTCCGTGAACATGATTCGTTTGGAATTGGGCTACTATTGCTAAGGGAGTTTGGGGTTTACCCAATTACAGAAGACCACTTTCTCCGTAATTGTCATTGTCAGACAGCAAAAGCTTGATCAAAATCCTGAATCTAATTTCCATCATTTAAGTTACAGAGCCTTCCCAGGTAAAAGTAATCCAGCTTTAGTGATCAAACCCTTTGCAATAAAAAAAAAATCTCCCATTTTATTAGCTTGTTAAGTAATCACTTGGTTCAGGATATTCTGGGGGGGAAAAAAAAACGACATACGTACTTCGGGAAAGATACCAGTACTGTAACCAGCATCAATATCAAATGGCAGCTGGAACAAAAATATTGTATCCCTGGCAATAATGTGATTAGCAATTATTCTCTATTTAAAAAAACAATGTATTGTTTTTTAAATAGAGCATAGAACAAAACAATAGAATAAGATAATGGGAGAGATAGAGGAAATCAAAGAATACAAAAAAGAAAATTAAAAGTGCAATAGAGGTGTAAGTGTTAAACATTTGATTTGATTAAAAACTATGTTCTCCATAGTCTTGCCTATGAAGTAAGGATTAGAGAGAGGTCTAGAACTGTTAAGAGCAGAAGCGTCCAAGTTGAGTTTCTTTAAGAGCAGGTTTAATAACTGCAGTTTGACAGTGCCGGAAAAATGAGTTCAGTGAGCAATTCACAATATGCAACAGGTCCTGCGCTATGCTACTGAATACACTTTTTAAAAAGCTAGTTGGTAGAGGGTCCAGGGAGCATGTAAATGGTTTAAGATAAAGCAATCTATGAGATCAAACTTGGACTTGATAGGCATGTTATTTCTATGGGTAGAAATAGTTACTTGAGTGTATAGATCCAAAGTTATGTCTAATACTTTCAATTTTGTGATTAAAAAATGATTTGTTGCAGATTTGTTAAAACTAAGGGACTCTGAAGGTAAGAGCACCTGGGGATTTGTTAACTTCTCTACTGTGTAAAGAGAGTAGGAGTGTTCTTAGTGTTTCTGTTAATGATGTCAGAGATAATGCTGTTGGTATATATTTTGAATAAATTCCAGTTACCCTTTTAGACAACTGATTGCAAAGGTTTAACTCATACTATGCATGCATGTTCACAAGAAATATTGCTTGCTGATTTAATACTAGAAAGCAAGAAACAAGAAGCAGCGGTATATATATGTGACCTGATCTGGCAAAACGAGTCGCAGTGACCCAAAATTCAAAATTGAGGTTTCGGGATCATTAAAAATATGAGAAAATAAGCTTTGAAATGATATCTAAAATGGTATCTTAAACGGTTGTAAAGTTACAATCGTTTGAATTATAGTCTCGCAACACCATTTTCCAACTGAAAAACCGAGAAAATTGCATTTAAAGTTAGTCAGTTTTTTGTTGTCATCTTTAACAATCCAATTTTACTACAGGCATTTATATACTTAGAAAAATACATTAAATCATACTGTAGACACATCACTAGAGATAAAGAACTCATTGACCAACTTGCTTTGTGGCTAAGAGTAGCATCATGGTCGCTTCGGAACAATAGCATGTTGCTAATAGCCGTAGCTATGACTCGGTAAAAACGTAAACACAACAGTCTCTGAACTCACGCTGGGTGGTTTGCTGGAGTCAGATATGGTCCAGTTTATTGT
>JBBJLR010000133.1:25964656-25983760 GCA_037577145.1 Brachypetersius gabonensis | reverse complement strand
GCCTCTGCCCGCACTTGCTGCTCGCCGTTCTCCGCCATTATCCAGCTCTGAAAACTTGCCGAAAGTCCCTCCCCCTCTGCTACGTGGTCAAAATGGCATCCGTTTAGTGCGCAAAGTGTGCATCGTTCTGCGCTGCGTTATCTGGCCGATTTCAGTTCACCATTCGGGTACTTTCAGTGCACTGAATTCATCTTGGTTTTCAGTATGAGCGCACTACGCACTAAAAATCGTGCACTAAAGAGCGCAAGTGCGTGGTTTCAGACACAGCGTTAATGTTACTTCAGAATGACAAATCAACGAGAACAAAATATTTTAAATTGTATACAATAAAAATGGCAACTAGTGCAATTCTTAAACTATTACTGAATTATTCAACACTGTTATTTTAACATGACAAAGTGCAATATTGTGTCTAAAATGTGACTATTAAAAACCCATCAACTTAGGAACATGTTTTTCCAGCATCATTTTTAAGCATTTATCAGAACCGCAATAGCAAATCTTTAGCAGTACATAGATCGTCTTCACGATTTCATATCGCCATATCGCGCCACCCCTAGTTCAAATCCTACCTTCAGCATACCACCACTGGGTTCCTGAGTGAGACATTTAACCCTGAGTTGCTCCATGGAGACTGCCCCCTGTAGTTAGGGAATGGAGGTCGCTTTGGATAAAAGCATAAATACCGTAAATGTGAAATCTAAATGTAAGAACAAGCGTGAGACAAGTATACTCAAAATAGATTCTCATGGTTACAGCTAATATATCACATCCTTACCAACACTAACCCTCTTATTTATAGGACAGTAATCATGTACTTGAATCAGTAGTGGACATGCATTGCATTGCATTGCAAAAGTTGAACAAAGTGCTATATTTGAAATAAGTTTAAATTAGTTTCCACTATCTATCCATAGCACAGTGAAGTATGATATCATGTACTTGCTAATATCTTGATTGTGGAAATGTTTTATTCTTTTGGTACGTACAGGTCAGTATTTTATCCTTAATAATGTCTTTCCAATGTTATAAGTAAAGTATATGGTATAAGTAAAGTAATTTTTGTTACTCTTTGACACATAGAAGCAATTATTAAAGCTGTATTCGGCTGTTGACTGTATCTGACCATGGCTGATGGTCAGAAAGTCTGCCTGTATAGCAGCCTGTGTATCTAGAGGTCATTTTCTGTGTCCTTACAGTCTGCTCACTGAGAGCAAAGTAATTTTGACATATTAACTCAAATGAAGTAATTAAAATGTGTGTGTTTGCATGTTATGCAATCTCTGTACTGCATTCTGGCTCAGGCTGATAAGAAACCGGCTAAACTCTCTCACTTGGGCCTTTTCTCTCTCACTCTTAATATGTGGCTTATTACAACAACAAAATGGAATAGAAATAAGGCTGTATCAATACAGCTCATTCAACACTATTCACTATGCTCTCTGTCGTCGCCCCCCCCCCCTCTCTCTTCCATTTCAAAAGGTCAAGGATTTTAACAGTAAAACTCTCTCCTCTGTTTCTGTTCTGCTTGAGAGTCATGCTGAGACCTTTTTAACTCTTGAATATGAAATGAAGGATTATTCAAATATTGTGCATATTATTTGGGGGAACTTGTGATAATTAGTCAGAACACAGGAGAGCGGGCTTTTCTCTTTCTTTCTTTAGCCGAGGTTATTGAAATGTTAAATGCTCTGTGCCTCTCATCCATCTTTCACTCACACTCTCATAATTTCTCTCTCTGTCTGTCTTCCCTCTCTATTTGTCTTCAATTATCTCTGTATTTCCTCTATCCTTTTCTATTGTTCTCTGTCTTACGCTTTCTCCTAATCTTTCTTTACCCATTCTATACATTTTTCTCTTTCTTTATGCAATTCTGTTCATTTCTCTCAGTCTCTTTTCTCTCTCTCTCTCTCTCTCTCTCTCTCTCTCTCTCTCTCTCTCTCTCTCTCTCTCTCTCTCTTTCTCTTAATCTATTCTCTTAATTTCTCTCTCCCTTCTCTCTATGACCATTTCTTTGCGTCTCTCTGTCTCTGTCTCTCTCTCTCTCTCTCTCTCACCACTCTATGGGGTTAGTGTACATATGTGTGTGTGTGTGTGTGTGTGTTTGTGTGTGTGTGTGTGCATGTGCTGGTCGCTGTGGTGATGGAAAGCGGAAGTTGGTCACTGTGAAAGAGCCTCAGTTGAGCCCCAAAAGGCTTTCTCCTGGAGTTGCTATGGTAACTGGTGGTGGCAGGGGTGTGTATGTGTGTGTCTGTATGTGCTGCTATGGCCTCCTCAAATCTTCACGCTCTTTTTGACCTGAACTGTGTTGTACACACACAGACATGATGTGTGTCTGTGTGTGTACAGCACACAGTCACACATGGACACCAATATTGAAAGTTTTTATTCATCATTTGCAGTATTGTTAATAATAACATTTCTTAATATTATGACATCATATCATTATCAACATACAGTGTGTGTGTGTGTGTGTGTGCGTGTGTGTGCGTGTTCTTTATCTTTTCAAAGACAGATCCGCTCTGAGATCAGTTATGCTCCTTCTTTGTCATTTCAGCAGGGTCCTAAAATAGTTGGGATATACAAAAGCGAAAAACATGAAAAATGAAAAGGCTCCTAGCATGAAACTGCACTTTAAAAACACTCCTCAGAACGAGTGCATATTAGTGTCTCTCTCTCTGTTTCTGTCATGTAATATAGAGTGAGAGGGAGAGATTGAGTGAAGGTGAGAAAGGAGGAAACAGAGAAGACAGTGAAGTGCTGCAGTTGAGAGAGAAAGATAAAGAAAAGAGCGAGATTAATAAAAAGAGAGTTAGTGTGACACAAATAGAGTAAGTTATGCAGAGATAAAGAAATAAAGAGGACAGAGAAAGTGAGAGCGAGAATTAGAGTGACAAACAGAGAGAGTTATACAGAGAGACAGAAAACGAGAGAAAGAACCAGAGAGATTCAGAGAAAGTTTTAGTCCCCTAGTGGTTATTAAAATACAGATAAAGGACTTTCTTGGGGTTGATGCAATTTCCACACTTCAGTTCCTCACAAAATTCATAATAGTGCTCAAGTAGTCCACAACTGTTTCTTAAACCCGTAAACAGCTTAAATCCACAGGAATTTTTAACTGAAATACCGCACATTCGAGGCACCTATAATTATAATTAGCCAACACCTGCCAAACAATACTGGAACAACATAACCCATAGAAAACTCAACAGTTAAGACAAGAGTAAAGAAAGAGTTTTTTGTTTTGTTTTTTTTTTTAGTAAGCAGTAGAATAAGAGACGTAGTTAGTCGCCGCGGTGCTTCTTGAAGAAGTGGGTCTTCAGGCGACACTTGAAGACATCGCGGAACTCTACAGATCGGATTGGAAGAGGGAGTTCATTCCACCACTGGGGGGCCAAGACTGAGAAGAGTCTTGATGCATGTCTCCCTCTTCTTTTGAGCAGCGGAGGCTCAAGCCGAGCTGTGCTTGAAGCCCTGAGAGGATGGGAAGTGACACATTGTTTGATCAGTGCTGTTATGTTTGGGGGTGCAAGTGTTATGGACTTGAACTTAACACAAGCAGCCACAGGGAGCCAGTGGAGGTTCCTTAGTAAAGGTGTGGTGTGAGTGAACTTAGGAACGTTGAACACTAACCAGGCAGCTGCATTCTGAATCAGCTGAAGTGGTTTTGTTACCTTCTGTGGAAGTCTGGCCAGTAGAGAGTTGCAGTTGTCCAGTCTGGAGATAACCAGGTACTGGATGAGAATCTGTGTAGCTTTTGTGGTGAGGAAGGGTTTATCATTTCAGCATTCTGCATTTTACAGCTAGACTAAATAATGCAGAATGCTGAAATGATGACTAAAACAATATTTCATTGGTTGCTGTGTCTCACGAAGACAGCTCACTGTTCCAGTTAAGGCAGTAATTCCCTGCCTTTTTAGTTGGATTTAAGGGTGGTTTCATCCCTCCACATCTTATCAAATATGGTAAACATACAGTGCAACAAAAGATTGAAAATGGACACCACTATTGAAAGTCTTTTGTATTATTGTTAAGTTTTTATTCATCATTTGCAGTATTGTTGTTACTAATAACATTTCTTGATATTATGGCATCATATCATTATCAACATACAGTGAAGTTCCTATCAACCACCCCTACAAAAGAGGACCAGTTCATTATCAAGGCAATTTCATTTTTGTTTTAGCACACCTCCCATCCCTACACACTGTAGCTGACTATATTCATGCCTGGATTTCCCTGCATTAAACTAATTGAATGTTTATTGGGTGTAATTTTAGACATACTATAACAAAATACACAGGGGAAGGCATTTGCACAGCATTGTGTGAATAACACCCTTATTTGAAATAACACCCTTTTAGAGCATTCCTTTCCTTCTGTCATTTCTTTTCTATAGGCTGAAATAAAACAATCCACTCTCTAAGTTTCAGTGATATGTGTCTGTTTATGTCACTTTGTGACATAATGAATGACTGTGGTCCTGTTCTCCGATGTATTTTTTTTCTTTGTGTGATGAATAATGTATGTTTTCTGGCGTTGTGTGTTTTTCAGAGCTTCCCTATGGCTGGGAGAAAATCGATGATCCTGTTTATGGCAGCTACTATGTTGAGTAAGTCTGGCCCCTTCACTGTTAAATACTTAATGCAGTGGCACATCAGTTTTCCAAATGTTTTTTTCTTGCCGTTCTTATTAATTGACTTCATTACTTCTCTCAGGCTCTGCTATGGACCGGGTAGCAGCTGCCCGGCTTTAGGTCATTTTCAGAATAGAGTGTGTATGCATGCGTATGTGTGCGAGTGCCATTCTTTTTCTTGCTTAATGAGCAGTTCAGAGTGAGGTGGGGCTATTTATAGCTTGGCTTGCGACGTTCTTATCCCAGGACAGAGAGAAACAGTGGCCATGAGCCAGCAATGCAGCTTTGGTGTTAAGCTATGCAGCTACAGATATTGCCCCTATTCTCTTCATTCTCTAAACCCATACCTTCCTCCTGCACTCTTAACAGTAAAGGTCCCATAAATTGTTCTTGAGAATGATGGCATTTAAGAATCCCTTTGGTTCCCCTAAAGAGCCTGTCTGTGGATGGTTCATCAAAAAACATGAGATGCAAGTGTGAAGAACCTCCATATAATACAAAAAGGTCTTCATAATTTTTTTTTCTAGAGCTCTACATTCAAGCCGAGAGTCATTTGTACTTTATCCTGCCTACAGTAATAAAATAAATCCATAGTGATTTTTTATTCCTGGTCATGTTTGCAGTGCTTTCTCCTTCATACTTTTGGTTGTGTTAATTCATACTAAACCACTATTCACTAAGAAAACCTATAAAACGAAAACAAACTTTGGGGTGTGTGTGATTGTTGGGCATCTCTAGAAGAGCATACCTGTGAAGTTTTATGGTTTAGATGCGGTTTTACCTTTGAACAGTAATAATTTTGTAAAGTGTGTAGTATTGTGGGTTTTGTGGGTGTCATCAGAATGAAAAGCAGGCTCACACAACACAGCACAACTCTCGGCACAAACATACACATCTTTTTTTAATCTCTTTCTTTATTCATTTTATTCTTTTATGCTTTGCAGATTTATACATATACAGTACTTACAGCCTTGTTTTGCTTTCTTTGTGACAATAAATATATATTTTTAGGGATGCACCAAAACCATCGAAAACTGAAACTGAAACTCAGAAAGAAATTATTATTAAAAAATATGTTACAAAACTATGAACATATTTATTTAGCATTCACACAATGCACAATATAAAATATAATTTAAAACAAAATATTTTACTTGGCCCCACTCATGAATAGCCTAAAAGTAAGATAGCTGAAATATTATACAATTAAATATCTTCTCTCATAAAACAAGTATTCAAGTGCATTTTAATATTCTGAACGAAGTGCATGAACAAAGTGCATTCAGAACAAGTGCTTTAAAACTACTGAAAGATAAAACAACATTCTCTGGAGTTCTTTAACAAAATAGTGTATTAAAATAAAGACTGGCAGCCCATGTCTTAACCATAATCACTGGAAAACTTTCTTGCCATTTCAAAAACACAGAGTGGGTGTGCTTTAAGGGTCTCGTCTCTTCTGTGCTTCATACTCTGTGGTTTTGTGGATCCACCTTTCTAGAAATGTCGGCGTTCCACGCTTTACAAACAGCTTTCCACGTGTCTTTCTTATGGGGTTTTTCCACGGACTGGTACCAGCTCGATTCGGTTAAAATATACTCCCTTTTTTGCTTTTCCGTATCTAAAATCTGAACGTTAGCATTAGCGCTAGTGTTGCATTAGTGCTAACTAACACTAACGTTGCTTCTTTAAGCCTTGTCTGATAAGCCAATTGTCTCAGTTGTGTGGCAAACTGCCACAAACCAAGGATAAGAAATAAAACCCCTCTGATTTCATCCATGCTGGCGATTGTAATGATGCCAGGTTATTTATCTCAGTTTAGAGCGCTCCACTCAGGCTGCTTCTCAGAATGTTTGGTCGCTATAGTAACCAGCTGTAGTGGAAAACTGAAGGTCCGAAACCAAACTGAACAGAGTAGAACCAAACTGAACCGAACCGAGCTGGTACCAGTCAGTGGAGAACCCCCTTTAGATATATGGAAATGCGCCCACATTGCAGACAGTAATCCAATCTGGCTCAATCAGTCTGCGGTTGTTGATTGCAGTCACGTCACGTTAAAAAAATATTTCGGCCGATACCGAAAATACATTTTTTGCCATTTTCGGCTGAAAATTTTCGGTGGCTAAATATTCGGTGCATCCCTAATATTTCTGGATTTTTTCTCACAAAGGGACTCAGGGCAGGCTATAGCCAACCTGGAAGCACTTTTTTCGAATTCCCCAAGTGCGGTTTCACCACAGTGCAAGCACTCAGACACTTTAAACTCCACAGTTCGATTGATCTCCAGGAGATCTTTCCAAAGTGCCCTCATTTGTATTTTTAGCCCGAGTAGATCAGGGGTTATTCCCTGAAAACCATTCACCTCGCCGCCAAAATGCAGCATTACTGAGATGAGGATCAAGATCTATGTCAAGGATAATGGAGTTTGGTGAAAAATATTGCCATTTCTTGGAAAATTATGGTGCTTGGTGGAGTGTGATGTCTTTTGGGTAGTGGTTGATAGATAATGATGGTGTTTGGTGGAGAATGAGATGTTTGTTGAAAAAAGATGGGATATCTGTGTTTAGGGATATTGAGTTTGTTGAAGGAATGATAGTGTTTGGTAGAGAAAGATGGCATTTTTGGATAATGATATTTTAATTGGCCAGTGTGCACCGGATTTTAATAAGCTTAGATCTAGCTCGACTAAATGGTGGCTTTTTCGTAATCTCTCCCTGCTCTCCTTGATCTCACGTTGTGTTCAGTTGGTGAGTGGGAGGCAAATAGAGCTGCTCTGAAATCACTGTAATTCACTGTACAATTCTGTTCTGCAACATTAACACAGGAGATGTGTAATCATCCCTTAGTGCATAAGGCCATTTATTATGTCAGTGTGTGTGTATGTGTGTGTGTGTGCGTGTATCTCTGTGTGTGCGTGTACTTGCAATACAATATCCTTAGTCCCATTCACACATCAAGTATAAGTAAGCAAATAACCTGTAATGTCATTGTATATATCATTATATATACAATGCTGCACAGCTTTGCTCTGCAGCAAAGCAGAGGGGACACTTTCACTGTTAAAATCAATCACCTTTTTGAATGGAGGAAAAAAGAGGCAATGTCTGGCAGCTGTGCAAACTCGTGGGACTCATGGGACTTCAGTATTATGCAAAAGAGGGTCATTTGTAATCTTGAAAATATTTGAAAAAAGAATTTATTAAAAAAAACCATGTCACAATTATTAGCACCTCAAGATGTTTGAATTAAAGAAATAAATGATAGTCCAACCTATATTTAATCTAACTTTAAATTAGTTTTTAGTAACATTTAAGTAACAAAAGTTACTTTGTACTCAATGTAAAACTTGTACATATCAGCTATTAAGACAATCGTTAAAAGGTCTAAGAAATTTGAAACTGTCATGGACCAGCCTGGAAGAGGATGGAAGGCTATTTTGTCAGTAGTGCCAATGAAAAAGATCTCAGAGATCTCTGTTCTGTGGATTCTGTGGTCAGACAAATCCGAAATTGAACTCTATAACTCCAAACGGTATGTTGACTGTAGAAATAAAAATCTCTGCTGCGAAGCTGTTTCTCCTTCTCTGAAGGCCCTGGCTGTGTTGTCCAAAACATGGCATTATGGATTTCAGGTAAAAAGATCTCAGAGGACATTTCAGGACATTTTTAATCAAAATCTGGCTCTTTCTGCCAAGAAGATAAAACTTTCAGCAGGACAGTAGTCTAAGGCACACATCAAAATGTACTCAGTAGTTAAATGAACACAAAATCAAGCTTTTCCCATGACCATCCCAATCCTCTGACCTAAATCCAATTAAAAACCTGTGGGCTGAGCTCAAGACGAGAGCACACAAGCGAAGTCCCTGGTCTCTCCCAGGACTCTGTAGAGATTCTGCTTTGAGGACAGATCGAAAGTTCCTTTTTCTGTGTTCTTAGGTTTTATAAAACATTACAAGAGAAGGCTGTTCTGCAGAAGGAGGGTGCGCAAAACACTAAATGAGGAGTTTTTTTTATGACATACAGAATTTGTTCATTTTCTTTATTTGCCTAGTAAACACAGTTGATAAACTTTTTATCAGCATTTTTTATTTACATGAAATGTGAGCCAACAGTTCTGGAGGGCACTGTTGTGTTTTTTTATGTCTGTACCTATCCATGCTCCACTCACAGACTCAGTTCCTGAGGCTGTGCATCAAGCAACATGATTGATTCATTTTCTTGTTTGTTTAGTGCAATCTTGGGCTGAGATTTATGTTAAGAACCAACATCTTATGCCATCTTAAAATCTTTCTAAAATGAGAATTTTGTTTCCAGCTTTGTGCACTACTGAGTGTCAGCATAAACAAATAACTGTACAATCAATCCACAGTGTGGAAGAAATTCTTCTGTGTGAAAACAGTAATGAACCCCTCTCCCAGAATCGTTGCTGAATGTGGACTGGTTTGAAACACTCTCAGATTCTAACATCTAACAACAGCCATAATCTCACACTGTGCCCGAGAGTTGGCAAGTGATGT
This sequence comes from Brachypetersius gabonensis, assembly GCA_037577145.1. Classification (NCBI taxonomy): domain Eukaryota; kingdom Metazoa; phylum Chordata; class Actinopteri; order Characiformes; family Alestidae; genus Brachypetersius; species Brachypetersius gabonensis. The sequence continues at coordinate 25,974,611 of JBBJLR010000133.1, read as the reverse complement.
CTCACCAGGTGAATTGTCCTCACTGTTCATTACTGTTTTCAGTGTAAAGGAATGCATTCAGTTTGTTACATTATTTCAGTTAGACACATACAGCTTAGAAAGGGAGGCTCTGGAACATCCAGACATCTTACCTGAGGAAAAAACTTAAGTTAAGGGGATATAAAGTCATTGAGCTGCAGAGTTTTATGGTGTGATGGATCTCCATCCAATCATCCAACATCAGTAACTGACCTCACTGAACGCTTTTCATAGCATTGCAATCTGACACAAACTATGTTCACGTGTTCCAGTTGATTCATAACACCATGTAGTTTAAATCACATTGGAAAGGCATTCCTGACAAAACACAGACATTTTTGACACAATGTATCACCTGCCTATATTTTTACTGTAATACAGCACATGAGCAGTAAATAAACACACTGCCTGAACGTTCACATCAAGTCTGTTCATGTGAAATCAATAAATAAATGTATAAATCATAGGGGTCTGCAGTGGGAACACAGCCTGAAGACTCTGATTTGGCATCATTAATCAGCACATACATAGATTCAAGGTCATTAATTTGTGTTATAGGGATCAGGCAGTGATTTCTTAAATTTTTGGAGATGTTAAATGTTTGGAGATGTTAATGCTCATAAATGCTTGATTTTTCTGTAGTGTTTTATGCTTTCTCTTGTTCCCTTCCTCTCTCTCTCTCTCTCTCTCATTCTATCTTTCTCTCTCTGCCTGTCAATCTCTCTCTCTATCTGAATCTTGTAGTCACATAAACAGACGGACACAGTTTGAAAACCCGGTTTTAGAGGCTAAGCGAAGACTGCAACACCAGATGCAAGGCCAAGGTCTGTCTGCTCTGCCCCTGCCTGCTGTATTCAGAGGTACACTGCTTCATCCTTATGCATTGGTGTACATTGATGTTTTTATACACTCATATATCCATGCTAACATAACCTTATTCTCCTTTTTGCTCTATTATCTTTATAATGACCACCATCACATAGTTTTTTTTCCAGTGATTTTTGGTTGACAATTGTATATATAGAAACCACTCAGTTTTACGCGGATCAGCATTCGCGGATTCAGTCTAATGCAGATTTTTCTGAGAACCAAGCTGTATTACCGCCACCAGTCCAGCTGTGGCGGTAATACACTGAAAAGTTGTCAACAGTCATAAAACGTGACAGAAGAAGAAGCCTGCTGCAGCATGTAGCATGACTGTTTCCCCCCAATTCCCCCCAACAGTTATCTCAGTTTATTTAGTATTAGTAAGCTGTGCCCTGTCTAAACATATAGGTAAAGAAATATTTCAATGGTTTTTTTGTGTACGAGTGTTTGTTTTTGCACGCTGCTAATGCTAACCACTAATTTAAATGTCTTTTTAAGCAATCAAAGTTTTCTGATTCTGATTATTCATTTATCTTTACATTTTCTTTAAGGGTAGTGCATTATACTGAATTTAACATGAAATTAAAGTGTTCTGGGAGCATATTTGGGGGCATATTTAGGGTTTACACAAAAAAAAAAAAGCATTTTTTTTTACAAAAACACAACACCTTTTTTACTATACGCAGGTGCTCTTGGAACAAAACTCCCATGAAAAGCGGGGGATTACTGTATACTCCACCAAACAGCATAAAACATGCCATGCTTGTAGCCCCACATGACTGATATGGAATAAAATATTTCTTTTCCATGGTGGGCATGTCCCATCTGCAGTGGTTTGGGTACAATTTACATTTTAGGTGATTCCCAACATTCGTTTCATCAAAAATCACACATTTTGAATGGCAACTAGGAGGTCCACCACCCTAGCTCATTACAATTCATTTGTGGAGTAGCACTACCTAGAAAATATCTTGCCATCTTGTAAAGTGTCAAACAAAACTTGACATGCTGCATGTCATAAGATGTCATTACAACAAGCTAAAACATGTTTTCTTGTGTTCATCAGGCGTGGTTCGGTCTATGCTTACATGACATTTACAAAATTCTCTTTAATCTGATGAAGCTGTCAAATAATTCTACCTCTTACCGCTTGAGCTAGTTTGTCTGTTCTGCTTAGAGTCTTTTTTTGCTAATTCTACCTGAATTTAAAATCAAATCCTTTGAAAGCATACCTTTTTCATTTAGCTTTGGATTTGTAATTATATCTGTTATTGTCTGTTAATCCTCTCCATTTCCATTTTTAATTTCCTATTTTCTTATTTTTCACCGTTTGTAAATTTTATCACTTGTTTTTCCAGCACATTGGTGTTGACTTATAACTAAATATGCTGTAATTAAGGTACAAAAGCTACTCATCATCCCCACATTAACACATAATAACAAACATTCAGAGCCAGATGAGATCACAAAATGCATCCATGATCAAATTAATGTTCGGTTTTACACAGCCTGCAGCTGATCGCACAGACCTCTAACATGATCACCTACTGATCGCAGAGTTTAACCATACAATCAAACAGTGAAGCCACCAACAAGCTTGAGATGACAAAAAAAAAGCCCAGTGAGAAAAAGTCAATGCTGTTAATAAATATTTATTCCCATTCAGAAGAGCAAAAGAGACTATGGGCACATATTGCAGCCACATTATGGCATATTTTTTGCTACATCTACTCAACACAAGTGCCCCCAAGAGTGTAAATAATGCTATTCTTGTTCAAATCTTGTGCCTTCCACTATGTTTGCTGCCATTGCTTAGGGAAAATGCTTTTGAGCCTCTCATCAGCACCTTTGAGGCAACACTGCTGAATTATGTCTAGTTGTAAAAGGCTAACAGCCCAAACTTCAGTAAATTGACTGGAACCACTTCCACTACTTTCACCAACAAATTTTCAAGCTCCTCTCTCAAATCCCTCAAATGGGCGAGGAATGCATTTTTAATTTTTCCATCCACCTCCCATGGAGTGTGTACAGTATGTGTCTATACACTTTCTACTGTATGTGTCAGTTCTTCACACCGCAGCAGTTCCAGCGCTGCCATAACAATAAATTCCTCTGATAATTTCCCAGTGCATAACTTTCTTAAGGGGATGTGATATTATTCAATTATATAATAACATGTTCCAGCTCAAGCACAGCATGTAATTGTTGAGTAAGATTTGACGGCCATATCCGCAGCAAAATTTCCGTCTCCATAGTAACGCCTCCGCACTTGTCATTTATATCTCTTATAAGACTTATATTGAGTGACTTTTAGCCTTATTCAGGGCTTCTACAGTTCTCTCCACCCAGCTGTGCATGCCACACTGTATCAGAAACCCCCCTCGTCGCTCTTTGTTGCCAGGAGTCTGCAGCACACCTATTGATGGACAGTTTGTGTTAGCCATCTAACCCTTTTTCAGAGTTTCTCACAACCTCTGTGCCCTTGACTTCACATTTTTAAGTTCACTTTGGGTGTTGAACCCATTTTTTGAGTTCATTTTTGGTGTTGAACTGTGGAGTACAGCCCTGGTCAAATTCCCTCTTACCAACATCTCTCATTGTAATGATTATTAGTAATACATTCTTTTTTCCATATTTTGTCAATTCAGTTATTTTATTCCTGCTTTTTAACTTTGATCCATGCCTAACATCATCCCATAAGCGTGAGTTGCAGTGAAATCACTTGCATGAGCTCATTAGATTTGCAATAATCAGTAATTATATTATTCAGTATCAAAATGTTCAAATATGTGCAAATAAAAAAACAATATATGTATGATTTTTATGTCTGGTCCCATTTATGTATTCATTGCCTTTTTTAAAGAATTCTAAAATAGTCTAGAAGAACGGCAGTGAAGTTTATTGATGACAGTGGTATCACATCCGAATATCTGATAAGTCTAACATAATAATAGTTAACCGTGACTCTTCCTTATGTTTATTAGTTGAGGGTTTTTTCCCTTTATAACAGTGGAGGAAGGCCCTTCCTCTGCTACTTTACCTCGGGCTAGGCTGGCATATGTTGGTCCCGCTCCCGAACGCTCCCATAGCCTCACTGATCTGTCTGAGGCCCCTCTTTACCGGGTCGGAGTCTTCGGACTGCATGGTACGTCCTCAGGCGAACAGCCCCTAGTGCAGTAGAGGAATGTGAGCCTGCTGCAGAAGCATGGCTACAGCAGATGCTTTAGATTTGCCCACAGTTATGCTCAGTCTGTTCTAGAAGCCCTTCATTTCCTCTCATTCAGTTAGGGCAACAGAGATTGGCTTTATTTTTACACTTTTGTTTGTCCTTTTATGTTCCTTTAGGTCTGAGCTTTAAAGGGATGTTCTGTCATTTTTGGCCTCATTTTTCGTAGCATTCCCAAATGATTTTATAGCTTTTTAGTTAAAGTGCATTACATTGAAAGAGGGTCTATAGAACAACTGTGTACCCCAATAGTACCCCTAATAGTAGTAGTAGTAGTATATTTGCACCTATAATATATATATATGTTTGAGGTATATATATATATACACACACAAATTGGAAGCAAATTGAAAGGAGATGCATCTCGTCTCCTTTTGAAAAATTAGATGTAATCACTCTGGAAGAGGCATAAAATAAGCAGCTCAAAAATAACTGAAATATCCCTTCCTCTATGATATGCATGCCTCTGCTTCTTCTGGACCAGCTACAGTACCTGATCAAAAGCATGGAAGAAAATGTGCCCAGAGTGGCAGTAAAATTCAAAAGGAAGAATTAGGAAAAAATTTGGAACGTTGCACCTTCTGATATGTTATTGGTGCCCATACCCCCCACACCACCACCAACCCCGCCTTAGCCTGAGGCTGTAATTATAGACTTTAGTTATTTGATATGGTGCAAAGGAGCTGAAAGTACCCTTTCTGGCACATCGGCGGCTTTTTCTTGCTTCAGTTATAAATGACTTGTTAGTGCACTCAGAGAACCCACTGGCCAATGCGCTCCGTTTCTGTGGGAAACATCCAATAGGCCTTAAGTGCCATGGCAGTTTTTGCCAGGTTTTAGACCTCATACTGGAGCAAAAACAAGCTAACCCTAGGCCAGCTGGGTGTGGGTGTGTGTGTGAATAAGTGTGCCCTGAGAAAGTGCTTCATTGAATTGACTTGATTGAAATGTGTGTATCATTTTACAGAAATGAAATATATTACAGATATGTGTCAGCGCAATAAATTCTGTATTAATGTGCAAATGACATTTGAATCAGGTACACACTCAATGCGGCCCTTTGATTGTGTGTGTGTGTTCTTTCTGCTGTTGTATGTTTGGCTGTATTTGCGGCTCCTGGCCTCGTATGTCTTGGCTATTACCTGTGAATTAGGTCGTTTTTAGTGGATTAATGACTTCTAAATAACTTTAGTGTACTAATGTTGTGAATTGTTGTTTGTTGTGTGTGTGTGTTTGTTGTCTCTGGTAGAAAAGCCCTTGTTTACGCGGGACCCCACCCAGTTGAAGGGGACTTTTCTGTCCACATCGCTACAGAAAAGCTCTATGGGTTTCGGATTCACCATCATCGGTGGAGACGAGCCGGATGAGTTCCTGCAGGTCAAGAGTGTGATTACAGATGGGCCTGCTGCACAGGATGGCAAGATGGCTACAGGTACTTCCAGACAACACCACACAGACACACATACAAACCTGTGAGATGCATTTCTGGAATTTTTGTACAACATTTCTACAACTTTGTATCAATTCATGTTAGAATTGCATGTTAGAAGGTGTTGAACTGTGGACTCCAGCCCTGGTCAAATGACCCTTTCTTGATAAATTAATTAATCGTCTACAGAGAACATACCGAAATACACTTGTGAGCGCGGCCCGGGGATCAGCCGACGCCCACAGGCTTGGAAACCAGAACACACACCCAGGAACACACACACAAACCAGTGCAGGCGCACAACAGAGCTTTATTCAAACTTAAACAACACACTCTCTCCACACTCTCAAAATTCTACTGTCTTTCTCTGTCCTCCTTCGCACTACTCTCCCTACTAGCTGGAGAGCTCGTTTAGACTCGCTTCTCCCTTCACCTGTTTTTTTGCCCCATAATGACATTTGTTTTACAAATTATTTAAAATATTGAAAAAAAAAATGTTAAATGTTAAATGTGTTATTAAACATACTTTAAATTTTGCACTGCTTTATCTGTAAATAACCAACAAAACATTGTCCTTTCACCAGGATGCCCAAACCTTTGTATAAAACTATAGATAATTAGCCCAGTACCACTTCGATTTGATGTTTGGGAAAGGGTGGGTATTACTGTGCATTTATTGTGATTATGTGCACTTGGAATTTACATATTTGAGAAATGGGGCACACTGGAATACTTATGGTAAAATAAGGACGAAAGTACACTGATGTATGATTTTGAGGACAGAGGATACACACAGGCAGTTGATGAGATTAGACGTTGGAGTTTCACCACCAGCATCTATGTTGTTCATATTTTAAATGTAGCATACAGCAGAGCTTGTGGCCAAACAGAAGTCAGCTCTGTCTCTCGGCCCACAGAGCCAGTTGGAGTGGAACAGCAGTGCCTGCTGCTTATAACTGCCCCCTTGCTCCTGCAAGACTATCATAGTCCATATTATTATGATGCATGCGGAGCACCAACGCAGGTTGGCCAACATGGTTTGTTTTGAGCCAGGCGGCGATCTGTTGTCTCCGCAATTAGTCTGCACTGTATCTACTGACAGAGTCCCAGATGATCACCAGTTCAACTCATCCACACTATGCCATGAAAATATATATATAAAATATTTTAAATAAAAAAAAAAAATAGCTGATTTACATGTGTATGAAAGTTTAGACTCTTAGTTCAGAAATCAAAACTATTTTTTGTTGTTTGTACAGATAATGGTTAAAAAAAATACAGGAAAAGTAAAATAAAAGAAAACATTATAACATACCCCGTACGCTACTGCTGTGTGGCCGATTTATTTAGTTTACGTGAGAAGGATTACACTGTTTGGATTCATCCTTTGTGGATTTCTGTGTAGTGTTATCTCTCTCTGTCTTATAGCTAGAGTGTCCCTGACTGAATCATCCCCTAATGTTGTTCATACTTGCATCAATTTGTTATTGGCATCTAAAGATACTGCCTCTATTTGTCTCTGCCACTGAATAGTCACTGAAACATATGCTTTCTGATTTTTCTGTACTGCCCGTATTTATGGTCAATATTGTGGGGAAACCCTACAAACTGCTTAGTGTGACTTTAGCCATTCTCCAGTAGCTAATGGTACAGGCAACTATGTTAGCTTAGCTTTCCAAGTAAAACAAGTTGAATGTGGTGAACTCCTGCATAGCGTGTTAATAAACATCATCTGAAGTAAATAATGCAATCTAATTATACGTGCCCACTACACACAGTATAAATATCTCCTCCGCTCTCTTCCTTATTGCCTGGCCATCTGAAAGGTGTATGTCTACAATGTAGGACGTGATTGTCTAACAAGAAATTATAGAAAACTAACACATAATTTAATTGTTGCTAAGAATACTGCAGAAAATTCCACTGAATAGAATGGGCCTTCCTAATGGTAGAGTTTTTTTTCTTGATAATGATAATGAAATAATGCTTCTAAGAGCTCCTGCGTATAGTGAAAATCTGCGTTATGATGGTTTGGTAAAAAATGTTTTGTAAACCCTAAATATGCCCCCAAATATGCTCCCAGAACACTTTAATTTCATTTGAAACTCAGTTTAATGCATTACCCTTAAAGAAAATGTAAAAAAAAACGTTAAAAACCGTTAGCATTAGCAGCTCCCAAAGACACAAAAGAAACTTTGAAATAACTCTCTCTACCCACATGTTAAGACAGGGCACAGCTTACTAATACTAAATAAACTGAGATAACTTTTTGGGGAAAAGTTTAAAACACTAAAATATGAGGACAAGACACAGAGCAGTCATGCTACATGTTGCAGCAGGCTTCTTCTTCTTCTTTTTATGACAGTTGACGACTTTTCAGTGTATTACTTCCACCGCAGGGCTGGTGGCAAAAAAAATCAGAGTTAGACTGAGGGGTTACTCCAATGAAATGTAAATGACAACAGGTTTTGTCCATCTAATTCACATCTTTTATATCACTCCATAAACAGTTTGCTCTCTTATTGTAACAGAAGATCATAGTTATTTATATCTGACAATAGTGGCTCTTGTTACAGAAATTATTTGGTGACACTTTTCAATAACAAGGCTTAACAACAGTTTCAATATTAATGTACTGTATGGGATACTGGAGTTTTCAAGGACTGGTTAGTGGAGAAGGGAATATTTGTGAACATTAACAGTAATGCTACAGAGAATTTTAATCAAGCTTTGTGCTTATTTTATGTGTCTGTCCAGAATAACTCTCCTCAGTGTTCAGTTGTGAGCTACAGTGCCCTAAGAGCTGAAATAACCCATTTCCACACCATGTTTGACACTCTGAAGGGTCCAGCACTGAGGTCTGGCAATGGTGTTTTTAAATTTGTGATTAAAGAGCCTTGCAGAAGTGGAAACGATACAAGCCAAAAGTATCCTCCCAACTGTCCTGCTGATTTGAAGTGTATTAAACACCCTGGTGAGTCTACAGGTAGCCTACCACACTGCTCTGCAGCACCTACAACTGTACATTTATATTTATGGTGGTATAGTGGGTAGGATACTTGCCTCTATTTTGTGTGGTAAAGTTTCTAATTTGGTTTACTGGTTGTTTTAAGCATCAATGGTGATAACACTTGTTTTCAGGTAATAACTATATTATCTAAAAACAGCCCTAAAAAAGAAAAACTGAACTTTGCCTATAGACTTTACAATGACGGCAGTCAACTTTACATGTGATGATTATCAAATGTAAGGTTATCATTCCTTCTTACAACCCGGCACTGTGGCCAAGTCTTCCCCAAAGTTTTTAAAAGCCTTTTACCAACTCCCACTAAGCTCTGTCTCTCCAGCGTCCCGAAGGCAGCATCTTTTGTCTTCATCACCTCTGGACAAAGGAACTTACCTGTAGGCCTTAAGTTTCAGTAACTTAGCAAAAGTCTGATGAACATCGTAACAAGCCATCAACAAAGTCATACTTGCAACAGGCATTTTTTCATACACATTTTCCTTCCAAACTTCCACAGAAACTTTAAGAGGACCAGGGACTGAACCTATCATACGAGGTTGCACTTTTTACATCTGGGCATGGCATAGCACAGCTTACCTTGGGAACAAATGTAACTGTTTTTCTTTAAACTGTGTCATCTTTACATGCAATCTCTCCTTTTTACTAATATCATTGTAATGTCTCAGCCCTCTTGCCTCTGTATTTATGAAGTAAACACCATTAGCATCATACAGCAGCACAAGCGTTTTAAACAGCCTTCGTTTCTAGTAAAGACTGCATCAAAAGATCTCAGTAACAAACAATGCATTTTATCACAGTGCCACAGTGAGAAATCAACACCATACTTCCTTTAGAGAACAAAGGATCACATTCCACATATTTCTTCCTCGTTCACTCAGAAAACCTGCAAGTGCCATCTTAACCATTCAGACTGCTTCACTTGGTGAATGGGTTAAATGCAAAGAACTATTCCGAGGTGTTAAACACTGTGTGCTGTGGTGTGTTCACATAAGACTCATGGACATTTTACACTTATTTATGATTTGATGAAACTAATGAACTGATAAATTAATGAGACAGCTTTATTTAATTAATGAGGGCAGATCCCACATCAATTAGATATAAGGTGCATTATTTAGATTTAGAATCAGTTTTTTCATCACCAGTGTAAAGCAATATGTAAAGCGTAGGGAGACATTTTGAGATTCAGCTGCACGCACACACACACACACACACATACACACACACACACACACTCAAACTGTGCACCCAGCTGGACAGTCTCTCTCATTCTCTGCCAGTGTCCACTCTAGTGCCAAGGTCGTAGTGTGCCTGTCTGTCAGTGTGTGTGTGTGTGTGTGTGTGTGTGTGTGTGTGTGTGTGTGTGTGTGTGTGTGTGTGTGTGTGTGTG
>JBBJLR010000133.1:25952420-25964556 GCA_037577145.1 Brachypetersius gabonensis | reverse complement strand
TACGGCGAGTATATCCCAAACTCTATATTTTAACTGGAAAAGTTGGGGGGTCGTCTTATACGCCCAGTCGTCTTATAAGCCGGCATATACGGTACATAAACAATACAACCATGGCGTTTGGAGCAGAAACAGCCCCATGGCATCACAGATTATCCAATCATTTTAGTATCACTTGATATTAGCTGCTCTTCTGTTATTGGGTTACCTACATAAAACCCAATTTTTTAACATTTGAAACAGCTTTTCAATCATCTTTAGCAATTCTGGAGGACTCCGTCTCACTGTGTCTGTTTGACTTGTGCTAAACTGTCCTGTGCAGATCCTGATTGGAGCAATCATAGAACACAGTCCGGCAGATAAAGATGGCCGCTTACGCCCCGGAGACGAGCTGCTCTCGGTGGACGGGATCCCTGTGGCAGGGAAACCCCACCGTTACGTCATCGATCTGATGCATGGGGCTGCGCGCAACGGCCAGGTCAAAATGACCATCCGGAGGAGACTGCAGCCCACCGGTGAGAGGTCTACTGTCAAATATAAATCAACAAGAGGGAATTTTCCCATTTATTTTCTACAGTTAGTGAAATCACATATAAGTAATTTTTGTTTTTTTTGTTCCCAGTTTTAAAGGGTCACATCATGGAGAACTGTATTTCCATTGCATTTCATAAGAATACACGTTTTATATTCAAAAATTGTTTACAAATTCTAAAGCCCATCATTCACTCTCTATATTCCATATATAGGAATCTAAACAGCCGAAATTATTCAAGACATTAGGATTGTCATGTAGCAACCATGAACACATTTAATATTGCTCACGTATTCAGCCTGCTGGCATTTCATTGAGCCCATTCACACTGAAGTTTGATGGAGAGGCATTAATGCAGATGGCTCTGCAGAATAGTCGGTTATGTACATCAGTCTTCAAGGTAAAGTGTCAACCAGTTTAATTCTAAAGAATGAAGAAAAATATGTTGTAAAAAAAGAAAAAAATAGCTGAAAATAGTTTTAGTAGCACCTACCCACTATATGAACAAATTACTATAATTACTATAAGTGTGTGTGGCCTTTATCTTTGTAAATGTTACTGCCATATGCTGCTTATAGTCATTTTGCTGGTCTAGGCAAAGGATAATTTCGAGCCCTTTAATCAGACCTGAAATTTTTGTCTGAACCTGAATAGAGAGTTTTCTGCCCAAGTCTAGCTGGAAGTAAAGAAACTGCAGTAGCACTGTTTCTGTCCTGCAAGGTATTACATTTGAATTTGAAAGTGTGAATTCAACGATTACTTTTAATGTATTTTCAGTGATCAAGGCAGAGACAGGATTTATTTAAGAGGAGTCTGTACATTCACAAGAAACCGTGCCTGTTTCAATGTGTCTATTTTTCAACTCAAGCCTCTGTTGTCTTTGGTTGCTTAAACACCCCTGGTCAGTGGCTGCTAGAGGCCGCCCTGGCCTGACTTGACTTTTATTTTGATAGTGTGTGTACGGACACACCGGTCAGGTGAGAGTCATAGTTTAAGCAAAGTGATTGTCAGTTCTTCTTGGTTCCTTTCCCTGTGTATTTGGTTTCTTTTTGTGTCGGTCCTCCATCTTGTGTTCAAGTTCACACCATCTAGTTTCTTGTGTTTGTTTGTTTTGGTGTTTCAGTTCGTGCTTCTTTGTTTTCATAAAGTAAAGAAAAGATGGAAGTCTGCGTCAGCGCCTCCCTCGCTCCCTGGAGCAAAACATACCTGACAGGTTAAAGATATGAGTACAATATTCAAAACTGCATAGATGCAGCATGAGCAATAACCACATGTTCCTGTGCGTCAAGTGATAGTTAAATTGGCGAGTCAATATTTGATGGCAGTTTTTGTGAAGGATGGGGCTTAGTGAAATTAAATACATGAAAAACAATTTCTGAGTACACAATATGTATGGTTCATGAAAAAAAAAATTGGAATAAGGTGTTTGATTTTTGATTTTTTTTTTTTTACATTTTATCCTTTCATTGTTTTTTTTGTTTTTTTTCCTAAGCCCTGTTTTTAGAGGCACCTCGTGTACCCGACATGTACCTCACTCACCTGTTGATTGTCAGTCCTGAGTTGGGTTTGGTATCATTCATTGTTTCTTTTTAGAAATCAGAAGACTCCAAGAAATTGAAAGACTCAGAAATTACTTGGAGATACAAATAAAATATCTGGTTACTTCCAGTCAAACACAAATTGTTATATTACCGCTCTGCAGGCAACAAAGAGAGGAGCCTAGCTGTGTGGGCTGGCAAGCTAAGGATATCTCTGACTGCTTAAACTTTTATTTAAATACAGCCTGCTACAGATAGACTTACACATAGTTAATAACTCCAGCTCTCTAACCAGAGTTCTCTCAAGTCCTTCTCCATCTCGGAGTGCCTCTTTTTTAGCATCAGCTCTTCCCCAAAACAATCCCAGCTATCTGTAATGAGAGGAGGAGCCATGCACAGATAGCTTGGAGCTGCAGTAGCAGTTCCACCTCCAACCGCCACAATACCTTTAGAACAAATGCACTGGCTTCAAACAGGATGCCTGGTCACCTAACTGTGGCCCAAAGCAATACGCTTGTGAGATGTTGCAGAAATATATGGTGCAGTGAAACAAGGCATTGGCTTGCTTGATAAGGCAAACTGGTGATCTCTGGTTTTAGAATGCAACACATCCTTGTGGCTGTTTTTCAAGCACACTTGGTAGAGTCTGGTCTGTGTGGGCGCTCTAAGGTACCATGTTGCAACACAGAAAAACAAAACACCACAAGACTAATGCGGACAGGAATACACAGAGTGCAAAAAGAGAAAGAGAGACAGAATGCAATAAAACACAAGAGCAACAGTGCCATGGCTCATTTTCAACAAAGACAAAGCAGTGACACAAATCCAGCCCCATACAGCTACACAGAGCTGTGTGGTGTCTTGGTTTGCCACACCACTGCTCACTCCTGCTACTCACCATGCACCCCATGGGCTGGCAGATAGGTAATCCATCCATGGGTTTGTTTAGAATCCTCAAGACGGCTTCCATAGTAAAGGATCAAGGGGATTCAACATGAGGCTGCTAAAATGTTTAAGTTACTTGTGGCCATAGTTGCTGTGAAGAAAGTTCTCTTATAGTTGCTCTGAAGTTCAGATCTAGCCAGTGGAACCACCCATGGCAGTGCATGTCTGCATTCTCCTCCAATATGATCAAACACAGGTGCACAGACTTTACTTAAATATTATTTAAAAGAAAAACAAATACAAAACTGAAACTGGCATCAGCCTGGAAAAGCCAAAAGCAGGTGCAAAAAATGAATATTTATTCAAATAGGATTTTACAAAAATAGACTTACTGGAAATATGCCCTAATAGAGATAGTTTCGCACACAGTCCATAACTCCAGTTCACCCCCACTCTGGTTTGCAGAGCCTTATTTTGGCATGTCCTAGCCCTTCCCCAAATCAGTCCCAGCTGTCCATAATCAGGGGAGAAGCCATGTCTCTCTCTCTCTCTCTCTCTCTCTCTCTCTCTCTCTCTCTCTCTCTCTCTCTCTCTCTCTCTCTCTCTCTCTCTGTGTATCTCTGTATCTCTGTATCTTTTGTTGCTCCCTCTTCCCATCTGATACTTCTTTTTCTTGTTATCTGTTGCTGTAGCATTTTAAGCTGTTGAGATGCGGGAGCTTGCCAGAAGCATCTGTTTAACTGTAGTTTAGTGACAAGAGAGCTTTTGACAAGCCTGGGTTGGCCACAGCCTTGTTCTGCTTCCTTTTTATTTTCTCTCTGTTTCCGAATCAGATTTATGTTTCTATGTTATATATGCTAACTTACATTATGAACTTGTCTGTCTGGTGAATTTGTCACAGCATGTTTCAACATAGACAGGACACAAAGTTTCTATACCACTGCCTCTTTCTAAAATCTATAGCCCACCTCTTAGCATTCATGAAACTGCAAACCTAAATTATCGCACATTTGCCTTGAAACTGTGTCGATATATATGTCAAATAGACTTGCAGTTTCTTATACGGTATGGACAGATGTGTGTTGCATGGCTAAAAACAATAGTAGTATATTAAATCATGGTTTTTCTGTTTTTCTTGTGTTTATAACCCTTCAGTGCACAGAGATATATGGTGTGCTACTGACTACCTTCCATTAAAGTGTCACTATTGTGGTAAACAGTGGACATTCTAGCATATTCTCTCTTGATGCAATGATTCAAGTTAAACGTGATTGAAGAAAACAGTTAATATGCCATTAACTTTAACTTTTATATTTATTAGTTGAGCTGACTAGAATGTGTATCCACTTGACTACCAGATCAGTCAGAATAAAGGAAAGTGGATGAGGAAAGACATTTATTCAAGTATTAGACATAGACATGACAGACAACATGCCATGTAGTACACCCAAGGGCACAACAGATGCAGAAAGGAAATGCATGCTTGTTGTTTGTCATGCAGCATTGTAAAACAAATCTTGTCAATTTGCTCAGCTTTCGGTCCTACATGCGTCAAAACATTGCCAGAAAATGAAATGACATTGCCAAGATGTTGTTTTTATTACATCTTTGTAAACCATCTTTATGGAGTATTTATTTTCCACCTTAGTCAGCCATCACTACTATGGTATTGTAATCATAGTGACCATGTACACAAACATAATCATCCAGTCAAATAATTCATGAGTCAATAAGTGACAATAGATTTGAGGCTAATATTATCCTTCTGACAATGAAATATTTAGATCATTATCATCTTTATTTTTAAAAATCAAATGTGATCATGGTCACTTTCTGTATTCCTTCTGTGCTGAAACTGCTGTTGTAGACTCTGAAATGGAAACTCTGCAGACAAGCATACAAGACCACAGCAAATACAAAAACAATGTACAAAACATTTATTAGTGTGAAACATCTGCTCACAAGCAATAAGACCTTTGCAGAAATGTGTATAACTGTTAAAAAGTCTGTAAATTTTTTATTTTTTTTGGGTAAGGAGAAACAAGACATCAATAATCTCAAAATAAAAAGATGATTTATTTCTGATGAGACAAAGAAAAGACTGTTGTGGGCACCAGCATCTTTGTTTTAGCCTTCAGATGCCAGAAAACAGTAAATTTGTTGTTTTACTAAACTGTTGTTTTTAAGCACTGTGTTTTTAGTGGTTTTGTTCCTCCTTAGGTGAACCGTGTCCTCAGAACGGCCGCAGTCCTGGCTCCATCTCCACTCAGCACAGCTCCCCCAGGAGTGACTTCAATTCAGGAAACTTCTCCAACAACTCGGCTCCCACCGAGACGGCAGCCAATCAGAACATGCAGGCCAGTGATGTTGTCATCCAGCGCAAGGAGAGCGAGGGTTTCGGATTCGTTATAATCAGCTCGCTGAACAGGCCAGAAACGCAGGCCACGGCTGGTCAGTCTTCACTGATCCTAGAGAAATCTGAAATTTACTAAGAGGACAGTAAGAGTGGTTCACACTGTATGTGTTTTTAGAAACCAATCATTTTTTTCTGCTGCTTTTCACACTCTGCACATTGTGTTTTATTAGACCCTATGCTGCTGTCTTTTGTGCAAAGTATGCTGAGCTTAAGAAGTTGTTGAGCAGCCTACAGCATGTACATTTTTTCTGTGCTGACCATACAAAAGGAAGCCTGTGATTAAGGAGGAATCCGCTTACCTTAAACTGTAGGATTTTTTAAAATCGACAAAAAAAGCTCCTCTGAGCTTGTTTTTGCTAGCAGCATCACACTTGTTAGTTATTAACAGATTACTTCTGTTAAGGGAAAATAGCAGAGCTTTCTTCCTGAAAATATTTAAAAGACAACAAACCAACAGAGCTGACTGACAGTTATTCTTGCTTAGCAACAGGGAGACAAGCAGCCAGAAGCAGCTTTAAAAAAGCAGCATGAACTTGCAAGATAAAAAGACCTGCCTTCGGAGAAAACACATTGAAGTCCTGGAAACCATCCTTCTCAGAGCAAAACATCACATTTGCAATTTTCTGCTAATGGTGCTAGCATGTTCAAAAATCTTATACCTTACTAATAAGCATCAGGTGCTTCTTATGTTTTTAACTCAAAGTACAAATATTTTTGGTTATTATTTTGTAGATGTCTTACATTGCAGGAAACAAGACATTTTTAAAAAACTTGCTTTTTGGTGGGGTATACAATTTCATGATTGTAAGCTACATTAACTTCATAGTTTTTGTCCAAAGTTAAAGAAGCAAACTTCATCTTACACCTGCATAAGAGGGGAAACAGTATAAACCTTCTTGAACTATCACCTTAAACTGTAATTAAGATCCAATTGGCACCACTTGATACCCACAGATTAAGTGATTGATTGGTTGTTAACAATTGATACCCTCAAGAGCATCCCTGTAGGACTCCCTGATAGCTGAGAAAGCCTAACGCCAGGACACAGAGCTGCTCTACCCCAGAGATTTCAAGCACTGTACTTTTAAAGCTACACTTGTGATGGTAAATCACTGCTATGGGGCCACTTTTGTTTACATCCTAACACTGATTCCTTTTACTGGTGTTGCATGTGTGTGTGTGTGTGTGTGGTGGTGGGGGGGGGGGGGGGGTATTTACAGCTCCCCTTTGGTCTTTAATGATGTTTAGTCTTTGCTGATAGCACCAAATAGGGGCAGAGGGACAATTCTAGTTTAAGCAGATTGCTTCAAGGTAGCACAATACTATTAAAAATGCAGGGGCTACTTTAAAGCTTTGCGCTTTAATAATGAATGGCTTACTAGTGGAAGGGCCAGGGGATTGTAGAGACATCAGTTTAATGAGAGAGGGTGTGGGAGTAGAGGAGAGAAAGAAAGATGAGAGAACGGAGAAGGAGGGAAAAATGGACAAATGGGGGAAGGACAGATGGAAAGAAAGACTAATGACAATGAGAGAGTGGAAGGAAGGAAAAGAACAAGGGAGGAAAGGAGAACAAGGGAAAGTGAAATTAGAGCGTCAAAATGAGATGGTGAAAGAAGAAAGAAAGAGCAAAAGAGATAAAAAGCAAAAGATGAACAGAGAGAAAGAAAAATATGCAAATATGAGAGAAAATAGTAAAGAGGGATAAAGAAATGGATAAGTGAGTGGAAGATGGAAGGGATGGAGGGAGAATGAACCGATAAGTCAGAGAGAGATGAGAGTGAGAAGTGAGAAAATGAGACAAAACTTTCTAATATAAGGTGTGTACCCCCCACCCCCACCCCCACCCCCCCTCTCTCTGTCTCAGCCGTGCCTCATAAAATTGGGCGGATTATTGAGGGCAGTCCGGCAGACCGCTGTGGGAAGCTGAAAGTTGGGGATCGTATTCTTGCGGTAAATAATCAGTCCATTGTCAGCATGGCGCACGCAGACATCGTTAAACTGATAAAGGATGCAGGACTTAGCGTCACACTCCGCATCATCACTCAGGAGGGTGAGTTCACACACACATCTCACACTCTGCACACACTGCACAACCTAATCTCATCCTTATCTAAACTACAATCAAATAATGTATTCATTTCCCAATATTGCTTATGTATCGTAACACTGAGAGATTTTCAATATCAAGAACTGAAAGTACAGGCTTGTGTTATTAGAAAGAACAAGCTAAAAAATGTAATGTACAAAGTTAAAATACCATATTTTCAGGAAACATTTACAGCCTGAATGATACCTATAATATAAAATAAAATAAAATGCTTTAGAATACAATTGCATCAATGTCTATTTCTGAATATTGAAATGCAAGTCATGCTGTAGAAGATGATGTCATGTACTACAACATGAATTACACTGTATTATTAATTTTTGGTCAAGATATGTGTGCAGTAATACCTAAGAACATGTTCACTGGAAAAATCATGTCTGCTTGTGCAGTCAATATGTAAATAAACAGTGAACTTAACAATGAACAGCTTGATAAAACATCAGTAGCACAGATTAAAAACATAAACTGAAACATAAATGTATCTGTAATCATTAGTAGAGTCATACAGCGCACTGTCCTCCACCCTACAGATTCATTCCTCATTTTCTGTTTTTGACTTATTTAACCATGTTTGATGAAGGGCAGCTGGTTTCACTGCAGGTCAAACATCAGTGTAATGTAAGATGAAATGGAGCTCTGCCTAACTGGTGCAGACAGTCTGGTAGATTACAGTGGGATAGGCTTTGGTTCAATGTTGTCAGTTGTTTGTGTGTCTACCTTTTAGCCATTTTGTTTTACTTATATTCTTTAGGATTGTTATTTGTAATAAATGTTGATTATTTGTGTGGCTTGCTGTTATTGCTGTGTTACGTTTACAGCATTTGGCTGTTACAGGGAAGTGAGGTGAAGTGAAAAGATTTAGTTAGAGTGTGTGTGTGTGTGTGTGTGTGTGTGTGTGTGTGTGTGTGTGTGTGTGTGTGTCTATAAGGTACTTTATCTTTAATATCATGGCACTTTTATGGTCGCATTTTTTGTTTAGATTTCTATCCATTTGATTAAACTTTATATAGCAATAAATACAGCATATAAAATGTTGCTGCGCCTGTGTGTGTTTCAGAGACGAACAGTACTCCCTCTGCTGGTAGCTCGGAGAAGCAGAGTCCTCTAGCCCATGCCAGTCCAGTGACCCAGTCCAGTCAAACTGTGACCACTCAGTCCAACAGCATTCCACTGACCACTACTGCACCTCAACCCAACACTCACACACAGTCCAGCCCTGCCACTCAGACCAGCCCAGCCAATCATGCCAGCCCTGTGACCCAACAGGCCCCGCCCACACAGCCTCTGGCCACACCCGTGCAGACCTACTCTCACGATGGCAGGTAAGATGCATGCTCAGCAGTAGCAAATGTGTTCATGCATCTGTAGTGCTGTTTTTTTTGTGTGATTTTCTATTAAAAAAACTGAACATTCAGGGTATGGAAAAAAATATATCTTTATTTTATTGCATTTCTATTATGATTTGCAAATATATATAAGTTGGAAAGCTCATATCCAGTTGTCAGTAATATTTAAACCCACAGAGGCTCAAATTTGATTGCACAAATAAATAGAGAAATATACAAACAAGTAAACGAGCAACAAATGTCAAAAATTACGCTTTAGTGCATTGTGTATTTGACGTCTGCAATTTATGCATATAAGATATTTTTACTATATATAAACTATTTTTAAATATTTTAAAGCAAAATTAGTTATTTTGTCATTTCCATTTCAGAGGTCATGAAAAGATGTATGTGTCAAAACAGCATCAGAAATGCATGTTGCACACAGCAAAAGGGTTCTGTGTTTGTTCTGATTAGACCTATTTGGCTGGTTTTGTGTTCAAATTTTAGTCTAACTCCAACAGTGTCCCATAACAGTTTAACCACTCATTTACACTGAAATTATAAAGAGTGCTCCAGCCCTGACCGCACAGAATGCCCAATCAGTATAGAGCTTATTAAAGTATATCAGTCTTAAAAGCACAGTCACAAGCCAGCCTGTGAAGCTGGCACATAAAACCAAATCCAGTCTACAATTTGTACAAGTGCCCCTCCCCCCCATCCCCCTTCTCCCCACCCCCCACCCCCACTTCTCCCCCCCACCCCACCCCACCCCTTGTGTGAAAGCAGGTGTCAGTGTTTGGGTGAGAAAAACTTCTGATGATCTGAAGTACACTATATGGGAAAAGGTATTGGGACACACCTGTTTTTCATGGTTTGAAAGGGCTACACCCTTTACTTCCAGTGAAGGGCAATCTTAATGCTTCAGCACACTAAGACATTTTGGAGAACGCCATGCTTCCAACTTTGTGGACACAGTTTGGGAAAGAACCTTTTGTATTCCAACATGACTGTGTCCTAGTGCACAAAGCAAGGTCCATAAAGACATGGATGAGGGCTGGATGAGTTTGGTGTGGAAGAACTTGACTGGTCCATGCAGAGCCCTGACCTCAACCCTATCCAACACCTTTGGGATGAACTGGAACGGAGATTGTGAGCCAAACCTTGTCCTCCAACATAAGTGCCTGACCTCATAAATGTTCTACAGAATGACTGTGCACAAATTCCCACAAAACAATGTGGAAAGCAAAATACATTAGTCCGTGTTGGTGTAATACGTTTACGTTTATGGCACTTAGCAGACACTAATCCAGAGCAATGTACATCAGGGCTTAAGTAGTTTAAATCTGTTCTTCATAAAGCTATACTAATGCGAATGTGCTTTAATGGTCAGGCTTGGTGAAATGAAGTCTAATTGTAATAACTTTTAAGGTGTACTCTCATTTAAACCTCTATCACTGTTTATTTATTCATCCACATGTACACACACACACCACACACACACACCACACACACAAATATATGCTCCCTCTGTCTCCCTCTTTGTTATATAACATCACTTATCTCCCACTGAGTTAAATAATTTACCTGTATGGCTTTTTAAAAGAGGTTTGAATCATTCATCCAGGCCTGTGGGGAGTGCAGGTTTTCCTCATATGTCTGGTTCCTCTCAGCTCCACTCCACCCTCCTCTAAAGCTTCCTCAGCACCTGGGTATTTGGCATTAAACTTTTACAGCCGTGCAAGTGTGGCTCCACTCATTAGTGTCATAGTCCAGTCTCTGTCCTCTGAGAAAGAAAAGAAAATAGATACACACACTTGCTGACTCTCTGCAGGGTCTGGAGTCTACAAGCATCCACTTAGTACTCCAGTCAGTGGAGGAGTCTGCTGCTAGCTGGAATAAATTAGCGGTTTTGCTGGGAGCTGTTAAGTATTTCTTTTTATCACGCCTTTGTTTATTTAAACAGTATGTGTTACTGCAACTCGATTTTTGACAATTATGACCGTTTGACTAATTATGTCGAGGTGATAAGAGAGTTTAATCTAATATATGAAATAAGATTTTTAAAAATGTAAATATGTAATGTAAGATCATACTCCACCCAGTAGTGGAAGCTGCTTGTCATTGCTGTCACACATTTTGACATATTTCAGTTGTTAAGCAGTCTCAGGGTGTTTTTATATTGTCCTCTTTAAAGGAACCGAACTCAGTCCTCAAAAAGTGGTCCAAAAAGTGGACCAACAGAAAGGGAACTCAGTTCTTTTTATGTTCACAGTGTGGTTTCATTTGAAAGGGGACTCTCTGGTCCACTTCAACTCAGATGGGGCCTCAGTTCTTTTTCTCATGCTTTAGTTTTTTATATAACCTGCCACCATTGTTTTTTCACATTCCTCATTCTTGGGATTTTTTTTTTCTCGCTAAGAGTAGAGCTCTACCAGACTTCTACATTTTCCACAAAGATCTCTGCTACTATTGTTTTTCACAGAAATTGATGGAGAGCAAGAATGCTTCGCGACTGAGCAACTTGGTAGAGAAACTAGATCTTGACAAGAATGTCCCATTTAATTATTTTTAATTATTATCATTATCATTTGTTTTATTATTATCATTTATTCATTTGTATTTATTAGTTTGTTTCTTTATTGTCTGATGTCTGTTTCCCGAGACTGTACCACTTGAGCTACCTACGGCAAGCCTAGAGGGCAAAAACTGTCGAGGCGAACCTGGAGCACTTTGTGTTCATAACATGCAAGTGTAGAGAACAGTGCCGCGGACTTAAAGCGAACCAGACTGAGACCACCATTTAATTTCAGAGGGGTCTGAGTTCTTTTGACGTGTTCACATATATGCAAAAAATGCTGATTTGCTGAGTTCTGAGGCTGAAACGGACCAAGTGTGAAAATATCTTAAAACAGACTTGCCTGCTTTGGATGGGAGCAGATTTCCCTTGCTTTGTAAACATTGTACAATGTGC
Organism: Brachypetersius gabonensis; assembly: GCA_037577145.1. Classification (NCBI taxonomy): domain Eukaryota; kingdom Metazoa; phylum Chordata; class Actinopteri; order Characiformes; family Alestidae; genus Brachypetersius; species Brachypetersius gabonensis. Next base: position 25,952,782 of record JBBJLR010000133.1, on the reverse strand, counting down.
CATACATTCTCCTGTCCATACGGTCCATGTATGGAAGCCAAGCTGCAAAAACAGCCAATTTTAAATTCATCATGGTTGTGATGACACAATCATGAACACATTTAATATGGCGGCTTGTTCAGTCATAAATTTAAAGTCTAGTAGATAAACAATGACTTACCGTATATTCCGACGTATAAGACGACTTTTTAACCCCTTAAAATGTTCTGAAAAGTCAGGGGTCGTCTTATATGCCGGGTGCCAGGTCGCCGGGTGTCACTGCCTTAAGCCACAATTACCTCCAGAGGAGAAAACGAATGCTGCGGCGTTGGGGGAAGGTTCCAAGTCCGGTAGTCCGTTAGTCGGGTGTTCCTGCACGGCTA
>JBBJLR010000133.1:25919685-25934727 GCA_037577145.1 Brachypetersius gabonensis | reverse complement strand
TTGCCTGGTAATTAGTTACTTTTATAATGATGTAACTCAGTTACTAACTCAGTTACTTTTTGTGAGAAGTAACTAGTGAATGTAACCAATTACTTTTATAAAGGTATGTGCCCAACACTGCTTATCCACCGCTCTGTTTGACAAACTCACAAATGCAATGTCATGTTGCACCTTTTCACGCAGGCCCAAATGGTTTAGACAGCAGCACACTCTTCACTAAAATCTTTATTAAACCATGCAGTCCACTGATCATCACATGAAAGGTCTTATGTCAGCTAATATAGCACCTAAATGGTCATTTGACATTGTTAGATTATTCTCTTGTAATTTAAAGCCAACCAGACAGCATAATTGACCTTTTGTGTATAGTTAGTTTGTGTCCCTTGTCATATTAAGCACAATTCGTCATACTCACTCATTTAAATTCTTGTTTTCCTTTAATCTTCCATCATGATCTAATTACTTGTGCCCTTCTCTAATATGTTTTCTGATATTTGATTGCATCACCATGTACCAATGATTGAGAATAATGCTAACATAAAGTTTATTAGAAATATGTTTTATCCTCCCCTTCAGTTACCCCCAACGATTATCCAGTGAAAATGCTCAGTTCTCTCAGTGACCCTCCTTGACTTTGTGTTTCAACCAGAAATATGTCACAGAAGGGAAGTGTGTTATGATTTTGGGTTTAATCTGACCTTGAAAGCGAAACGATAGTAGAGATTGGAGATTGGGTTACATAATGAGAAGGGTAAATTAATAGGCAAAATGAACCGTATTTCCCCTCTGTGTATGGATTACTCTGTATAAATAGGCAGAGAGAAGCTCTGTAATCCATCTTACCCAGTGAGAACATGGCCAGCCCTATTTTCATTCTGACCACAGTGTGGAATCTGTACTGCTGCTGTGTCCCTGATTTAAATCAGGTTCAGTTTGACACAGGTCTCACACAAAAAGAATGAAAGTAAAGAATAAAAATGAGAACATTGCATAACTAAAATGAGTTTGTGCATTTTATAGACAACATCAGGCATGGATAGAGCCAGGGGTGGCCTTAAATATTTTTTTCAGCTACCATTGCTTAATCACTGTGATATATCATTTTACTCATTAATTGGAGCCCCTTTCCTCTCATCATGCTTTTTCAGAGTAACCAAGTTTGCCGTTTTCCAGCTACCAATTGGGTTAGTTCTAATGCAAACATTGGGGTGGGCTTAGGATACTTTTAACATTAAATTCAAGTGTAGCTACAGCTGCAAGAGCAATGTCATGAAAAAGAGATCTCAGTAAACTGATGCGATCAGCTTAATAATTTTATCAAAAACATACAAGTTCTAAAATGAGTTGACAAAAGGGAGAATGTGTATATGGAGCAATAGAAGGAGATATAAATGTACACAAGGGAAAGTACACATTCTTACCAGGTGGAAGCAGTGATAGAGAAGAAGAAATGAATTTCTTATTGATGTCTGAAGCCGGTGGAGAGGTTAAGGTGGTAAAAAGTGTTCTTTCATATATAAAATGAGCTTGTTCTAAGTGTTGGATAACAGTGGGTCATGCAATGTCATGCGCTGTCAGGTGGTAGTGGCCTAGTGCGTAAAACAATTGCCTGTGAACCTGATGACCACAAAGTTGCAGGTTAGGACCCCCACTTTCTACTACTGTGTCCTTGAGCAAGACACTTAACCCTCAGTTGCTCCAGGGGAACTTTCCCTGTAACCAATGATTGTAAGGCACTCTGGATAAGGGCATCAGCCAAATGACCCATTTACCCTTTAGAAGCCACAGAAGCAAGTCTAATTTGATGGTAAGTGTGAGATGATTTAGGCTAAAGAAGTAACCTTTAGATCTGTCTTGCCTGGTCAATTCCATTTGGGCTGAAGGAGGAAGCTGTACGTTTGATTGATACACTTGTGTCTTGCAGAGGGAGTGAAGGTGAGATAGAAGTGGTCAGTGAAGTTGTCCAAAGCTTTTCACACCTAAAGATGAATGTGTTGGTAAGTAACAACAATGTCTGGAGCTTAGAAGCGGTGCTGCTTCACAGAAAGCTCCTGTTAACACTAAAGTCTGGGAGCCATTATTGAGGTACTAGCCATCTCCGATTCATGCTAGGCAATCACGTTTGATCGGCAGAACTTTAAAGTGTTTCCTTTCATCTGTCTTGACAGCTACAATGAAACTTGGTCTCAGACGGAGGAGGATGAAAACAAATTGTCTGCACATCTATTCCGCATTTATTTATGTTCGCTGGCAAACAAACTGACAGTTAATTTTCTTGGCTCAAGCCGAAGCTGTTTTCATAAACATATTGATACTGCCAATTAAAGGGCAAGTCCACATGTCAGGCCCATGAACAGTGCCTAAGCACAACAGAAAAGAAGAAAGTTGTAGTTTCAAAACTTGGACATACAAAGAAAGTGTTTGTATTATAATCAGGGAACAGGTAAAGTAATTAATAGTGTGAGGTTAGCTAGTTGGGAAATCCGATTCGTTAGGAAAGGGTTGCCCTGTGCACATTAATTAAACATTGCTTTTCATGTTGGCTGTCTAGTCACGCTTAATATAATTATTCACTTTTAGCCCTGTCTCATGTCAGTGCACTTAGGATTCATCATTAATTGATTTAGGGAGGAGATAAATCATTAAACAAAGGCTGTATTACACATGCTAGCGGAATGTTTGCAAGAGTGTCAGCCTTGCGAGGTCATGTAGGATGAACGATCATAAACTTGAATGTCGCTCAAAATAACATCCATTTCTGGTTTATGTTTGTGTGGCTCTTAAGTGTCCTCTCACTCTCTGCCTGTGTCTCAGTGTTATTAAGCCAGGGATAAATCAAAGACATGAACGAATCTCAGACAAAACAATATACATAGTGTATATTTCTGCTATTTACAAAAATCTTTTCAAAAAACTCTCTTACAAAAAAATGGTTACTTTCCAAGAGCACTCGCGTATAGTGAAAAAAAAAAACGTGCTGTGATGTGGTTAATAACATTTTTATAGTGTAAACCCTAAACATGCTGCCAAAACACTTTGATTTCATTTTAAACTCATTATCTTTAAAGAAAATGTAAAGGTAAACCGGTATTCATACTGTTCAGTTTACAGTGAACTGCATTGCTAGAATGTAAAATATTAATGTTACCCCTATATAGACTGCACTGTAATTAATGCATGGGCATTTCTTTTGTATGGCTGTCATTTTCTTTGGTATAAGCTGGTGAATACAGGTTCATTCCATTCAGGTGTCTGATTGCCTTGGTAACAACTGCCTGGCGCACAAAACCCAGACGTCAGAGGAGGGACTTTCGAAAATCCTGCGATGTACTGAAACTGCTGATCTGCACAAAAGTGGGGGGTTACTGTGTGTGTGTGTGTGTGTGTGTGTGTGTCAGAGTCTGGGTCTCACACTCCAGTCGCACTTAAGTCGCACAAACAAAGACTTGTGACTTGACTTGAGACTTGAGTCTGACTTGGGTGCTGTGACTCGTGAGTCAGAACTATGAGGGGCCGTTTAGGAAATATTTCCGACTTTTGTTACACAAAAACACGTTTGAAACACACACATTCACATATGAAACTGTCGCGCATGCATCCATACTACTGAAAACTCACACACACATATATATGAAACACTCATACAGATACAGTAGAAATGGTCTTACATGCACACACATATATGAAACACGTATACACATACAGGTGAAAAGGACTCACACACATATGAAATGCTCATACAGATATGGTTGAAACTGACTCACGCACGTATGAAATGCATGTGAAATAGATTTTTATGTAACAAAAATAAATTCATATAGCGTAGTGAGGCTTTTCACATGTTGGTGTGCGTGAAAACATTTCAGTATATCCGGAAGGCGTCTCAAATCTACGTCACTAGACTTGAAAGACAAGGCGGGCTTAGCCCCCAGGGTTTTAGGAAGGAATTAACGTGTATAGAGGGCTAAATACATTTCACTAAACCTTTCACTTAAGGAAACAAGTAAAGTTAAGCACTGAACAGTTATTGATACCTAGTCATAGTATTGTTCTGTTGAACTGAGTACAAACGTCGAGAAATATTACTAACAGGCTCTTGGTGCCAGAGATAGGGACTCGAGTCTGAGACTCGGACTCAAGCCGCACAAACAGAGACTTGTGACTTGACTTTAGACTTGCCCTCAACGACTTGAGTCTTGACTGGGACTCGGGTGCTGTGACTCGTGAGTCATAACTCGTAAACAATGTTCATTTCATGGAATTATTCATTTATATCTTGCACTCTTGCCAGCGTCCGGAAAACCGTTCACCTCGCCCTGGTGTCCCATTACTTTTGTCCCATGTGAACGATTTTCAGCTAATAACGGTTTTCAAGGGGTTGTTGGAAAGTGGAGAAACTGTGGAGTTTCACATTTAGAGTGTGAGATATATTTTTCATATTTAATATTTAGATTTAAGATCATTTAGGGCAATCCTCCGTGTTGGTGAGGCCAGATCACAGCACACAGCCCCGCCCCTGCTAAGGAACAGCGAATTGTAACCACAGAGTGTGGCTAATTAGCATATCTTCTAAACATTCAGAGCTCAACATTTACAGCTCAAAAATCCCACATTTAGAGTCGCCGTTTGTAAATATTGCCACTCAAAGACTAGAGACTTGACTTGGACTCGAGCACAAATACTTGAGACTTGACTTGGACTTGATAAAAATGACTTGTGAACATCTCTGATGGTTGCTACTCGCTAATAAGCAGCAACCAGAGTCCCTTAGTAATATTTCTGGACGTTTGTACTCAGTTCAGCAGAACGATACTATGAGTTGGTGTCAATAACTGTTCATTGTTTAACTTTGCTTGTTTCCTTAAGTGAAAGGAAAGGTTTAGTGAAAAGTTTCAGCCCTCTATACACGTTAATTCCTCCCTACGGCCCTGGGGGCTAAGCCCGCCTTGTCCTTCAAGTCTAGTGACGTAGATTTGAGACGCCTTCCGGATATACTGAAATGTTTTCACGCACACCAACATGTGAAAAGCCTCACTATGCTATATGAATTTATTTTTGTTACATAAAAATCTATTTCACATGCATTTCATACGTGCGTGTGTCAGTTTCACCTGTATCTGTATGAGCTTTTCATATATGTGTGTGTGTGAGAAAATACATTTCACATGTATCTGAGTGAGCGTTTCATATGTGTGTGTGAGTCCTTTTCCTCTGTATGTATATACGTGTTTCATATGTGTGTGTGCTTGTAAGACCATTTCACCTGTATCTGTATGAGTGTTTCATATATGTGTGTGAGTTTTCAGTAGAATGGATGCATGCGCGACAGTTTTATATGTGAATGCGTGTGTTTCAAATGTATTTGTGTAACAAAAGTCTGAAATATTTCCTAAACGGCCCCTCATACAGAACTGGTAAACAATGTTCATTTCATGGATTTATTTATTTATATCTTGCACTCTTTCCAACAACCCCTCATTTGCCATAATAGCCTCCGGGGCTCAACATTTAGAGCTCAAAAATACCACCTTAAGAGTCGGCATTTGTAACGTGCAACATTTAGATTTAGAGCACAACATTTAGTTTTTCAGCTCTAAATGTGTGAAAAATAGATGAAAATCATGCTAAATAATGAAAAAATTACGCCTCTAATTTTAAGCTGTGTTTACAAATGGCACCCCATAGACTTGGACTTAGGACTAAAGACTTGAGACTTGATTTGAAATTGCCACTCCAAGACTTGAGACTTGACTTGGAAAAAATTACTCTTCTGTGTGTGTGTGTGTGTGTCTGTGTCTGTGTCTGTGTGTGTTTCCACCATGTTTTGAATGACACTAAGCTAAATCAATAGAACCACAATCAACAATGAAATTTGAAAATTCTAAAAACTTGCCTTTTGTTTTTATTTATTTATTTTACAATTGTCTGTAACAATAGCACTTGGTGTTGAAAAGGACATAAAAATGTTTTAGCCATTCTGGTGAAAAATTGAAAAACTAAGATATACTGTATATTTGTAGCTGCAAAATACAAGGACTTCTATTAATATAATTTTCATAATCACTTTTTTTTCAAAATTTCATCCTAGACCCTGTTGTTCTAAGCATGTATTCCTTCACAGCTCTTTCTCTTGTTTTCTATTTCTTTGTTGCTCTCTCTTTCGCTTAGCTACTCATTAGATGCTCCCTTGAGCGTGAGGCGTATACAAAATAAAAAAATCTATAGCAGTCACACCAGTGTCTGGCAAATGGACAGCCATTAATTTTACCTTTCTGTAAAGCTTCACTTTGAAGTCTTACAAACAACACCCTGGAGGTATAAACTGTGACACACTCTCAGTTTTTGCCACTGTTTCAATTTAAAGAGCACCTGCACAGCAGTGGCTCTACGGGCCCTGAAGGGAGCGCTAGAGTGATGCAAGGGTTGCATTTTTGTATTCATAAAACCCTGCTGACATTCTCTTTCATCAACAGCTCTGAAGGAAATTCATGCTGAAATCGGCGCAGGACCTCGCCCCACCCCGGCTAGGGATTCTCTCCTGTGTGTCTTATTTGCTGGCAAAAGGAAGTGGTTTCCCTTTGCTTGATTGTAGTGCCCCCCTCCCAATGTGTTCTATGTTGTTCTTCCCAGATCAGTGTGGAGCCATTAGTTGGAATAGAGTTTTACTCATCCGTGGCCTTGGCAATCACAGCTTCTGGGTGCGTGTGCTGCAGAAGCGGTGTGTTAGCCTGACGTGTTTGGCTCCAGCTGTGCTCTGAAGGTCAGGTGACCCGCTTCATCTTCCCTCATTCAGCTGCAGACACATATAGTGAAAAATGGACTTGAGAAATGCTGCAGCCTTTGTTCATTTTTTACTGCCTTCATGTTGTCATATGCATATTGCATGCTGTGAAATTGTCATACATAGAAGTAATTGTTGTGTATGTTTGGGATTGCTGTGTATGTTGGGATTGTTGTCTTGTTGAATCATCCATCATCACATCAGTTTCTTGGCTGGTGAGAAATATGTCTGATGCCATTCATGTTTCCTTCAATAACATGTAATGCTCCAGAGTTGTTTACAGAGAAGCAGCCCCATATCCTTCTCCACACAAAATAAGACGAATTATTACCAAAGAGTATTTTTTTGTTTTGTCTGACTAGAGTACATTGTTCCAAATAAGGAATGAATTGTTTTCAGATTTAAGCAGGAGTACGGTTCATTGCTTATAGTTCTCTGTGTAATTGTTTTTCCTGTTGCATTCAGGCATTCCTGTAGCTCTTTTTGGGTAAATGCTGGCTTCTCTCTTACCTTCCTTCAGTAATCTGAAGACGTGTTGCAAATTTTACATGAGACTCCTGCCAGGGCATGAGGGTATGCTCAGGGTCTCTGATACATTTTGGTAGCTTTTTTTATTTGAGCATTGTGCACAAATGTCCCTGGGAACTGTTCATATTTTATTATGTTACATGTAAAAACATCATGCCATCTGGTATAAGATTTATCTTTACATGAATCTGTTTTTTGTTTGTTTTGTCCATTTATATTTTATGGAATATCCTTAATATTTTAAAAACTGCAGTGTACTGGTGACCTGACCAGAGAGTTCTCTGTCTGTCTTTTTAAGAAAAAGTGTATCAGAAAATAAATGTACATTGACATTATAGGTATTTCACATTTGCTGGGTTGATGATACTTTCAGACACTTATAAAAGACTGCTCTGAAATGGCTAACAGTAGTTAGCACAATCCACACACAGCACAGTCCTATAGCTGATCTGGAAATAGAGAGATAGATTTAAAAGTGCCATCCTAATCACTTCAGGCACAGCAGGACTCCAATAGTCATTAGACATAGTGAAACCACAGAGACAATTATTAACAGTGCAGAGAAGAAAAATGACACTTAGCTGGGAGGCCGCTCCTTGCTAGCCTGGTTCTCCTCCTATAGCTAATCATAGTGGCTTCCAGAAAATCTCCAAAAGGCTTATGGTGCAATAATAGAACACTCCCCATTAGGATTTGGAAAGGTTTTAGAAAGAAAAAGTCTGCAATGCACAGCACTTCAAGGTCAAACAGGAAAGGTGTTTTGTTCTCACTAGGTTAATGGCTAAAGTAGTTTCTTAGCCCAACTCGCTAGAAGAATACAAACAAGGTTGGTTGTTATTGGGATTCCTCCCTCAGTACTGGGTTTCTCTCATGGGTAAAGCCCACTGTATTCACACCTCCTTCTGACACACTGTCAGGCTAGTGCAAACCAATTTGTCTCTGACTTCAGAGGTCTGCTGGTTTGTGGTATGAAGTTACTCGCTAAGCTAGCATAGATCTTGTGCGGCTGTGCCGCTTGACCTGCTTCAGCCCAGTGGAGGGACGTAAATGAGCTCCTACGGCTCCCTAGGAGAAACCCCAGCATCTCTGTCGCTGCCCAGCTGATACCTGATGGCTGAATTGGATTGTCTGTCAAGTCTAGCGCTACAGATTCTGCCTGGCATGCTGCAGTAATTGAGGAGTTTGAAACAGTGCACTGTACTTTTTCTGTAAGTTTATGTGGGCAATTATAAAACAGATTGATCCAGTTCTAAAATATAATTAACTTAGCCATATTGGATGCATTTATATAATTTCATTTAATACTAATGCTTTAAATTGACAGTCATTCTTGGTTTGGACACAAAAAACCCTTATAATTAGTACAGATTCATCAAACCTTTAAAACGTTTCTTAACACTTGCACTGTCCATCTATCAAACGATTCTTCAGGAATTCAGAAGTGTTTTTTAGAATTGCTACAAGGAAGCCTTTTTGACCACACACATCAAATGAAACTCACTAAGCTATTATAAACTGTTGGGTTAGCATACAATGTGTGTTGTGTCATACTGTATAAAACATTAAGCCACACACTCTTAGCAAAAACTGTTTTTGAATGACTGTAGGGGACTAAGCAGTGAGGCACAAGGACACAAGAGTTCTCATTTCAAAAAGAAGGGTTTTATTACCTCACAAAGGACCAAAAACTAGGTCTATAACAGAACAACTAGGTCTACAAATACGATAAAATAAAGCAAACTCATAACAAAGACATTTAACAAAACAAAACTGACCTAGCACAATAAAACTAAGGATAACATTTATAGTGGCTTGGCCAAACCAAAAGACACAAAAAGGGGTAAACAAAATACACCTTACCTCTGACCTATACAAAAAAAGACCTAAGGTCAAGATCCCTCTCAGGCTCATGGTGATGTGGTACAGCCTACTTTGCAGGCCCTAAGATTTAGGATTCCTCAGCCCTGAGCCACACCTTTGCCCAGCCAGGAAGGGACTGGCCCCAATGCTCAGAAAGAGTTATTTTAAAAACACAGAAACACACTATTAATGACAAACCTGCTTACTTTATAACTTTATAACATTACACTGCTAATATGTGTGCACTCTACGTAAAGCAATGTAAGATTAAAGCAAATGAACTAAATCAAGCAAAGGCTGTATTGTTAATTCTTAGTGGAGGGTGATCATGTCATGCAGTCAGAGTCAAAAACCCTATCTTTCATCTTGTCCACATTCATTGACAGGTTCTGCACCAGACATAAAGTGGTTTATCTAAAATACAATCTTTCTCTATAAACTCTTCAAGTCACGTTATCTACTATGGTTTTTGTGGTTTTGATCTAACAGATTAAAGGCTAAAGGCTTTAGAGTAGTTGGGTAGAACTGTTCAGAGTTGTTTTGTCCCCCCCCCCCCCCCCCAGAGAATAGAGAGCTGCTATTAGCCAACATTCCTTTATCCATTGCAACAAGAGAGGTTTACAAACAGCTGCTACAGTGTTCTAGACGTTCACACTACATTGTGGGAGATTGTTGTGGGCTAAAAGTCACTCCATTTTACAACAGGACAGTAAGAGAACATAGTTGTGTTCTCTTACAGTCCCCTAAACTTTTTCTAATTTTAAATCAATTTGAACAGTTCCCATTAAGGCCTCGTCCACACGGACGTTCGAAATGAACGTGCTCTGAACTCCATTGCTGTTTTTGTGGCATTTGGTAGCGACGCTTGATCGACGTCAGCAAGGCGTTCTGACGCCATTTAATGGCAGCCTTTTCCTCGCGTTCATCGGGATTTTGATGCCAAGAAAACGTTGCATGCAGCGTTTATTTGACGCCATCCGAACGCGCAGCCGGCCGAACGCCGGTGCTGAACGCGCGTGTGGACGTTTTGATTTGCTTCAATGAGCAGAAAAACGGGCCTACTGTGAGAAATCCATTGTCACATGTTCCTTTATTAGATACACAAAAATGGGCTGTTATTGATGAATTCGGATTGTGAGGAGGCTTGTTCTCAGACAGATGCCCAAGTTCAAGGAGAAGGACTTGTCTGATTAGAGACACCATCTGCCTAATTGCAGCAATTAGCAAGGTGTCACATTGCTTCAAATAACCCTGGTGTCAAAGCACATCATCCTTCATAGCAGTTTGTGTACTGTAATCACCACAAGCGCAGTAGTACCCTCCAGAGAGACCAGCACATGCATAATTTACATGACCCTATCAATTAGCAACCCAGAGCTGCTATGGTCAATCAATTTGTTAATGAATTATTTTTCTCTTACTGTAAAGGAGATGACCTTAATGGGTTTAATTTTGACTGTAATGTTTTTTCCATAAACATGAACCAACAGAGGAGGATCCAACACAAGACTAGGAAACCTAAAGGAATACTCATCATTTTTCAATGTAATCTCTTAAGCTGTGCCACACATGCACCATCCATTACGGTAGACATTCATTTACAGATAATTGAAAGGGGACAAAGAAAATATCTAGTACATAGTCTGCTGAAGTCCCTGAAAAGAAGATGTGTTTCGTTGAAGATATATACATGTAACAAAAACTATTTAATCTCACAGATTTCTCTCAGCCCTGTCTCTGTTTATAAAGGGGAGTGGAGGGTCCATTCTCCTACTAAAATCACTCAGAACTCCAGCACAATTTCAGTTATACAGTCTTTCCTGATACCCCCGAAATATTTTGAAGACAAATTGCACTAGTTTATTTGGTTGACCTGCTGTAGAGGCTTCATAATGTCATCACTTAAATCACTTCCACTTTCGGTTTTTGGACCAGTCATTCACAGTCTGTGTAATTGCTCACATCTGGCGATAGTTAACAAATGCTCGTAATTAAATCGCATGAGAACGATCTTGTGTTCATTTCTAAGCATAAAATAATGGTCAAAATTATTGCATGTGAAAACTGAGCGTACACAACAAATGTAGCATGTAACAATTTGGTTAAACTAAAGTCTGGGTTATCCCTTTAACTTGCAGCTTAAGAATATGCTACTAAAGTGCAATTTCATCTCCAAAGTACTTTGACAGTATGACACTTAGAATCCATACATTGATAGCCTAGCATGGAAATAATATCTGATGGTGCTTCTGGCTTGAGGACCCAGGTAATATTATGACAGCTGAATGACACAGTACCAGCTAACAGGGCAGAAATGCTTCATTAATTCTATTTACAACCTCCTCTGACAAATCACGTCATGAAACCCAGATGCCGTTGAAATTAGCTTGTCCTCTATAATAACATGACATGTAGTTCTCCAAAGTTTCAGCATGAGTCATCAAAAGCTGCAAGCAGAACTCAAAGGAAAGTGAACAAAAACAAATTCCAGACACACCTCCCTATATACATTTATGCATACAGAATTATCCTACACCATGTACACCCTTCTCTGCCCATCATTTCTCTATAAATTCTGCGTTAGCAGGCATATAACCACATTTCCTGTCTCAGCACTGTGATCGTGTAGCTTTGGAGAGTTATGGATGGAGAAGTCACTATATGAGGATCAATTCAGCAGTAAATCTTTCTAGTAATCAAAGTTTGCACTGTGGTTATTGGAAGAAGTACAAGAACCGGTTTTACTGAAGCATAAAATCCATTGATATTGCTTCAGTACTGAATAAAAAAACAAAGAGCATCTTTTTAAACAGATGGAAGTACATGGCCTACTGCCACACACTTCTTGCAAAGCACATTCCAGAACAAAACACGGTTATAATCTGAACAGTAAACAGCAGTTATACCTAACAACACCTCATAACTGTGATTGCACCATGGTTACGAGGAGTTCTTAAGTCTGACACAAAGTGACACAAAGTATTTCGGGTAAACAGCTCTAAAAAATTATAACATGATAAAATGTATCAGTGCTCAGTAAACAGTTTTAAGGTTGATTCATACTTGCATGTATCTGCGGACATGTGTTAAAGGGAGCAGCATGCAAATAAGGGAAAAAAATAGTATTTCCTAATTTGAAGAAGTGTTGTATAAATGCTTGTAACAAAATACCTTTTCTCTCAGCTAGAGCTGAAGTAAAAAAATGTAATGCATTTAATGCAGGCCACATTTTAGTCTTTTTTTGACCCATTATATATTCGGTTCAGCAAATAAACTCGTACTGTGCATTGAAACATGCTGACAAGTGTTCTCTGTATAGGACGTCTAATACTTAAATCCAGTTTTGCATACAATTGCACTGATTAACACCTTCTCTGGTGCAAAGCACAGATATGTTTGTGTGTATCTTCACAGAAGTTCCGTGCATACATTTATGAGCAGTTCAAATAAACAAGAAATCCAGTTCATTATCTGTAAGGTTTCCAGGCAACATAAAAATGATTATTTTTATTAACTCACTGGGCAGCTCAACACACTTGGAGGACAACACGAACGGACTATTCTTTTATGTCAGCGTCCGGATGCCCACACTGGCTGGCATCAGGCTGAGTAACAGGGGACAGAAAAAAAACAAGCCAGTTATGTTGGCTGGGGCATCGATAACAATGCTCAGTGATTTTTAATCGCTAGCCACATTAATATGGAATCAGTTATTTTGAACATTTCTCAGCCAGTCCAGTTTGATTACCGGGTCTACAGTGGTTGCTTTATTCTAGTGAATCAAATGGCTTTGGAGGCAAGACAAGGAAGGACTTTACTGTTTCTTTTTTTTTTCCAGCAGTCATGCTGGCCGCCACCAAGCTGATGCAATGCATTCAGTGCCAGAGTGAAATTACACAGGGTTAGAAGTCCTTGAACTAACGCTGCCTGGAATTGGGTGCATAATGCGACTTCTTCAGTCACTATTAAAGAAGACACACAGTTGTGGTACTATACTTTTTTCCAAGAGAGGAGATAAAGAGGACATTCAGTCTTCACTCTGAGGAAGAGAGAAGGGTTTTGAGTACGAGCAGCTGCAGATGGACAACATTAATCAGAGAGATATAATCAAAGCCATAGTGGTCCACTTCTGTTCAGTGCATTGATTACAACTCTTTCACTTAACTCTGCCCTATATATAACACAAACACGCATGTGCTATTAAACCACAACCGCCCAGCACTGACAAACGTAAGCAAGGTGTATGGCCGCGACTATAACTGACCAATCAGTTATGGTTGTTAATTGCCCGTGTCTAGCATTTGAAATTAGTAGCATTAATCTAAAACTTCTCCCCTGATGCTTTCTGTTTTGCAACACATTGATTAATCAGTAATAAAATCACACTTCTACAATATCGAATTAATCCATCCTAGTCCAATGGGACCATTCAGAAGCAGATATATATATATATATATACACATGGCCTTCAGCTGCCTCCAGTGTGTAAGGAAATTCAAAGTTTCGCCTACTACTCTATTGCATTTATAAATTAACCTCTCCTTTGAATATTTAGCTCCTGAGCTTGTCATGTGAACCACTGGCCCTAAGAATAGAATAGCATCAATGGAGCAGCAGAGCTGTGGCTAAAAGAACTAGGATTAAAGCACTAACTGGACTTTTGTTTCCATAAAGAATAAACTTGTACAAAGGAAACATGAAAGTTGAAAGTTAATGAGTAAGTTAATGAGAATACCTGGTATTATCACTAATTACACCAGGCAACAGAAATTTGTTTCATTAAATATTGTAGTGTTTCTTATTGTCAAGTCTGGGAACAGTAACGGTTGGTGGCCACTGGAGGTCATCCTTTTTTTGTTACTGGTTTTGGGTTTTGGTTTAGAACTTTTATTATGAAGTGGTGGTGGGTTTCGTTAATTATCAGTTACAGCTGTGTTGAAGTTTAGTTAAGTGTTTGTGTTTGGTTATTGGTTGGTGAAGTTTGGGATATGATATGTAAGTTCATTTATGTTTGACCTTTTATGCATTTATGCTGGTCCACCGTCTTACTGAGTGGAAGTGTTTATGTTCCTCATCTCCTTTTTGTTAAAGCAGTGGTTTATGGCCCACGAGCCAGTTTGTGATAAATAAAGTATTAGCATGGAAGTCATGGGAGAGGAATGTGACACTTAAACAATCTCAGCACGCTGATTTCGGCAGTAACATTTATTTTCATGTAGCTTCAAGGGGTAACTAGAATTAGTGTCTAGTACATAATGTACATGTTTCTTTATAAAAAGCCTATATCCTCAAAAAATTAATTTCTTATTTTTTGAAGCTAAGTTTTGATGAAGTATGTAATTACTGAACGATTCAGGAAAGTGTTTTGAGGCGTGGGTGTTGAAATGTATACTGTGTTGTACCATTGTGATTCAACTTTTTCTGATAATCACCGTAAAATGCAATGCATAGGGTGACAAGAGACAACACTGTGCACATAGCTGACACACCAAAACACTGATCCACATTTTGCTTTCTTTAAAAAAAAAAATGCGTAAATTGCTGTGCAACTGAAAGCAAACACCAAATAGGTGATAATGTTTGATACAAACAGACATTATGTCAGACATTAATTAGATAAAAAAGTAGCCTAAAAGAAAGTAGCCTAGTTTAGCCTATGCATTCAGAGTGAAATTACAAAGCACTGTTTTTTGAGTATGTCTTTATTTACTAGTGGTGGGCATAAATTATTTTTTTTAATCTAGATTAATTTCACTGTAATCTTGGAATTAATCTAGATTAATCTAGATTAAAATAGCTCATTTGAATTCTGCCGAAGGCATTCAGAATATGTGTGCTACCCAAATAATGACTAAAAGTAAGTCTTTGAGAAC
>JBBJLR010000133.1:25854164-25866116 GCA_037577145.1 Brachypetersius gabonensis | reverse complement strand
CACACACACACACACACACACACACACACACACACACACACACACACACACACACACACACACACACACACACTCAAGCTGCTGTGGACAGTCATACCTACTCCCATAGCTGCCAAAATTTAATGCACATCCCTGATGGCAAATGCTGGAACTAATACACATGTATACACAAATAAATTAATAAAATCACAGTAACCAAACACATACATTACTGCACACAAACATTGTTACATGGTGCTTAGGATAATGGTCAAAACACACATTTGACATTTGCGAAGTTATAGGCAACTTAGACAGCTTATTAAGGAATGTTTTACCAAATGAAACCAATCCAAATCCTACAGTTTTATAAGGTCAAACATATAGCCATGCAGCTCCATTGACAAACTCTGGCAGTAGAATAGGTCACATTAAAGAAGTCAGGGGCTTTAAATGTGGAACTGTTTTGGGATTCTGCCATTACAGGTCAGATAATGACATTTCTGTCCTGCTAAATCTGTGCTGATTGATAGTAATTGCTAGTAAATTTGATAGTATTTTTTTGGACACCAACTATGTTAGCTAGCTCAGCTATGACCCCACAAATTTAGTGGAGTGAGGAAATGCATTGTACCTAAAATCACCTAACATCAGCCCAAGAACTGTGCACATGACTTTTAATGGACATTTCCATGGCTGAGTAACTGTACACAAGCCTAAGATCACCATGCACAATGTCAGGTTGTTGGCTGGAGTGGCGTAAAGAATACCACCACTGGAAATATATTTGCTGTAATCAATCACAGTCTGATGGATGAATCTGGGTTATGTGGATGCCAGTAGAACGCCACCTACTGGAATGCACAATGCAATCGTTTATTGTTTGCGTGTTGTCTACTGTCTGTTAGACAACCTGCACTCTGTTGAATGTTGCTGTATGCTGCACTGTGGTCCATGGAGAAACGTTGTCTTGTCTCATCTCACTATGTACCTGTACACAGCTGCTAATGACAATAAAGTAACCTTGAACCTTGAGGTTGGGTAGAGGAGGGATAATAGTCTGGGTCTGTTTTATGGTTTGTCTTTAAGGCAAAGGGAGAAGTGTGTAAGTGTATACATTTTATACATTCTTCTAATGTTATTCTGAAGATGCTTCACCTACACTAAACAGGCTGTAGTCCTCAGTGCGGTCCAAGAGCTTGTCCAACTGGTAAAGCGCTCGGCTGGCGGCGTGCCAGGGTAGAAACTCACTCTCCTCAGACAGATAAGAGATGATTTGCAGCGGCACATTCTGAGGAAGATAACCAGCTCTGGAGACAGAGAGAGAGAAAGAAAGAAAAAATTAAAAATCTGTGTAGGTGTATGTGTGCTCTTGTGGTATCCATGTCTGAGGATTCTGGATGTTAATAATATTATGATTTATTTCAGGATACTCATTCTATATTTTTTTCAATGTAGCTATTAACTTTATTAGCACTTTTATTATTCTTGATTTCTTCCCAGTAGAGCATGAAGATGTGCAAATGTGTATGTATACGTATGTGCTGTAGAACACATTACAATGAAAGCGTGACTACACTAAACTGACACACAGCACAGCTAGAGTTAAATGAATAAAATTAGGTTAATTTCATGCTAAGCTTCTTCACTGCTAGACACATGGCTGCTTTAACATTTGTAAGAAGACCTTGCTTTTAGTTGCTATTTAAATCATAACATTATTGGTGGCTTATAGCCTTGTATAAAGCTTTGCAAGACTAGTCACACTGTGTCCTGTAAAGGAAAAAATGGGAAAAACACACAAAACACATCTCCTCTTGTAAAGCTGCAGTCTTGTTCACTTTGCATAAATCCATAAAACATCAGAGGCTTTTTGAAATAAAGGCGCTGGCATTAAAAGCAAAGATCAAACCCCATCTACTGTCATCGGGAGCAGCATATCAAATATAAGGTAATATTTCAGCAGGTCTTTGAGGTCCGCTCAAATGAGACAGAACATTTGGGTGCTAAAATTAGTCCCAGTCTTGCCATCAATGCCTTTTGCATCAACCCCCCCACTGCTTCAGGCGTATCACACACTGTACTGATTTCAGAAATCGTCAGCTGGACAAGTTAAGAACATTGTGTTTGGATATTTGGGAACACGACACCACCATGTTCAGCTAGGCCACCCTAATAATATCATACTATTACCAATAGAAACAATAATTCAGTTCAACTTTATTTGTATGGGGCTTTCTGCAGTATTTTTATTTTCAGATCAAAACCACTATAACAATCAAACCATCATTCACTCTTCAACAATCATATTTCGCTTTTTTTGTAAATTAGCTGAAATTATAGTCAGAGATTGTGTTATCACTATAGACCACCAGGAAAAAATATAGCATGGTACATCAAGAAATTTTCAAGCTTCAAGCTACATATTTTATACATCTGATAAGCTACAATGTACAAAAAAGTGCCACATTACCAAATTCAATGAATATGCCTTCTGTTGAGTTTTATTTGATACAATACAATACATATGAGAGTTATTAAATTAAATTCTGCTGTTTGTAGAAACATGCAAGTGAAATAGTACTCAATGTCATGGTATGCTCAGAAAAGCATATTCATTTGTAAAATATCCCAGTAATGATACATTGCATACTATGAATCTCTCCTTTATAGGCAAGATCATAGAAATGGTTTCTTTGATGTTTATCAGGTTTCTGTCAACATCATAGTACAGACTGTAGCTCCACTGGTGCTCCAATGGTGGGATGGAGCCTCAACAGGGCTATAGTCTGTAACTGTACACTCACTTGGTAGGCGTTTGTGATACAGTGACCAGTGAGAGGAAGTACATGCAGTTTCTAGTGTGTTTTTGGTGTGAAGAATTGTTTTAATCACTTTTAAAAAAACTTAATTGCACTGAAATAACTGGAGCCACGTCGTCTCGTCTCTCTATGTATCTCTACAGTATATAGCAGAGATGACAATAAACTTGACTTTGACTTTTTTTTTCATTGGGAGACTTTCAGCAACAGTCACGAAAACAGAGAGACAGTAAGATTTGCTGTTCACCACTAACAATGTTTTAAGCTTTTATTTTAGACTGTATTTGAAGTGTACTGGGCTAACTAATCACGTCACATGTAACTTGCGATATTACAACCAGTACAGTTATTTGTGTATTGGTAATAGAATTTTGTACTATAACTGGCACCAAATGTGTATAAACACAGCAATGTGAAGAAAATAGTCAAACAACTATCAAATAAAAACTACCATTTAAAACAAACAAGCATGTTAATAATGTGCTCAGAGTTTTTAATGTTACTCTTATGAAACAAATCAATAAGAATTTCCATTTACAAACACACAGCACATCCAACAAATAGAAACAGAAAACACACAGAAAGCTCCAGAAGACATTAGGGATTTTTACTCAAATGCAAGGGGCATTCCAACATTAAGGTAGCAATTCATATTTTTATTATTTATGTAAGATTCTGTACTATAATGTCCGGGATGCATTATACAAATGCATAATGTGATTACTGGAAATCCTTATAGTGTGCATTAAATCCAGACTGCCAGGCACTCTTCTAGAGACTAATGAGTACACAGGCACTAACTAACATTAGAGATAGTTGCATTTACCATTAATCTCAATTAGTTAATTGGTTGCATTTGTTAAAAGTAAAATTCAGGCAATTAACACAGCCTTTCTGCAAGCCCTCATGTTCTTTCAAAATTTAGTTCCACCTTCAAGATACACAGTCTTAAGGGAATTTTCCTTGTTTTTAAACCAAAGAATCTTCCCCCTGGTGGTGCTGATGTAAGATGTGCGCAGATATGTTATCAACAGATGGTTCATTCTTTCAACAGGTTAAAGCTTTTTAACTGTGAGTAAATGCAAAGAAATAACCCTCCTCTCTTACGCTCTTAATTGTCTGTGGAATGCCTGCATAATCACAATTTCCAGCTACTCAATAACCATTAACCATAATAAGCTGATCTCAGGTGGGGTTTTTTTTATTCCGTTTTTGAGTGAAAAACATAACATGTATTTGTTACCTCAATTCCAAATGGGATAAAACATGCTACACGTTTCATGCTGCAAAACTGTTTTCATTGCCTGAAACATAGAGCATAACTCGGAGCTTTCCAACCGTCAAGTAAATTATGCTGTCACCATGCATTAATTACACCCCCTCTTTAAGCCATAGACTTTAAAGGCAGACAATAAAACACAATTACTCTCGGGCCTTAATCAGTCATGTTAAATTACAGACACAGCAAATGCTCGTCTTTATAAAGCATCTCCCTTTCTCACTCTTATTCTGCCCCTTTAGGTGAAGAAGAACAATACTGAGGTCAGAGAGGAAGAGAGTTCTCTGATAATGTCCTAATAATAAATTAACACGGCTGCATGCATTCCAAATCTTTAGATCAGCACTCCTCATGATCTTTTGGTAACAGGCACGACTTCAACCTGGTCTGGTTGTCAAAGTACTTGTCACAATTAACTGATACTGTCTGCAGTAGCTTACATTACAACTGAATTTTTGTAGAGATCTGCTATGAGTAATTCACATTCCACAATAACTGAGCACTGCATGTTTAAGAGCGTACAATGCCAACACCTTTAATCAAAACTTGTTGTTATTAGTCAACTATCAATTAATGCAAACATAGCTAATTAAGGTAACTTTATTTCCAGATCATGCAAATGAGCAGAAAATGTAAGTATTTTTTAAAATAAAAAATTACCTCATTATGTGGCCATGGCATGTAAAGCACCAAAGTGACCTTGTACACCAAAAAGCTTGTGTATATGTACTTATGGACTACTGCTTTATTCAAAGACTCTCAATCTTAGTCCTAAGGACTGTAATGGGACCTCAGTGATGTGTTTTGGCTATATTATAGTAGAAAAATAGAAAAGTGTACAAAGACTGCAGGGCACAGTATTGAAAAACGATAAAACATTGAAAATTGGCAAAACTCTAACAGTGCTTTGTGCAGCGCTTTACAGAGGCAGTATCTCTGGCCATGCGCTCAGTTGCTGCTGTTTGTACCCCCTTTCCCCCTGTCTCTTCATTTTTGAATTATTCAGCTTCGGATTGGAGAGCGGGGGGGTGGGGGGTGGGGGGGTGGATGTTCATTAAAAATAAAAGAACACAACATTACCATAACGCCCTGAAGAGCACTGACGCTTTTTTCCCCTCGCTCTCGGCACACAGAGCAAAGAATGAGTTCATTATTTCAGCTAGAGAATCACACATACACACGCACACATGCACGCACATGCGCACACATGTTCATGTACACAACCTCAGGGAAACAATTTTGCCATCAAGGACATTCATCATTCATACACATTCAGGAATGGTGAGGGTAAAAAAAAATTGAAAGTGTGGGTATGCTGCTCCACAACACATTTCACACTCCACGACCCGATTCACTGCAGCCACAGTATGGATCTGTGGATCAGCTGGATACAGCTGTTCTGTGTTCCACCTTACAACTAACGAGGAGCCAAACTGTGGGGCTAAAATATATTTTGGACCTGAAAGTATCCAAACTAAACAGCTCTTCTGACTGCCTAAATAAAAATCATTAACTTCTAAAACGCCTGGTAATTGTTTACTCATTTAAAAAAGATTTGCTGAACATCTGAAGAAGGTTCATTAAGTCACTTCATCTGTTTGAAAGTAAATGACAAAGAAAGCCTCATTGTTCGCTTAACTGAATCAAAAAAGCGTTCTTCAGTATTACTTAGAGGCTATTTCCACTAAAATGTTCCAAGCTCTGAGGATAAAATGCTAAAATATGATGCACAGTACATGCCCACACTATAGTAATGCCAGTGTTTTTCCCCTCTCTGGACCATAAAATTAATAACAAGAACGTCAGGCAGGCTTGTGTGAAACAGCGTTATTGAACTGTGTGAATATTTCCCATGAGCTACAGGAGCATTTAATTAGGTGGTACCGCTTGAGGCACCTTGCAACTGCTACAATGTCTATTGTTTTTCTGTAGTCAACTGTACATTTCAGTGTCCTCTTTAATATATATATATATATATATATATACACACAAGTGTAGGCGTGTATGAGTCATCATAATTAACATTAAAAAACTTGTTAATTTCAGCTCAAACACATAAGGGGCAATAAACATCTCCAAAGGTGAGGTAGAATAAGATAGACTGGTTCTCTTCCCTCTTAGCAACAGTAATAGTAGGTTTCTATTATCTACTGATGCAAAGGTTAACAGGAAAACAACCCAAGGGCAAAACACTGCAAGACGTGCCATTTCTACTACAACTCCAACACTTAAGGTACATGTTTACCTCGTCTTAGAAGAAAAAAGCCGATTCTCTTTTCCTTTTCTGTAGGAAAGTGACAGCTAATAAAACAAGCTGAATTAAAAATAATTAAATAAAGAAAAGCACCAAAAAATTGTTTTATAAGAGGGTGTTCCTCAGGGCTCAATCCTCAACCCTTTGCAAGTGTTCCAGGAGAACTGCCAGAACTGCCCTTCTTACTACAATATGGATATTACCTTGCTTTATAAGAGGAAAATTAAGAGCTTTATTGAGAGACTGCACTATTTTGATCCCTGATGGTGCCACACCCAACCGTGGCCAGGGGTTCAAGAATGCACACCTGGTCTTGTTCTCTCTAGGTGGGTAAAATGACCATATCACTCTGAAGCCCCAGGCAGTGTAGACACCTGTTAACACTGGTGAAATTAGTGGTTAAATTAGAGACTTCATGCGAGTAAGCTTGTGCTTTTTGTAATGACTGACTTGAATGAATACAGAACAACAGGCAGATTACATCCACACAGGGCTGAGGGTTGAACCTTGAGGAATGCCTTTTAGTAAGACAGTGTTCTTGGCATCATGTGATTTGGTGAGTCCGGGATAGTAAGTTTAAAGACCTGAATAAATTGGGGGAATACATTTGTGAAAGAAACCCTTAAGGACTAAAGAATATATCAATAAAAACATCAGAGAATTAAATAATATGATCTCATTAATATGTTTCATTTCACAACCTTTTACAAGCCTACCAGAAAAGAATCCAAGGACAGAGAACTCCAAGAACTGTAACTGATAGTACAACTCTGATTCCCCCCTATTTTATAAAAATAAACTTTTCTCTTTAACAGAGATCAAAGGAAATTAGCTTTTTTCAGTTTTGCCCTTGGGTTGTTTTATCAATAAATGAACCCATAAATAAATAAACATTTCAGAGAATTAAATAACACTGTCTTACTAGAAGGCATTCCTCAGGGTTCAACCCTCAGCCCTGTGCGAGTGTAATCTGCCTAAGTTCTCCTGTTGTTCTTTATTCATTCAAGTGAATCATTACACTTGGGTAGCAGCTGTGGCCAAGTTGGTGCATTTTACATAACAACGAAGCACTCTGCATGCCTGTTAAACCCCTGTCTGTCCCAGCATGAAACACACACAGCAGTGGTTGATGAGTCTATCCATTTCCCAATGAACGACAGAGCCGGGCCGCAGAATAAAAAAAAAATTAAAAAAAACAAAAAACCTGAAGGCATCTGGCAGCTTTCCTGTTCGTTTGTTGAGGGGCAGGCAGCGGAAAAGCTAGAATGAATGCCCCACACAATGTGTTCAAAGCCATGCCATTGGTGAACTGTAAACAAACACAGTTCTTTCCCTTTTATACAGATTATACCTGGAACTCACCAAGCTCCATCAGCATAAGCAGGGAAGAAATTTATCAGGACAGAGCACTGTTAGCATTTAGATACTGCTCCAAATGAATTCATACTAAGCTGCTCACAATTATGGGCTTTTCCCCAAGTCTGTAATCATTAGGTGGAAAAAGGGTGAGAGCAATGATGTGAAAGAGATGTCTAGCAGGAGGTCTGCTGGTCCTGAGAGAGTATATGGTAGTCTGTGTGTTTAAACGTGTGTGGTTCTGGCCCATTTTGCAGCATGAAATACTTCCTTATAACTGAACAAACAAATCAACTTGAATGTTTGTGTTTTCCACACAGAAACAAAATGCACAAGAAAAAAACATTTGATAGCTGTTCCTTCCAGTTAATGGTTATTGAGTGGATGTGTATTGTAATTATACAGGTATTCCACAGGCACTTGAGAGTGAGAAAGGATGATTATTTCTTCCTTTCTATTCACAGTAAATAGACTCGGAGTAGTTTTGAGAAAAATCAAATTCATGCAATTTTCCACTTATCTCAGATGTAGTCAATCTGCCTGGACATGTTTGGAGTCTAAGTTTGCTTGTTTAGTTTAGAACTGGAGCTACAATGAAAAACATTGCTAAACAGCTCAAGAACTCAATATCAACATAAACAGCCCAAATAATTTTTGTAAAAGTACATTACATATATTCAAGACTCTTCTAATTTATGATGGCTTTGTGAACACCAGGTGTTGTGATGAATTTTGGTTCATTTTTATAGTTCACAGTAAGTCCCAAAACACATAGACAATTTAGTCTGATGTTAATTGAAATGTGGATGTTGTCTGAGCAGGCTGAGACAAGCTTTTATGATGTATTTTATACAATTTGAGCTACTAGTTCATTCTAGTGTCTTGTTCTTGCCTTGTATCTCCAGTTCTAAAAGAAAGAAGAAAAATGTAGGCACTAAATATTTCTTGCTTGACAAGTAGGATAAGTGGCTTTTAAGTCATGTTTATTACGTTTACCAAAATTAGAAGTGTTTGATATACACTTGTTATTATTAGAAACTCTTGGTGCATAATTGCAGACTGATTCCCATCCATTGCTGCACCGTTCATCAGTCCCAATCACTCCGTTCATGATTGGTTAGTGTCTGACCATAGTTGTCCAGATTATTTTGGTGGTAAATTATTATCAGAACAGTAGTAATGACATGGCAGTGTGTGTGGTGCTGTTAAGAATGTGTTAGGCACCACAATGTTGTTGAGGTTAAGTCTCAAATTCAAATTGCTTGGCGCCCACAGGCTGGCTTAGGGTCTCCAAATCTGGTTCTTGAGGATCAGTGTCCAGCACAGTTTGGTAGTTCCTGCCTCAAAAACACTCAGTAAATCTGAGATGAGATCACTAAATCTAAATCTGAAGCACGTGTGAGAAATCGCCAAGGGGTGCCAAGCATGAATTTGAACTACTTGTTTATTTATTTTGTACTATTAGTAGTAGTAATACTGTGACATGAATGAATCCAAAGAGTGTGTAGCTATTGTTAGAATTGCCATATGGCAATACCATGTGTGTAAATCCTAGTAGAGTGACACTCTAAACACGCTGTTTTGCCAGGGCACATCATCGACTCTGGGAATCCTCAGAGCAAGCTCAAAACTAGAGTGTAGCTGGAGGAAACGCACTCCCTGTTTCCACCACGCTTTCCTCTCTCTCTCCTCCCAGCAGCTGTAGCGTTAACAGTAGCTCAACAGGGACCTGTAGGAGACTGGAGCTAATGATTGAGCTCTGCTGGAGCTGCTCAGCAAGCAGGTAGTGGTTGAAGGTATAGAGAGAGAGAGAGAAGAGAGAGAGAGAGAGAGAGATATGAACAGAGGGATGTGTCCCCGCACTTCTCCGTTTCCCCATTATCTTTTAGCTCAGCATGCGACTGGCAGCTTCGCCGCAGGCTTTGTTGCGACTGGAGAGCCAGCCAGTGATTTTCTTCAACTACCCCTACCCACAGGCTACAGGAAAGAGGAGACCAACCATAGTTGCTTGCAATAGAACCCATCCGCTGTTTAGCTCATTGTTAGCTGATAAAAACCCACCTGGCCAGGTTGAAGACGTCATCAATCAGACCAGCCCGGTTACCCACTGAGATGATCTGCAGAGAGGAGAAAACAAAGAGAACCACAATTTAAAGTGCTTGCTTAGCTAAAAATCTAATTTAATTATTTCTGCTGGCATTTCCCAAAATGTAATCAGCCAGGCAAAATAGGTTTTGTGTCAGATGTTTACCTTTTTCTGATTTACACTAGAGATACAAGGCCGATAAAGATAAGTTAAACAGATGAGCATCATCCAGCCCATACGGCTTAAACAACACACACAGGGTTGAATTGTTCAGTTACCTCAAATAGCCTTACTTATGTGGTTAGTGACATCGGATGCATGGCTGGATCTACCATACGGATGACCTGGGTGACTACATTACACATTTTTCATTATGGAATCTATTGAAGCTTGAATTAATTTTATTCACATACCAAACTACACTGTAAATCAAGTGTCAACCCCAAAAAAGCTGTAACCTGAATGTCTTAAAATTTACTTCCTTAACTCTTTAAGAGATTGATGTCAAATGTACATACACTACATGGACAAAAGTACTGTCATTGCATTCAAATACATAAACTTAGAGTTAGTCTCTCCTTTGCAGCTATTATAGCTTCTATTCTTCTTGGAAGGCTGTCCGAAAGATTTCTGATGTTTCTGTGGCAATTTGTGCACATTCATTCTGTGGAGTATTTATGAGCTCAGGCACTGATGTTGCTCCCAATCTCCATTCCACTTCATCCCAAATGTGTTGGATAGGGTTGAGGTCAGGGCTCTGTGGAGGGCAGTCAAGTTCCTCCACTCCGAACTCAGCCATGACTTTATGCAGCTTACTTTGTGCACTGGGACACAGTCATGATGGAGTAAGAAAGGGCCTTCCTCAAACTGTGTCCACAATGTTGGAAGCAAGATGTTACATCCAAAATGATACCTCAGGATAAGGGGTGGAATGTTTCTGGAAACATGCTTATTATACCTTCTAGCATCAGTTTTCAATAGTAATTTTCTATGAAGTTTGAAAAAGTTCAAAATACACAAATGTTTACTCTGTTAATTGTGTGTGAGTGTAGGCATGCTAGGTTTGACACACAATAGTACAGAAAAAAAAACAAATTATTAACACAAATTTCAGCTTTTGAAATTTAAGCTTTTGAAAGGCTTAAGGAATACCAGATTCCCTTTATGATGTATTTTGTATCATGTGACATAATACTTTTTTGGCAAAATAAAATTTTTGGTTTGACAGGGTGGAAAGCAAAGCTCAAAGACACTGATGTATTATATATTTTTATATCCACTAAATATATTTTGCGCTGTATACATCTGAGCATAGCAAAGCCTTGATGATAATTCTGCTTTGATTTATTAGTAATGTAACAGTATGTAATATGAGATGTATATAAAATGAGATGGGCTGGAACTTCCAAAGATGAATGAATTAATAATGAAACATTTATAAGCAATTGTTTCTCTTTTATTCATGACTTAAATTGCTCTCTTCTTACAAGACACAGTAATCTGTTTTACCCACAAAGACACAGCGATCATCCCAAGCAAGGTGATGCCCTCTCATTTACTCAGTAGAGCAATAAAACTTTATCTGAAGAGCAAGTGTTAGTTCAGTTTGGATATTTTGTTTCAAGGGCATTTTAAGTTTTCAGCGAAACAGTTGATAGATATTTGAATAAAATCAAAAGGGAAGTGGGTTATGTCATAGAGATGAGGGGATGAGGCACCATAACTCTAGAAGTACGGAAGAATCTTATTCCTTGACCTGGACAGTAAGTTTATCTATAAAATGGACAATTTTGTACATATGCCTTATGTACATATGTGACCTGATCTGGCAAAATGAGTCACAATGACCCAAAAATAAGCTTTAAAATGATATTTTGGTCAAAGCTGTATCTTAAACGGTTGTAAAATTACAATCGTTTGAATTATGGTCTCGCAGCACCATTTTCCAACTGAAAAAACGAGAAAATCGCATTTAAAGTTCTTGTCAGTTTTTTGTTGATGTTTTTAACAATCCATAGCATTCAAAGAGATGCACCCAGTATTCAACAACACAATTTTACTACAGGCATTTAGATACTCAGAAAAATATATTAAATCATACTGAAGACACATCACTAGAGCCAAAGAACTCATTGACCAACTTGATTCAGTCTTGCTGGCAGCAGCAGAGCGCAGA